>MNCI01015740.1:265390-306621 GCA_015680685.1 Gnetum montanum | reverse complement strand
TTTTTCATTTTTCAACTTTTTGTTTTATCTTTTTGTGTGTTTGTATTTTCATGTTTTTGTAAGTAATCTCATCTACGAATAAAACACTCATGTGGATCGTTGGTTGAGGTGTGTTTTATGTTATTAAGTCATGAGTGATCAATTATTTGAAATAGTGAGCCCATTACACCCACTCATCCACTCTATAAATAAGAGGGTCTATTCATGAGTACAGTGATATTCTTGAAATTCCTAAACTTAAAATTAATTTTGTGTTCATTGTACCCAGAATGAAGAAGGATGGACCAAGAGGGAATGATTAGGATGTGACATCAAGGGGACTTGCGGATTCTCTTTGGTGACATCTGTGGGAGTTATCATGCAATATGGTTATACTAAGATCCTTGTAGATCTAATGAAAAATGGGAGTAAGAGTAATCAAAAGGGCACTCAAAAATCAAACGTTGTTTTAGGGGGTTCCACTGGAAAGACATGCACCCATGCCTAAAGGTTGGTGGCTTCTCTGGATTCAGTAAAGTGAAAAAAAAAAGAGAAGAGAAAAAGAAAAAGGAAGTTCCATAAAAGAAAAATCACTCCTCCCTTGCACTAAATGCCAAGTGATCGTACGCCTTGTTGTCATGGTACTCTTATAGTTGTTCATCATGGAATGAAACAATGCAATGTTGCTATTTAGAGGAATGGACTTGGTCCTGATCTTGGAACGATGGGTTAATGACATGTTAATCATGCTTTACATGCAGGATTCATTGTGCCTTGAGTCAGTTACCTCATGTCCCAATCTCTACGATCCCTTTTTGTAGTTTGTCTCATCTCATTGTCCGTGTAATTGTACCTCGTGTCCGATGTAACATAAAATTTTCATCTCATTCTGGTCATATTTATATGTGTGTGTTTTGTGGAGTTAGTGCATATTACATTTAACCCTTCTAGTGCCCACGAACACTTTAAGTGTGATTACACAAGGGCATAATAGGTTGAAACCTGCTTTGGGAAGGACCCACTTGTGTAATTTTGTTGTAATCCTTATTCATTCTCTAGCTAGAACACACAATCTCTTACCCTCAGCTTAATTTTTCAATTGATTTTCTTTCCCTTATTACCATCACATAGCCTTTTTATCTACCATTTGAGGTCCTTATTGATAAATTCCACACCATCATAATTTTCATGCCTTCAGAACTAGTTGAATTACCCTGGAATCCTTTAACAATCATTCAGATGTCCTTAGTTTACAATGTATAAATTCAAAAACATATAAAAAAAATTCGGTACATTCTCTAAGTGCCCTCACTTCAATATATACATGACCCCCCTATGCTAATCAATGCAGGGGAAGTTTTTCAAATTTCTCTCTACAACTTGCGATTGTGGGTCCCTTGCTTTCATATCCATAACTCGCTCACTAGTACTCCGAATTTCATTCCGTTTGAACCTATTTGAACCCAGAGTGTTCAGCTTAGTCGTGGGGGGGAGGGTACATGCTAAATAGCATATACATTTTTTGTACATGCCGAATAGTGCATAAATTTTTTGAAATTCATCATCACCCAAAGGACATATTTAAGGGTAATTAGTTCTAAAATTAAGAATAAAATGTGTCAAAAACAATTTCATCCCCTTAGCTATACCAGAAAATTAAATTGGAAAACCACCTAAGTAAAGAGGACTCAACATTATAATATTTTAGGGACATGTTCTTTCAATAATAAACATCACACAAAAATAAAGTAAATCTATTAAGTCAAGCAGTAAGGTATAACCTAACTGTGGTAACAACCTTACTAACAATTGGTTCCGTGTGATTGCAGATGGTCCTGAAATGTAGAAAATAGGAAGGTCCTGCTCAAGGTGTGATCAAATGACCTCAGAGAGGTGGAAGACACGATCCTACCAAAAAACATGTAGAACAGAAGGAACAATCATTCAACTTTCATCAAGAAGATCCTCCTACCGTACGGTTTGGGTAGGCAGAAGCAGGAGATACCCTCTCTGAAAGCAGTGCCTGGTACTTAGGGGAAATGTACCAATTTTGGCACAACAAAGAAGAAGGCACCAAGGTTAATATTTATGGTGTGACTATTGATTTCTCTATTCAAGCCATTTCAGAAGTATTAAACCTTTCGAATACAGGGCCAAAGATTTCTCAGCACCAGCTGGACACTTTCAGAACCGAGCAACTTAATAAACTATTGACAAAGAATAACAGGGTGGCAAAAGAAAAAGAGAAGGCTGACTAGGCTACCTCTAGGGCACAAGTGCAAACTTACACGCATACCAAGGCACTCAAGGCCTTACAAGAGGAGAAACTCTAGGTCGTACTTCAATGCTATCAAATTCCCAAACCTAGAGCACAAGAAAAGGGAAAGACACCTATGGAGGAGTCACCACCACTAGGAACTACATGAGTTCCAAATTTTTGTAAATATTCTGTGTGTTGTGTCTTTGTTTTGTTTTCTTCCCACACTATGGCATCATCCCATTTTTCCATCTAATAATCCCATACCTATCCACTGTGTAATCAATGTAGCTTGTTCTCACTTTAACCCGAGGATGCATTTTCATTCAGTCATGGGGGTATGATGAGACATGAAATTGCTCATATTGTTGGCGGTCGAGTTAAGGCACCCACGTTATATATCATGGGCCATGATATCGTGTCTTCCCTGTGATATTGCAATCAGCCGCAATTTCTATAAATAAGAGGCAACTCTCCCTCATTTGAATCCTAGTTTTAGAGTAGCGAAGCTCTGGCAGTTTGATCCCTCCAAAGTTAGATTTTTTCCCCATGTCTGCCCGCAGTGTGGTGAATGTAATTGTACAGTGTCTTTATTCGAGTGTGTCGTACTTGGACACGCACATGACCGGCAATAAAGATCAAGATTACTTCATCATTGCAGCATTCACTTAGTTTATTTAATTGTTATTTATTTAATGTTATTTATTACTTTCATAGCGCAGTGTGAGTACGACTTGATTATGAGCATCTACGGATGTGTACGGCTAGTCAAGGAATCAGTTACTCATCGCAATTAGTCTCTCACCCTCAAACTCCTAGAAGCAGAATGAGTACGACTTGATTCCGAGCATTTAAGTGTGATTGCTTAGTAGCCTAGTGGTATAGCTAGGATCTACACTTGGTAACCTAGTGGCATATTTGGGATCTACACTTGGTAATCCCAGTGGCATACCAAGGATCTACGCTTGGTAGTCCCAGTGGTAGTTGTGCATGAAGTCCAAGATGTGTACGGTTGATCAAGGAATCGGTTGCTCATCGCACTTTGGTGAGATTAGATTTTCTTACCCTTTCCTTCATAGCTTAGCTTAGTTAATATTATTTTCCACTGCAATTAGGAGTAGCGTTAGAATTAGAACATATCATACACCTCATCTAGACTAAACCATACGTGACATATGCAAAACTAGTCTAGGTGGGAAGACAGTGAACTACGACCTAAGGCTAACTATCTAGGTGCCACAACTAGTCCATCTGTGGAGTTTGATTGGATCGCACATGCGACACTCATTTCGTATGGTTGAGTGTAGGGGTACCTCACCACTCATCATATTGTAATGATGATCCGTTCACATGTCACCCCATTTACCATTAGTGTCATTCAAGTCAATAATCCCATACCTTCCTAATATTTTGTAAGGAACTTGAGGATGAGTTTTCATTTAGTCATGGGGGTATGATGAGCCACGATATCGCATACACAATATCGCATCCGCGATATCGCATCTGCCCCTGCGATATCGCGTACACGATATCGTAACCCGCCAAAACATCTATAAATAAGAGGTGACTTTCCCTATTTTAGGCATCTAGATTTACTCCCTTAGCCAAACTATAGCAGTTTTACCATTCCAGAGTTAGGATAATTTCCATGTGCCCACAGTAGGAGTCTCAAAGTGAACAAATCTTTATTCGAGCAAATTGTACTTGAGCACACATTTGTGTATAGCAATAAAGATGAACTTTCTGATAAACCTTGTAGCATATGGACTAAGCTAAATAGGATTTAATTATTGTTAAATGTTTAAATGCTTTCCTAGATAATTAATCTCTCTCAACCCTTGACTCTCCTAGTTAAGTGCATTCAGTATGACCACTTCGAGCATGTGTGTAACGCTTGGTAACCCAGTAATGAGTAGCATTGTACTGGTTTAGGGTGTGTGCAGCAAGTGGAAACGGATACTGATGCTAGGATAATTAATGAAAGTTAATCATTTAGTTCTCTTCACCTTTCCCTATTAGCATAGGTGTTAAAAAGATAAAAGATATAAAAATCATATACCCCAAGCTTACTTAACCATACAACCATAACAATACAAGTAAGTTTGGGAAGACAACAATTGATTAACCTTAAGAGTTCCATTAGGGTGCGTAAGCACTTAGTCCTTGGAGTTCCACCAGATCATTTGTGAGACACTCGTATTCGTATGGTTGAGTGTAGGGGTACCTCGCCACTCATCACCATGTTACAGTCACAGGGGCCATAGTGGGCGAACTCCTTATCAATTAACCACACCTTATAACTTGCCCCACTATGTCAACTTTAATCAAATGTGCGAAGGCCAATTTGGGTACATTCCAAACACCACATCAAGTGACACCCAATGGTTTAGATATGACCAGGTCCCAATATTTCGAAAATGCATGGATCCCAACCTTCCATTTATTAATTCTTTCCATGATCAAAAGTTTAGTTATGGGGGATATCCTCCATTCTAACAAGCAGAATTAATAAAAGTTTTTCCTTCTCTTTAATTTCACAATTTCTTGTTTTCCAATTTTTCATCTTTCAATTTTTTGTTTTATCATTTTATTGGTTGGTTCATATTTTATTTATTATTTTATCTTTTTATCTTTTTATGAGTAATCTCATCTATGAATAAAACACTCATATGACTCGTTGGTTGAGGTGTTGTTCTATGATATCAAGTCTCAGGTGATTACTTATTTGGACAATGAGCCCACCACATCCACCTAACCATTCTATTAATAAGAGGTTCTACTCTGGGTATGATGATATTCTTGTCATCACAAAAACTTAAAAGTAATTCTATGCTCATTATTCCCAGAGTGAAAAATGATGGACTAAGAGACACTGGCCAGGCTGTGATGTCAAGGGGACTTGTCAATTCTCTTTGGTGACATCTGTAGGAGTTATCATGCAACTTGGTTGTACTAAGATCCTTGTAGATCTAATGAAAAATGGGAGTAAGAGTAATAAATGCACTTAATAAAGAAACCCAATGCTATTCTAGGGGTTCCCACTAGAAAGACATGCACCCATGCCTAAAGGTAGGTGGCTTCTCTAGATTACGCATCAAAAGAGAGAGAGAAAGTGTGCCAAAGTAGCAAAAAATAAATAAATGAAAGCATTAAGACAAATGTGCCACTAAAAAATTCCAAATCACTCCTCCCTTGGACAAAATGCCAAGTGATCATACACTTTGCTGTCATGATACTCTGATGGTTGTCCATCATGGGATGAAACGATGTGATGTCACTGATCGGAGGAATGGACTTGGTCTTGATTTTGGAGCAACAAGCTAATGACACATTAATCATGTCCTACACTTAGGATTCATTGTGCCCTGGGTGAGTTACCTCATATTCCAATTTCTGCAATCCCTTATATGATTCATCCCATCTTGTTGTTCATGTATTTGTGACCCGTGTCTTGTGTAGCATTGAATTCATACCTCATCACGGCAGTATCTACATGTGTGTGTTTTGTGAAATTTGTCTGGATTATATTTACCCCTTTTAGTTCCTGTGGACATTTTCAAGTGTTGCTACATAAGGGCATCATAGGTAGGAACATGCTCTAGAGAGGATCCACTTGCATAACTTTTGTAATTTGCACTTTTTGCACATCACCACATCATTTTATGCCCTCCAAGTACTTCATTTACAAATTTATTCTTTCCTTTGATATCATTTTATTGAACGTTCCTCAAAACCATTACATGTCCTTTTATGTGTCACCTAAACAAATCAGGTCTAACTTTAAACTTTTAGGACAACTTCCTTGAAAACATTTCTAACTCTAAAATCATACTAAGCAAATAATTCAACATTTATTAAAGGCAATGAGTAAGGTATGAAATAATTGAACTTCTTTCAATAACCTTACTAACAATTGATCTTTGTGTGATTATAGATGGCCCCTAAAAGAGGACAATGAGGACCTTCTCAAGGTGCAACTAACACCCAAGGGGAGGCAAAGGCCAAGGACCTCATGCAGAACATGCAGAGTAGAAGGAACAATCATTCAGCATCCATCAGGGAACTCCTATCGCTACATAATTTGGCCAAGCAAAAGGTGGAGAGGTCAAGGCCCAAGCCTATGAAGAGGAATGACGGCCATTTACAGCATGGCATGTTTAAGTATTCCCATAGTTACCATGTCCATGAGAAGTGCCGACTCCATCAAACATTGGAACAATAGCATGGACGGCTCATAATCCTCAGATAGAAGAGGAGAAATGTCATGCGCTTCTTCAATGGTCTTAAGCTCAGAAGCCTAGAGTGCAGGACAAAGGAGAGGCACCCATGGAGGAGCCACCACCACCAGGAACCCCATGAGTTCCATAAGTTTTGTATTCTATGTTTGTGTCCAAATTTTTTTTAATCCTAGACTGCGACATGAAACAGTCCATGGTCATTCAATAATCTCATACCTATCCCTTATTTGTAATTGAATGAACTTGTTCCTCACTTTCTTTGACTTGAGGACAAGTTGTTACTCAATCATGGGGGTATGATGAATCATGGTTTGTTAGGTGTTGATATCAAATGCTTAATATCAGACCCCTGATATTGGACCCTTGATATTTGACCCTTGATATCATACCCTTAATATTGGACCCTTGATATCGGACCCCTGATATCAAACCCTCGATATCGAGTACACAATATCGCGACTTGGATAATGATATCATATACACGATATCATGATTCCTGTGTAAGCTTATAAATACACATTCAGGTGCATAGGAAAGGGAAAGTAAGTAAGTATAGAATTAGAGTCTTTTTATTCATTTTTAGTTCATTTTAATTCTTTCCCTAGTGCTATTCNTATTCATTTTTAGTTCATTTTAATTCTTTCCCTAGTGCTATTCAACGTGGAATGAGTATGACTTAATCACAAGCATTTAAGTGTGACTACTTGGTATCCCAGTAGCGTATCTAGGAGTGCTTAAGCAACATGCACTTGGTAATCCAAAAAGTAGTACACAAAGTCCAAGATGTGTACGGATAATTAAGGACGGATACTCATCGCACTTAGGCTAGCTAAGATTCTCTTCCTGTATTGCTCATTAGCTTAATCAAAGTTATTCCTATTGTTCTTAGGAGTAGCATAGTGATAGGAAACACATCATACACCTCACTTTAGACTAAACCATATGTGAAAAAGCAAATACTAGTCTAGGTGGAAAGACAGTGAACTGTGATCAACGTATAACTATTTAGATACCACAACTAGTCCATCTATAAAGTTCGACCAGATCATGCATGAATGCTCGTATTCATATGGTTGAGTGTAGGGGTACTAGCCACTCATCATGATGAGTCATGATATCAGGACCGCGATATTGAATCCGTGATATCAGGTCCATGATATCGAAGCCCACCGAGCGATATCAAATACCCAATGTCAGAACTTGTCCCATTGCCTATAAATAAGAGATAGGGGCACTTAATTTGCAGTTAATTTTCTTAGTCCCTTCTCCGAACTCTTACATTCTTTCCTTTCTAGAGTTAGAATTATTTGTAAGTGCCCACAGTAGGAGTCATAAAGTGAATGGATCTTTATTCAAGCATTGTGTACTTGAGCACACCTTGTGTCTGGAAATAAATATGAACTTTGTGATAAACCTTGCAACATTCAGAATAGCTTATTTATTACATTTAACATTATTTACAATTAGTTCATGCTTTCATTAGTTAATTGATGTTGTTTTTATAGAGTTATTAATTTTCAACAAGTAAGCACACTCAGTACAACCACTTTGAGCATATGTGGAACACTTAATAACCTAGTAAAGACTAGCATTTGGTAATCCTAGTAGTGTTACATTAGTTCAGGATGTGTTCGACAAGTGGGAACTGATGCTAGTGTTAGGACTAGCTAGAGCATAGTTGATTAGTTAAATTAAATTAGTTACTCACTTATTTCATTTCTCCACTTTAAGCACCAGGAACATAAAACATAAAAAGCCATAAAAATCACATACCTCAAGTTTACTTAATCATATAATCGTGCCATACAAGTAAGCTTGGGAAGATAATGATCGCATAACCCATCCTTGTTCTGTGAAGGCAGATAAGCACTTAGTCCTTGGAGTTTGACTAGATCGTGCGTGAACTCTCGTATTCGTATGGTTGAATGTAAGGGTACCTCGTTGCTCATCATTGGCATCGTTGCAAGGGACTTTGTTGTTTATGCGCTGATTAGAACTTAGAAAATCTTTCCATCATTGGAACAAACCCTTAGGGTTAGTTATTTTACAATCATCAAAAAGAGAGTATTGCACACTAAATAATCAATCATGTCTCCTTCTTCTTATGAGAGTACTTCACTGCCTAAGTTTGACACCATGAACAATCGAAGGTGAAGTGTACAGGATAATATGCCAGTACCCTAACAATTTCACTTGGTATACATTCATCCTAATGAGTATATACCAAACTTTACCTTTATCCTCCACTAGGATGAACAACTACATTAGTAGGATTTAGAAGGTAACATAGTGTTACCCCCTGATCGCTCAATCCCAAGCATGCTTCTTCATGCTCTCACATGAATTGGTATGCAGCACTTACAATTAGAGTACGTTGTGCATGAACAAGATTCGAGAGATTATCGATCCACAGAGGCACAACGTCAAAGGGACCTACAACAAGAGAGACATTATAAATCTATGAAGGGAAAGTGGTCTTAGGATGTCCCATATGTCATAAGTGAAAACGAGGGTGGTGAACCTACCTCAGGAGGTTTTTTACATAACGATGTTCCTCTCATTGACTTCAGTCAAGGAGTTGTGTATCAGAATATTCACTCAACCATTCATAACCCAAGTTCTGATGCCAATGGACACAAAGGGTCTAAAAAAGGAACACGATCACATGACAACAACAAACATTCCAATCGTAACCATGACCGAGGCCACGACCACCAAAGAGAAAATGATAGACACCATCATGGTGTCAGTCCTCCTTCTTCTTCACCTTCATCATCTGCTTCTCCCTCTCCTTCGGGATCTAAATGCAATTACAAAGGGAAAGGCCATGAGGACAATGGTAAGAGAAATAGAGCTCATAGACAAAATAGCCAAGAAAGGAGATGAGGGCATTCTAGGGAAACACATCACAAAAGAACGAAGAGTAGGAAACAGGATAGGCATCATAGACGCCATAAACAATACGATCACGATGAATCCCTACTCACCACCCAAAGTATGTTAGATATAACAAAGGCCGTTAGGATTCCAACAAGGCACCAAAAGGACAATAGGATTAAAAGACTAGACATGAACAACATCCCAAGATTTTAAAGGGGATACAATGCTTATCCTCAAAACCATCTACAAGTATTTCATGATGCATGTGCCTTGCAAAATATAGAAAATGAGTGGCAAAAACTAATGTTGTTTCCACAAACACTAATCAAGGAAGTAGAAAGCTAGTACTAGTCTTTAGAACTAGAATCCATTCATTGATAGAGTATTATGTTAGAGCTGTTCAATGATAAGTATCAAATGTACTCCCGAGTATCCAACTTGCATAAGCAAATCCAAGGATGGAAACAAGGAAGACACAAACCCTTGGATGTTGCCATGGGTCGATATTATGCATTATTACATCATTGCCTTGGCCATGGTTACTCGCAAAGGGAACAACTGCACCATCTTGTAGACGGGCTTAGGTACGAGACACGAAGAACCCTTGGAACTTATGCCCAAGGAAGGTTATTTGAGCTCAGAGCCCATCAAATACAAATATTTTTGGAGCAAGTTGCCAAAGAGAAAGGTGAGTTAAGGAAAAGAAAAAGTGCAGAGGAATACAACAAAGGTCCTTTCCTTCGAAAGAAGGAAGTTAAATTTTGTGAAGATGAAGAAGATTCACCACTTGAAGAGATGATGAATAGGAAGACTTTACCAATTCAAAAATTTGTGTCAGAAATATCGACAAAGGTAGATCAAATGTGGAATTCCCTAGATGATAAATTTTAAATTTTTCTAAAAATAGGAGAGGAGTCTAGAGAACAGGGTAGTAACCGAGAGAAAAGGAAAAAGAAAAAACCTAAATATGCACATAACAAGGATAAGGGCAAAGTTTCCGTCATTGAGGAGGTTGTGGATTTAAACACAGACAATGATGGCAGATGTGAGATATGCCAATATGACCATCCTAAAGGATGTTTCCCAATAGTGTCACATCTACAAGAGTCTAGGTTGTATGCACTAAACCCATGATTAAACATATGGCAAGCACCTCGAAGGTTACCTTACCCTCAAGGTAATCTAAGGTAGTTCCACCAACCCTTGACATATTATCCAAGTGGAACTCCACCACAACCAAATGAACAATATCCACAATGGCAACACCCACAATCATGGGGAATTCCATTACCATGTCAATAATACCCTTACTATCAGCTTGACCCATACAGGTATTACAATCAACAGTTGATCTCTCCATGTAACTCCACTAGTCACGTCACTCCTCAACCTTACTACTAGATCCACGAGTATTATAGAATTCCTTCTCCTAGGAGTGATGTTCCACAAATGAACTATCCTTCTCATCTGACTACACTTCGTCCACCCTTAGCTCCATTACCACCTACTCCAATTATGCAGGGTGAGCTTCCTACCTAGCCATAGCAACGTAATGCTACAAGGGTTGTTAATCCTTAACCTACTGTTGGTTCAGACAATCGATCAAAGAAAAGACCTTCCTTTATAATCAACAGTCCAACCCAGTCCTTATAGCCACAAGTGGCTAATTGTCCAAATGCCTCACCATCGTCTGAACCTTCGAAGCTTCCTTCAAACCAAAGACCGTGCCCAACACATATTATCATGCTAAACCACACCATTGCTGATTGGATTAAAGTTGGCCATCTTCCTAGGAAATTCTCTGATATTGGAAGTCCTCTTATATATTTGCAAATCGTTGGGAATGAGCCTTGTAAAGCTCTTTTGGATTCAGGTTCTAGTGTTAACCTAATCTCTCAAGAAATGTACAAAGCCTAGAACCTACATCCACTAAAAAAGAGTAACATTCATTTAAAGTTGGCCAACCAGTCCATCATTTTCCCATTAGGACTAGTGGAGGACATTATCACCATTATTTGTGGGTGGTCATATCTAGCCAATTTCCTAGTGATTTAAGTCAACAACTATAAGGGGGACTTCCCAATCATAATGGGAAGAGCATGGCTAAGCATGATTGATGTGTGCTTAGGAATACATGATATTTCCCTAGAAATCTCAAAAGAAAATACATTTTAAAAGATCAAGAAGAAGAAAGTTCCATGCATCCCATACAGTGACACAGGGTGCAATTGCGTGCAAAAGTTCTGGTTTGTACAATGATTAACACTAGCTACATGCAACCAATGTGCACAAATAACAAATATACAAAGATGCCTGTATGCAGCAACCACAAGATAGGAAGGCACCTAATGGTTAACAATTGACCAAGAGAGTAATTCAACTATATGCATGGAACTAGCTGAGAGCTTGACTTGTGCTTACATCGATAGCATAGATACATTAGAGCAAGTCCATCGCCAACTTCCAAGTCTTGACATTGAAAATATCAACTAGGGGAAGTTGAAAATCCCTAACGAGTTTAAGCAAGAGTCCCTTGAATTAAAACTGTTGCTCACCAGTATGGAATATACATTTTTCAAGAATGGAAAACTGGTAATTATTAATGCTAAGCTTGCTTCTCAACAAAAAGAAAAACTGATGAAAATGATAAACAAGTGGTTGAAAGCCTTTGCTTGGTCATATCCCAAATTAACCAGAATAGATCCTAGGATATGTCAACATAGAATTTACACTGACCCCTCCATGAAGCCTTGACAACAACCACAAAGATGACTGAACCCAAAGCTTAAGCAAGTGGTTAAAGAAGAAATTGAATAACTTCTAAAAGCCAGGTTCATCTACCCCATTGCTAATAGTGAATGGGTTAGCCCATTAGTCATCGTGCCTAAAAAAGAAGGTAAATGGAGGGTGTGTATAGACTTTAGGTTACTAAACATGGCAACATTTAAGGATCATTTTCCATTGTCATTCGTCAACCAAGTCTTAGATACCATTGTAGGGCATTGCTACTATAGTTTTCTGGATGGTTACAGTGGATATAATCAAATTCAAATAGCACTAGAAGACCAAGCCAAGACTACATTCACAAGTCCTTGGGGGACATTTGCATATAAGAAAATGTCGTTTGGCTTTTGCAATGTCCCAGCAACATTTTAATGTCTAGTTCTAAGTATATTTTAGCAACAAATAGGGAATGGTGTGGAGGTCTTTATGGATGATTTCTCCACCTACAAAGCAAACTTTGAACAAACATTGGACCAATTAGAGCAAGTACTGAAATTATGTGTAGAAACCAACTTAAGGCTCAATTGGCAAAAAAGCCATTTAATGGTCCAAGAAGGTGTTGTGTTAGGGCATAAGATTTCACAAACAGGGATAGAGGTAGATCCCAAAAAGATTAAATTCATCCAAGGAATCACTTGTCAACCTGAAATTGTAAAAGATATCTGATCATTCCTTGGACATACTGGCTATTATAGATGCTTCATCAAGAACTTTTCAAAGATTGCAAAATCATTAGTAGAATTAACGAAGAAAGATGTACCTTTTGAATGGACCAGGGAATGTGAGCTAGCTTTCCAAACCTTGAAACAGAAGCTTGTAGAAACACCCATTCTACAAGCTCTTAACTGATCCAAACCATTTCACATAATGACTAACGTGTCCAACTTTGCTTTAGGAGCCGTACTTACATAGTTAGATGACCAAAAGTGACCCTATTACATTCATAGTGCAAGTCAAAGCATTGCTAGTGCACAACTTATTACACCACAACAAAAAAAGAATTAATGGTTGTGGTGTTTGCACTAGAAAAATTTAGGCACTATGTATTAGGCTATAAGATATTCATACACACAGATCATAGTGTAATTCGGTTCCTAATGAATAAACCAATGGTGAGCCCTTGCATCATATGATAGCTCATGATCTTACAAGAGTTCGATCTTATGATGATCGATCATAAAGACACCAAAAATGTTGTTGTTGATCATTTATCTCAATTATGATGAGACAACAAAGAGGATGAATATCCAATCTTTGACTGCTTCCCTGATGAACTCCTCTTTGCAGGTGTAATAAACAATCAATTAACCATAGATACAAATTGGTATAGTAGCATTCTTACCTATCTTCTCACACAAGAAACATCATAAGGGCTAGATGTTAAAAAAAACAATACTTTCTTCACCGAGCCAAATATTTCATGGAAATCAACGAACACATTTATCAGGTGTGTTTTGATGGCTTGTTCTGATAGTGTGTTCCTAATGTAAATCCATTATGAGTTCTCCAAGATGATCATGAGCACTCTTGTGGGGGTCATTACACTAGGAGATGAACAGCCATTAAAATCTTGCTTGCAGGATATTATTGGCCTACATTGTTCCAGAACACTCATCATTTCATCCAATCTTGTGAGCGCTGCCAATGTGATGGGGGAATGATTGCTAGAATGGAGGGTCCACAACAATGGATTCAACCCTTAAAACCCTTCAACATATGGGGTATTGATTTTATGGGGCATATCACACCAATGGAAAAGCATACATTATTATTGTTGTTGACTATTTTACAAAGTGGGCAGAAGCAGCCGCTATTACGGACTATACATCATCTACTGCTACATGATTTATTCAACAACAAATCATAAATAGGTTTGGCGTGCCTCATGCACTTATTTCTGATAATGGTACACATTTTATAGATGCAACTTTTCAAAAGTTGATGCAACACTTAGGATTTGAGCATAAACTGACTACACCATGTCATCCTCAAGCAAATGGTCAAGCTGAAGTCACCAATAGGGAGATCATAAAAATATTAACATGGGCCATTAGCAAATATAGGTGAGACTAGAGCACCAAACTAAACGATGCTCTTTGGGCTTACCGCTCCATGTGGAAACTCCCGATAGGCTATTCTCCCTATGAGTTAATGTATGGTAAACTTCCAACACTTCCTATCTAAGCTAAGCTTTGTATACTATCTATAGCATGTGACCTTAACCTTGACCTCAGTCTAGCACAAAAAGAATGGTTAATCNACCTTAACCTTGACCTCAGTCTAGCACAAAAAGAATGGTTAATCAACCTTAACTTACTAGATGAGAACCAATTAGCCACCTTGTCATCCAACGAATTGCACAAGGCCTTCAACAAGTAACATCATGACCTAAGGATTAGGAAAGTCAAATATCAACCAGAAGATATGGTTCTATATTGGAATCCTACACATGTGCCACAACAAACTAAATTTCAAACACTATGGAAAGGACCTTATATCATTCATGAAACTTTCCCTTGAAAGGCCATGATGATCTATAAACCTAAAAGCCTGAATAGGAAATTATTAGTCAACATCCAGCAAACCAAACCTTTCCATGAGTCTAAAACGGCTAGTACTAACACTACATCTATTAATGGACAACCTTGCTCATTATTTCAGATCTCCTCCTTCCAACTCAGTCATGGGGGAGATGGCCACTAATGTTAACCATTCTAAAGCCCTTAGTTCCTTTGTCTTTTTTGTTTTACATCATCGTTAACCTTTTTACTTCTTCTTCCTCTATTACATTTTATTTGATTTACTCTCATTCATCATATAATAAAATCTCATGATGGTGGATTGTACTTTAATGGTGTTGATTACTAATGTTTGTCTTTTACCTTTGACTTTCAATGTTGATGCTAAGATATGGGTTCTTTTGATAAAATAGGCAATGAGTCCATGTCACCCATCCATCCATACAAACTAAGGAAATATTTAAATGGATTGGAAAGGATGTAACTTCAAGGAGTTCAACACATTTGTGCTAGCTATTCTCTTGGGTACTTGGATGTTTTTCATAGGTTTTCCACCATTCCGTTATTGACCAATATCGGGAAGTCAACTAAATCAAACAAGTCTTTGCATGGTGAGGTTCTCACGCAAAAAAAGAAAAAAAAAACCAGTGAGAATTCAAAGCACACCCCTTAGACATAACAAAGAAACATGGGCTACAAGCACTGGTTATGGCACTGGAAAGACATGTTACCCATGCCTAAAGGTTCCCTCTAACTAAGATCCTTTTCTCACTTCCTACTCCTTTGTTCTTTCTCTTGTTGGAATGGTGGTGGCTCTGTGGATGCATTCTTGTTACTTTAGGAGGATGGGTTGGTCAAGTGTGTTGATGCAAAGTCACTGGATGTGGTTAGTCTTAAATTAGGATTTGGAATGAATACTATTAAGTCACCTTAATCACATATTACAAAAGGGACTTTACACAACCTTGACTTTGAGATTCCATTCCATTCCATTCTCTCTTTCTATATTGCTTTCCATATTCCACCTCATTGCCAATTTTATGATTAGTCTATATCTTGGTTGACGCATTGTTATTCTTTGGTAAACTCTTTTCGGTAAGTCCTTAGCCATTGTTTCCATATGTCATTCATAGAGCCTATGGACTCTGTGGTTTGTAGGTTTGCAAGGGCATAAAGGGCATGAACCTGCTTTAGGGAGGACCCACTGGCATTCCTTTTTGGTGCAATTGTTACACTTTTTCCCTTAGACATTTCCTACAATCAACTATTTCTCATTTCACCCCATCAATGACATCCATTTTTGTTTTGTCTTAATGGCTTCACCATTGTTAGTTCTCTCATCCTTCTTGTTCTTTCAATTTCCATCTTATTGCTACTGAAGGTTCGCTCTTAGTTGTGGGGGTCCCCATTGCAAATTTTGTTTTCCATTCCATTACTTAGGTCACCCCTACACCTTGGGTAGTTATCAATTACAAACCCCTAACCCAGTATCTGCCATACCCACAACCTAGCCAATGTGCTTCATATTAAGGCAAGGTGTCAATTGCGTTATATCTTATCTATCCTTGCTAATTCATGACTGTGTTGTGTGTGCAAATGGCAATCACATGAATAATTAATTGGGATAGGAGGAAGCACTTGGGATGGACTAGAGCTGGAGTGTTTATGCGAAAAACATGCTTAATCTTGTGGCCAGGAACGAACAATGGTGTGCACAATTTTGACAGCTGTAGCAACATGCCTCATTTTCTTCTCTCTCACTCTCTCTCTCTCTCTCTCTCTCTCTCTCTCTCTTCAAGCTATCAAATGAGGGCCTGTATGTCATCTATGTACAGTGTTCACCACAATGGTTATGAATACTGATGTTGTAATATGTTTGTCAATCTGTTCACCAGGCACTTTGAGTCTATCACTTCATGTCACCGTTAGTTGTTGCTCAGTCAATAATCCCATACCTTTCCAATATTTTGTAAGAAACTTGAGGACGAGTTTTTATTCAGTCATGGGGGTATGATGAGTCATGATATTGGGACCATGATATCGAGTCCATAATATCAAAGCCCACCAAGCGATATCGAACACTCGATGTCAAAACCTATCTCATTACCTATAAATAAGAGACTGGGGCACTTGGTTTGTAGTTAGTTTTCTTAGTTCCTTACTCAAACTCTTGTAGTTTTTCCTTTCTAGAGTTACAATTATTTCTGAGTTCTCATAGTATAAGTCATAAAGTGAACGAATCTTTATTCAAGCATTATGTACCTGAGCACACCTTGTGTTCAAAAATAAAGACGAACTTTGTGATAAATCTTGCAACATTCGGAATAGCTTATTTATTGCATTTAATGCTATTTATAGTTAGTTCATGCTTTCATTAGTTAATTGATGTTGTTTTTATAGAGTTATTAATCTTCAACAAGTAAGCACACTCAATACGCCCACTTCGAGCATGCGTGGAACACTTGGTAACCCAATAACAACTAGCGTTTGGTAATCCCAATAGTGTTACACTAGTTTAGGATGTGTCTAGCAAGTGGGAATGAATGCTAGTGTTAGGACTAGTTAGAGCATAGTTGATTAGTTAAATTAAATTAGTTACTCACTTATTTCATTTATCCACTTTAAGCACCAGGAACATAAAACATAAAAAGCCATAAAAATCACATATCTCAGGTTTACTTAACCATATAATCATGTTGTACAAGTACGCTTGGGAAGACAATGATGGCATAATCCATCCTTATTCTGTGAAGGCGCATGAGCACTTAGTCCTTGGAGTTCGACCAGATCATGCGTGAACGCTCATATTCATATGGTTGGGCGTAGGGGTACCTTGCTGCTCATCACCTAATAAAGACATTTGACATTGAATGTAAGTAATTCGTAGCCTGGTTCATCAACACAAAGGAACTATTTCCTTTGATGTTGTGCTTGTGGGACATCCCTGCACCAACCCACATTGGTGAAGCCACATGGACTACTTACAACCCATGGGGCAAAGAAGAAAAGATGAAAGCATCACTGGATGCTTTCAAACTTCTAGCAAAAGCAACAGTAGCCGCGAGCCATCCTCAACCTCCACCAACATTGAAACTTGGAAAAGAACCTTCAACACTACAGGAGCCTCCACCTTCAAGCATTATTTGAAAGTTCATCATGTCTTCAATAGTTTTGCAAGTACCTGCTGTAATTTTTGATAAAGTGCCCAAATCTTATTGTAATGGACACTCATTTTTGAAACAATATACAATTTGGTACTCAAAGTTAGTTATAGTTAGTTAGTCGTTTTGTTTATCTTCTTGTTAATAAATTTCATGCTTTAAATTTTGTAAGAAGCTCGATCCTACTTTTGTTCACTCAAGGATGAGTTTTCAATCAATCATGGGGATATGATGAGTCATGATTAGACAAGTTGCATCAATGTAGCCTCATCGATGTATGGTAGGATGCATTGATGCAGATGTAGGTAGTGCCTACATAAATGTGCTCACCACTCACATTTATGACACTTAGAAATCATAGCATAGCCAAGTTCTTACAATTTCTCCTTCCCAAAGTTAGAATATTTTCCCTTTGAGTGCCCATAGTGTAGAATTAAGAGATTGTATTGTGATTTATTCAAGTGCCTATGTACCTGAAAGCATTAGCATGAATGACAATAAAATCAAGATTTTCTACATTCATTGTGGCACTTAGATTAGTTTACTCTTTACATTGAACACTATACTTTTCATGCAATTTACATTTATGGCTTTAAATAATTAATACAATTAACCATAAATACATAAGTATGACCACTTCAAGCATAACATATTGCACTTGGTAATCTCAGGAGTGGATATTTGGTATGCCCAGTAATAACCACTTGGTAACCTAGTAGCGTTAATACTAGTTCAAGATGTGTATGGCAAGTGGAAATAGCTAATTGGTTAGATAATTAATTATTAAACCTTCATTTACTCATCTAGTTATTAGGATAAAAAGTATATTCAAAATACTTATATAAATACACATCATGTGCCTTAACTCACACTTATCCATATGTATTGATCACCCACAAGTGTGAGTTAGGAAGACAATAATCTTACAACTTCACGATTTACTCTTTAGGAGACTATAGGGAAACTTAGGAGACTAAGTCCACGGAATTTGACTAGATTGCTAGTGAACCCTTGTGATTCATATGGTTAGGCATAGGGAATACCCATCTCTTATTAGCCTATAAAGTCTCATAAAGGTTAATAGTTACATCATAAGACCTAATGCAAACAATAATGTATTAGCGTAATGGTGAGCCTCTTGACTTGAAAGCTACAAGTCATGGGTTCAATTCCAATTCTAGTGGAAAATGTTGAATTATAAAGTTCTAATTAGGTTTCAACAATTAATTTTTTAACTTACATGCATATCCATTTTCCGTAGTAAAAAACCATACTTCTTGCAAAACTTATTATTATTATTATTAAAAATTAAAATCCAAATCTTCTTCTTTGTTAAAAGTGCTTTTGTTGTACGTGAAAACGAAGTCTAGTTAAGTTTACCAGAATAGGTAAGTTTACACGCTATCCACCGATAATTACAGATTGAAACCGGGATGTTGGTTTAAGAGCAAGGATGACGGACTACAGCCATGACATCTTCATCTGGGAAATTGAAGTCCAATGGCTCATACTCCTCTATGGCATTTTCTGCCAGATGGTCAGCAAGAGCACTTCCCTTTACTGTCTTTCGGGTAGTGTATACAATATCATATTATGAAAGAAGGGCTTTAGCGGGGAACGAGTCCCCGAGTTCCCCCCACTTGCCACTTCAATACTCGGCCGGAAAGGTATGGCTTCTCAAATATGTACTTCAGTGGGTCCATTCGGGAAATGAGCCATACCGTGTAGTAGAGGAAATATTGCCTGAGCCTTTGTGCTACCCAAGCCAAGGCACAACAGGTCCTTTCCAATGTCGAGTACCGTGTCTCGCAATCGTTGAACTTCTTGCTCAAATAGCGTACCTCTACTATTTACGTTACACGGTGGTTTCATTATTTAATAAATAATATGAATTGCCTTTCCTGTCTGCGAGCTTTCGCTTGATGAACGGTTTATGAACTTACTCTTCTGTCTCTCAATCGGCATTGGAACCCGACACAACAAGATCTCTTCCGGCGATGACATAAAAAGGAAGAAAATCTTCAAACGGAGGGCTTTAGCGGGGAACGAGTCCCCGAGTTACCCCGAGTCATAGAACAATCGTAAGGATTAATGCAGGGCGGATCAACATATGCTTTCTTCGAAAAAAAGAAAAAGGCAATCGTACTCTTCTACGCGCCAGCTTCAGCAGTTCATTGACACCATCCCCATAGGCAGTTATTCTTATGTTGAGATCCGCCTTAAGCTTCCTTGGCCTAGTGCCTGTAGCTCAAGGGTCTTCAAGACTTGCGATTGAAGTGAATGTTGAGGGCGTAAGCGGGGAACGAGTCCCCGAAGAGCATTTTGTTATAAAATTTTGCAATAAATTTATTAGGTTAGGCAAATTTTGCTCACCTTGTATTTTGTAAAAGATTGGGAACATCAAAGTATTCTATTTACTTGGGTTCTTTTAATTGTTATATATTATTATTATTAAATGAAATAATTGAATTCTAATCTATATTATTCCTTTTTTAAATTTAAGAAAAAAAAATAAAAAAACTTCAGAAGCTGCCTTCAACTGTTGCAAAAACCAGATTTTAGTAAAAGGCGGTACCTTCTTGATTTTGTAAGTTGAGTCTTGCACCCTAGATGGTAAGAGCCTAGTAGTCGAAAGATGAAAGAAAACAAAGTGAAGGAGATGAAATTCGAAAATGTTGAAAGATTTACAAAATGTCGTTGCTAGAGAGCGGAATTAACATTATGCAAGTAATTGCTTGTTAGGCATCTGCTTAATTTCACGCGATGGTGTCCCACAATTGTCTCGTAAATAGACACACGCAGTAGCGTTATTCTGCTCTGTAATATTCCACCTTCGAAGGAAAGAAAGCTGCTACTCTAGTTATAAAATTTCGAGGACGGCTAACCTAGAGTAATGATATAGTTTGCGTCGCAGAAGATAACAACAATGAACTGGCAGTACTTCCGATAAAGGTTAATGAGTTCAAATATTTAAACTGGGATGCATACCCAGTTCGTGGGCTGATCCCTAATCCTTGTTGCAAGGCACCTTGGGTTCAGTCATCGATTGACAGAACATTGTTTCACTGTTGCAAATTACGACAAGAAGGATCAATCTATAAAGCATGAATAAATTCAAGTTGCAGAAACGGAATACTCTGTTATGCGTCATTACCCAACTTTGAATTTATTCCAAAGGTGAAACCTTAGAAAAGAGAGGCTAACGTTATTCGTCATGTCATGTACCCTGATCAGAAAAGAATTTTAACAGCAGAATGAATTCTTGTGTGGGTTCCAGTACAGGTTGACTATTTAACGACACAATGGCCTGGAGTTTGGCTCTTGAATCTGGAGCCTTGACCATTCTACATTCTGTCTGTGCGAGGTCAGCACGATGTTTTCCTCATACCCAGCAGTGAGCCAAGAGTATAAGTTAGCAGTTGAAAGATGCCGAAGAAAACTCAGAGGCTTCATTCAAGGTATGCCCAATTTTCAATAAGGATTTTTCTGCGTCAGTGTGCTCTCATTGCATGTTAATTCTCAGCGTCAAGATTGAAATTTTAAAGCTTTGGATTTCTTGCACAATTGGTTTTTGTTTAAAATTTCATAATGAATTTAGTAAAGTTTTTTGTTTTTGTGTTTGCACTTTGCAGACAAGCAGTGTGCACCCTTAGTGTTGAGGCTAGCGTAAGTAATTTCGTCCCCCAGGTCGATTTCATCGATTTTTGTAATCTGTTCATACTTCATCGATATTGATATTGATTACTCTTTAAAATTCAAGCTTTTGGTTATTTAAAAATAATTTTTAAGCTTTCGTGTCAGTGTGATCTAGCTGACTTTGCTAGAGCATGTGGCTTATGGTATGTAAGTAATATACCGGGCTCCAAAGGTATGCTAATTTGTGCTGGGGCAAGTAAAAATATATCAAAATCAAGATTGTGGTGTCGGCAATTGTAAATCTTATATTGATGGAGAAAACTTAAAAGCAGCAAGATGAAGATGATATTTTAAGCTTTTTGTCTCCAGTCTCTTCGACTTTAGTGGGAAGGATGCAATTAAGAAGCAACATAATAAATTTTGAAGGTTTTATTGATTGTATAGAAAGGATTTCGTGATAGTTAAGCAATTATTTGAATAAGTCTATTTTTTCCCAGAGACATGGGAAAAACTATAACCATAGGCAGGACTAGAAAATTGACATGTTGTGAAGCGATAATGGACTTAATATTAGCTTGCAGAGAAAATGATAGGTAATTCATGCACCTAAATTAAGGGGTTTACCTGTGTTTTTGGGATAAAGGCACTATGATGGTTTAACTTGTATAGATTATCTTAGTGCTGTTTACTATTTTATTAAAATGGCTTCTCGTCTTTCATGCTGTTGATGTAAGTGAACAAAAAAAAGGGGGGGTAGGTTGCAGAGGAGATCTCAATGCTGATAAAGTGATGGGTGTAACACCAAGGATAAAATTGCATTTATATATTCAGGTTGGTGAGAAGAGGAAAGAGTTTCATGTGATAAATGATCCAGCCAAAATGTTGTAGACTGTAGATATATTAATCGAATATGGCAGGATGATGACAATAGCATTGTTTTCTTAAAGCCAAATGTTGCATCTAGGTGTTAACAAAATCAAGAAAAGTGCTAGTTTTGGGATTTGAATTTGCGTTGCACACAGGTGGCATTCTGCTGGAACATATGACAAGGAAACAAACACTGGAGGGCCCTTTGGTACCATAAGGCATCGAGAAGAGCTCTCACATTCAGAAAATAAAGGTTTAGATAAAGCTGTGAGCCTTCTTCAACTTGTCAAAGATCAATTTCCTACCATAAGTTATGCTGATTTTTACCAGGTATGTGCCTAGTATTACATCGCATCAATATTGTTAGACAGATGATAACATGGATACGTTGGTATTCCAATTCATTTTGATTGCTTTAAGTTACTTCCTAAATGGGTATTCTGCTTGCATTGAGTGACATAGCTAGCCGGATGTGTAGCTGTAGAAATCACAGGAGGGCCATCAATATCATTTCATCCTGGAAGACCGGTGAGTTTATTTGTTAAAAATAATTTATTTTTGAATTAATTGTTCACAATTCCAGTATGACTTAATTAGTTTTTGTTTAACATTAGTGATATGTGTAACTAAATTACATACAGCCCTGGGCCTCCTTAAGGGGTGTAATAATAAATTTCATTTTTTAAGTTTAATTTAGTTTCATACTTTATGCATGGTGTTATGATTTGAGTATTAATAGACAATTGATTGATGTATTTATATTTTATTATGCGTTTCAAAGTTTAACGTTTTTCATTTTCACAGTGACTGCCTTTTGCATATGTATTTGCATTAATCAATCACTTTAGAGTGATGCATCCTACATGCTTCTGCAAGATTATATGTAGACTCCTGGTGAACTATAAATCTGAATTTTAGGAGTATGTTAATGCTGATATAAAAAGTAATACACTAATAAATTATTCCTGAGAAGATAATGTGTTAAAAATTTTATGCAAAATCTTCACTCACTGTAACCTAAGTGTGATTGTCCCGCACATAAGGATTTCTGCGTTTTATCTGATTTCATATGTATTACATGATTCGTACATGCAGGATAAGAGAGAAATCCCTCCAGATGGAAGGCTACCTCATGCAGCCATGGGTATTTTTATTTGGTTGAATAATGCATTTTCTTAGTTGAAATTCACTGAAATGAAGAGCCGTGCATTCTTTACTGTAATTTTGGTGTATATTGTAGCAAAAATTCATGTTTTGTGAAATTGAGTAGGTGCTGAGCAACTTCGAGAAGTATTCTATAGAATGGGATTGGAAGACAAGGATATAGTTGCACTGTCTGGAGGCCACACATTGGTTTGTTTTCTTAGCGTTCGAGACTTATAAAATGTACCTATTTTTAAGAAGCAGTTAACTATATAAACCATATGGCTGTTGCTGACTCTATTTTAGGGAAAATGTCACAAAGAAATATCTGGCTTTGAGGGTCCATGGACGGAGCATATAAAAATATTTGACAACTCTTATTTCAAGTGAGGCCATTTATATGTGCAATTCTCTGTTTTTATTTATTTTCCTTTCTTTGGTGGGCGGCCAGAGAGGGGGGTTAATCTTATCCACGAAATACCATTTTCATTTATTTCTATAAATGTCTGAAAACAGAGAATTATTGAATCCTAAGAATGAAGGCCGGGTACTGCTTCCTTCTGATAAAGCACTTCTGCAGGATCCAACGTTTTGTAAATATGTCTATCAATATGCCAAGGTAGGCACACTTAATGATTAAAGAATCATTGGATAGTATCATGTTTCTTCAAATATTTACCTATAGATATACTGAATTTAATTATGCAGGATGAAGATGCATTCTTTGCTGACTATGCAGAGGCTCATCTTAAACTTTCAGAACTTGGGTAAAATATTCTATTTTCTTTTCCGGTGGATTCTTAATATTTTTCCATTTTAAGTTCATTCAATGTTTGATATCTGCAAGCGTAAAAAGGTAACATGCGTTCTCAAACTATTTACCTTGACAATCTTTGAAAATATTTCTTTTCAATACACCCAATCAGGTTTCTTTTCCCAATGTAAGATGCAAATGATTAGTTTAAAATCTGAGAAATGGCCTTGTTATCTTATTTCTCTATGTTGTTCACTATACACCTATATCAGGCCAATAATGTTAAATATGAAACTGAAATTGAAATTTTATTCAGTTTGTATAAATCCAAAAGGATCCGTTGACCACTTGTATAAAATACAAAAGTATCAATATGTTTAAAGTATATCAAGTGTGTCTACTAATCATGTAGCTTAAATGCATCTTGAAGATATTGTGCTAATAGCAGTGGCGATATATCGAAAAATTCATACAAAGTTCTTGTAATATTCCGTTTGCATCTAAACATGTTATTGTGCAATACTCTAAATTTTGCTGCACTTTTTCCTAGATAGTGAAAGGGATACTGCTTTGAAAATTTAGGCTTTTCATAATATAGTGTATTTCTTGTCTGAAAATAACAAAAGACAAAACAATATATGTATGTATGTATATCATCTCCAATCATAAATTGCTGTTTATGGTCATGAAACTTTTTCGCTTTTTTTATTTTATTAAGATCCAAAAATAATATTATTAATTAATAAATGTAGAGTACATTGCTTGTTGAGCATTAAGGACAGGTAAAACTCTAAAATATTAAAAGGAAAATGTTGCTGGTTTTGGAGATACCTATTCAGGTGTACAGCCTGGCAGCAGATCTTGAAAAATTAGGAGGATGTATGATATGCTTAATTGTCGTTCAGTTCTGGTTCATTTAAACATGCAGAATGAACATGTGTAAGGGGGACAGCAAATCCACAATACGCCCCTATGAATTTGTGTTGTTTAGTTGTTTTTTTTTTTTTTTTTGTCAACATCAATTATCATTAAGAAGCTGGACACAATGCGAGGCAAATGAAAGCATTAAAGTTTACGTAAATATTAATTGTGGTAATAATGCCTTTTATTTTCATTTTTTAAAAGGTAGAGGCACTTTCGTACAAACTTCTCCGTTCAGTGGAACAATTTTTTTTTTTATAAATCCATTAGTGTATGTAGTTATAAATAGTTATATGTTTTCAGTTATATACTAGCTGGAATATTGATCTGCAATTTTACAGTAACACATGGTGATGTTATTTTTACAGGTGGAAGCAAGAGAGTAAGTGGTGCTGTTTCTGAAGTATACCAGTATGACCTAAAACAGAGCATGCAGAGACTAGCTTCTGTTAAAATATGTATTTAAAATCTGTGCATTTAATATGTTATGCTATTGCTCTTTAAACATTTGGCCTTATAGATTGCATGTTTTAACTGTGTTACTTATTCAGTTCTGCAAAATATCATCTTTTTGTGATACTTACTTATCAGTGTTAGACATGAATTCAAGTATTGTCTTGATTTCTCTTTATTTTAAAAAATAAATTGTCTACATTTTACCACCTAAAGTCTGAAAATGTTGACAAGCAAAGATTGGAGTTGTGAGTCTTAAGATCATTCTCAAATCTGATAACAGTTACATATTAAACACTGGTACCATTTCAAAAGTGAAAAAAAAAAAAATGCTGTGCGTACACCCTTTTATCCTCTTCCTTATGGACACGATCCCTCTTAAGAGATTAATACAATCATAACGTTTCAAACTCATTGCAGCATTGTTAGAAATCTTGCCAAAATTATAACTTACTTTCGAGGATCATGCTCTCAAACAGTTAAGAGAAGTTATGAGTTGTATTAAAGAAATTTAAAGCAATATTATCTCTACAATTATTTTTTATATTTATTTTTGATTGAAAGACTAATTACTAATGGATGCTGGGAGGTTCCACTTTTTCCTTGTGGTTGTAATACTAGTACAATTTTCTGCGGAATCAGCTTACAGATTAGGTACCCATAACAGGAACCCAAGAGTCCTCATGAAAATTATGCATACGTAATAGGAAGCTGCTGACACAGAAGCAGGAAAGCCTTTTGTTTTTAATGGGAAATCCTTTTTTGTTGGGTTTTATCACATGTTTTATTACAATAATTAGATTTTGATAATAGGAGTTGAGGCGGCCAGATCTCTCACACAAATTATACATATATAATGTGAAGCCGAAGCTAGTTTTATCATAGAAATTATGCAATTTGGGAGGGCATAGCAAAGGGTGGGAAGTTATAACGGTAACCAGGAGATTTTTTCATGAAAATTATTAGTGCATAATGTGGGAATCAGATAGCAGGTAATAAGGGGGAAGTAGGTGTATATAAGAGGGGCAGCAACTACACAACATTGACTATAGCGAAAAGTTGATATAAGATTTGTTGTAAATTATGACTAAAAGTTCATCTAGGATAGGTAGATTCTAGTCTAGCAGATTCTATATGGAAAATGCTAATGCTTTATGATGCCTTTACAAGCTTGGCTATGTGTTTACAAGTTTGGCAAAGACAGAGAGCATGCGAGATATGCGAAAGCGAATTGAGCATGAGTTTGGATAATAATAATAAAATGGTGAAGGTGAATTAAGCTTGAGTTTGTATGATACAATGGTAGAATGGAAAATGCTGGTGTTATTTTTTAAAACCAAAAGATTCTTTAGCTAAATTATAAATTTATAGCTAAGTCAATACTGAAACTATGTTATTTAAGTCGGAAAGAAAACAAATGTCATTAATGAAATTGTTCCACCTTGGAGTTTCAGCATCAATCAATGTAATCATGTACCTTTGTTCCATTCTATAGAACATCACAGTTCAATATTAAGTGACTTTGTATTCCGTTTAACTCTCACTTTCTGCGACTTGTCTTAGCCTACCTACCTATGTTTTCCATCCTTTTTACTACATTTCTTGGAGCTCATTTTACTTTGAAGCTCAATTACAAGGATCGACTTTGTTTTGCTGAGCATAGTTTTACTTTGCCCTTGGCACCTTCATTATCAATGTTTCAAGTGGTCCTATCCAAATTTTTGTCAGAAACTCCAAAAACCTGAAGTTTTAAAACTATTTAATGAAGTTTTAAAACTATTTAACGAGTGCAATAGTTACCTGCTCAATCAATGCCTGCATATCTTTCATTCTTTCTGTTTTCTTTCTTTTGTAATTTTCTTTAAAGTTTGTATGGCGTCTCTATAAATGTTACTTCCTCATTGTCACCTTTTAAATAGTAACCCAGTAATTCTTCCTATCCAAGTATATACTGATTCTTGTCATGCTTAACCTTTTTTTTCAAAAGAAGATTATAGCAGAATTGAATCAGAATCTTGCTCTTCAGTAAGTTGCAAAAGTGAACCAATTCAAATGACTGTTCATGAACCTGGCCAATTTGAAAGCATAGGCCAAAAGTATCTGAAAAAAATAACACAAAAAATAACAGGTAATATATCAATTATATATATATATATATAGTCTGTCAAATACTTTATACTGTGGTGTAAGAATCTTACTAGGAACCCAAAATAATTATAATATATCTTAAGATATATAACTTAGCATTACCTACTAAAATCAAACTTATGACTTGGAGTTTTCAAATTAAGAGTTTTACCACTAGGATCATCACTTAGAGGCTAACCTGTTTTGAGTAGTTACACCTAGGATTGAACCCAGGTCCTATGACTTGAAAAACAAGCACCATACCATCACTCCAAGTGGTAGTTCCTCTGTCAAAACGTTACAATGATTTCTCAACTTCATTACTCTAGCATTGCACAAGCACCAATGATTGAGCAATTGGCCACTGATGAAAAAGAGTAATCAGTTCCAATCCTAAGTGGTATTAAGCTATTTTTAAGATGAGAATTAATAAAGATAGTTTCAATCTTGAGTTGTATTAAAACTATTTTCAAGATGAGAATTAATAAAGATAATTTGAAGATAGAAATGGGAAGTCAAGTTAACTATGGCTTGGTAGTAGAAACCTTTACTCCAATTTTAATTACTTGATTTTATTGGCATGATTAAGGGTCTGTTACAAAAACGTTTGTCATCAGTTTACCCTTTAACCCAATTACATGGATTGGTTATACAAGCTCTTTTTTGTCACACTTCTTTAAAGTGAAATAAACATTTTTACCTAAATGTTGGATGTCCTTTTTAATGTTTGCAAATCAAGCAACTATGTATATTCGTAATCCCCTTATATTTTAATAAGGCGTCCTATTCCTTTGGCATATGATTAAACCATCTAAGGTGAATTTTCTTAAATCTTTTCATTAATAGATGCTGCTCTCAAACTTCCCATAATAAAAAAGTAGTTAATTTCATATTTTATCTGTTACAAAAACAGTAAATCTATAAATAATAATAACTTTTCCTGTTACAAATATCTAAAAATAAAAACAATGGTAATAGATGCAAAATAAAACATCATATTTATGTGGTAGAAACGTATTCGTAACTTCAAACTACAGCTTTAAACCTGAGCAGTTTCTAAAAGCAGTTAAATCCTACCCCATGTATCACCTTCTCTCTATGTGATGAAATTAAAACATGCAAAAACGGAAAACCACATGATAACCAGCGTTGGGCAGTGCAGGCATACCATTCACTTGTTATTGGTGCTTTACACACTATAAATTAAACTCTCTCAAGAAAGTGATTCTAGCAACCCAAACGCTGCCTGTATTATTGTGCCCCAATGCACAGGATATTTTTTTTTGGATGTTGCAAGTTAGCCAAACACAACCTTACGTTCCTGGCATGTTCTAAACGTTTACTTGTTTCGGATATTTGGTGCTTGTCAAATATGCTGAAGCATGTACTTGGGATTTCCTCTCAAAAAACCATTCTTAGACACGGACGAATCAAGTATTTTTTTGTGCTTGCATGGACTATGAGTAAGCTACAATTGAAAAACTTAAAAGATATGATCATGAATCGTTAGGGGAATAACAGTACCCAACTGCAAAAGAGGCGTCTGATTGTCATTAAAAGCTAAGAATGCTTAAATATTAGCAAAAAGAAATGCTTACACTCCAACAAGTAAACTTGCAAAAAAATGCTAAAATTGATGTTGCTTGGAAGCAGCAGAAGTTGCATTTCATGTTATTGCAGAGGTATGTCAACTAAAAAAGGTACTTTCCTCCTCTGAATGAAGAAATTCAAACACATGATTTCATGATATGCTTGTTTTGGTTGTTCACATCTTTAGCTCGAAAATGACACTGCTTTGAAACAAGGGCAGGCCAAATTTAGCCAGTGAACCCACATGATGTATCTGTGGAATCAGAAATAAATGTGTAGTTGCTAACAGATACTGTACGAGAATAGCAACCTTGTGTGCTGTGATAATCATAGAATTGTTGTGTGCTTCCTAGGCCGCTACTGACCAGATTATTCTTAACCAAGATGTATCCCTGTGCGTTCTGAGTATTATTCAGGGAACTGAAGGAACTGTGCTTCCGAGCTATGACAGAAACATCTTTGTCAATAGCATTTGAAACATTTGCAATCTGTAGATATGTACCGTTGCCTTCGTCAACTTCATAAGAATATACATACAAAGGGAAAATAGTATTAACCTTAGTAGATGAAACCACTCCTTTTGAAGTCTCAACAATGACCTTGCTATAGCTCACTATCTTTTGCCTCACTGTTTGAGTATCGGCATTATCCTTAAACTCCATGTTGTTGCTGAAATTTAGCTCTGTTGATGCATGAGTGATGAGCTTCCCATGGGATGATTCCACCCATCCAGATGATGAAATTTTCCTAAATGCGGTGGTCTTGAAGGACCCATTCAACCCTTTGAAATTATAATCAGTGGAAAAAGACAAAGATGAAGATTCATAACTGGTTAAATCTCCCTTAATAGACTCTTCATCATCAATCCAAATGTGCAAATTTGCATCCACAAACCAAATATCCAAACCATTTGTGACATTGAAACTGAAAACATGATCCTTACCATCCAACAATCTGCCCAGAAATGGAGTCAATTCAATGTCATAACTTGGCAGATCAAATGACCCAATGCCAGACACAGGCCTCCAGAACAAAGGGTTAATGCCCCCAGTATAAATCACAGGAAATGGCCAAACCGCACCAACAGGATCCCCATCAATGGCCACCAAAACCTCTCTGAATGGGCCATTGCCTGCTAAACCAGTAAGCTTGTTAGCCTCTAGAAACTCATTTGGGGGATTTGTATACCAGAATTCATCATGCTGATGAAAAGACACAAAAACCTCCAACACTGCTCTGTAAGCATTGCTTGGCACCCTGAAAGGGACCTGCACAGTATCAGATGAGTTTTGAATCTGGAACCATGCTCCCCCTTGCTGTGTTACAGGCAGGGATATAGGTTGGATGAGATCGGCAGGAAATCCTAATTTACCAAACACATTTGCTGAAGAAGAAAACTCTGAATCCAGAATCTTTTTCGCCTCATAGAACTTGAATGAAATATTCACATGATACACCCCAGTATAGGTCTTATCGACCAGATTATTGAGCTGCACTTCCAGCTTCTGGGGTTTCTGCAACAGAGAATGGTACTTGGTAACATCCTTGAGAATGGTCCATTCAATGCCAGATTTTGTGGGTTCTGCAGTGCAGGTTCTGAGGATTTCAGCTCCTCCAAGCCAGACCCCTGCAATTCTGTCATACTGTCTGCCTTTGCAGGTGGCCTTCCACTCCATGATTATCTTTTTCCATGGACTCCCGCACTGTGATGGGGGTTCATATGCAGCTACAACTGGAGGCTGCCCATATGTATACCCAAAATCATGTTGCAGAACACTGACAATGGCACAGGGCCTTTCATGGGGAAGATCAATGGGCTTTTTTACCTCAAAAAACACCATTGGCTCGTTCTGCGATTCTCGAAGAGATTCTGCAGCATTTGGATTCACCTCTTCGAGATCCAAGGAGTTGATCAGCTGCTTCTGTTGGCCCAGATTGACAATGGCATTTGACTGAACTAGCAACAGTAGCAACATCACAAGAATTGCAGAACTCCATAGATCCCCCATATTGCACAGAAGGCTTGTGAAATGTAAGAGTGCGCTAGTGTTTTCTAGGGCTAGGAAAGGATACCCAGCAACAGCAAACTTAATACCATTTTAGAGATGGCTATTTCAAAAAGGAAAGATCCAACTTTCACTTCCCATATCGGAATCTCACCAAACAAGCGTCCAGTGGCAGACCAAAAATCCAAGATTAGGAATCATCATCTTACTTCTATCCAGAAGTTAATCCCAGCTGTCACGGCAATAATATACCTTAAGGGTTGTGCAAGACAGAAAAATCCAGAATCTTGAATTCACACTTCTTGAGAGAGAAGATGTTTTCAAATAAATCACAGTAAGTTTTTAGAAAAGGTGAATCACAGTATTTGAGAGAATCAAATAAAGCACGTCTCATTGACGTAGATTTCACAGTACTCTTTTGGAAACGTAAATGACAGTCTGAGATAGTCAGATACAGCACGTCTCATTGAAGTAGATGTCCAAGAACATGGCTGAGATGAATGCAACAGTACGTAGCAATTATTGAATCTGCGTCACTACTGAACACAATTCGCTGTTACAAGGTGTAAGACGTTCATTATTTTACATGGAGGTAATTACAATGTGTAAAACGTTCCCTGTTACTACATGTAAAATGTTCGTTATTTTATGTGGAGGTAGTTGCAATGTTTTAAACTTTCCTTGGAGGTAGTTACAAGGTGTAAAACGTTCTTTATTTTATATGGAAGTAGTTACAATGTGTAAACATTGGTTTGCTTGGTTGGTGTTACAAGGTGTAAAACATTCCTTATTTTATATGGAGGTAGTTATAATTACAAGGTGTAATTTGTTTGTTTGCTTGCTATTACAAGGGGTAAAACATGGAGGTTGTTACAAGTGGAAAACGTTGGTTGGTTGTTACAAGGTGTAAAATGTTCATTATTTTATGTGAAGGTAGTTACAAGGTGTAAAACTTTTGTTATTTTATATGGAAATAGACGTTACAATGGTGTAAAATAGTCGGCATCAAATAATGAGGTGTTAATTTGGTAGTTGAGTAATGTTTTCTAACTTGTAAATAGATGCAATAATTGTTTTAAGGGTAAATTTTTGAATTGATCATTAATTGGTGTTTGAAGGTGCTCAATTCAAAGCCTAAAATCTAGTGTGAGAGCACCCTTTTGTACTTGCAATGTTGTTTACAAAAATATATTTATCCAATCCATGTAGTATCCTAAATAATATCCTTATCACTATCCTTATCACCAAGTCTATCCATCTGCTTTATGATGTCAATGTTGCATAGGAAAGAGCTGGAGCAACCTTTGCACTTGTGATGTTGTTGCATAGGAAAAAATATTTATCTAATCTATCTACTTTGGGATACTAAATAATATCATCATCATTGATTCATCATGCTTATACATATAATACCATCATCATCATACTTATCCATCTACTTTGTGATACTAAATATCATCATCATCATGGTGCCTTTATTATTTTACTAGTACCTTTATCCCACTACTTAATGATATTTCTTCATCATTATAGGGCCTTTATTCTATTTATATACACAAACAATAAAAAGTATAAATTAAGTAATATCATCATCCTAGCCTTATCCCAATAAAAAAGGTTTGAGTATTAATTATACTAAAATGGAAAAATATATAAATTTCTAATAGTGGCTTTGTCTCAACTACTTTGTGATGCTATCAAATAATTATTATGAGTGTCTTTGTTCCATCTATATGTCCTAAACATTAAGGTAGGCAAAGAATGTTATCAACTAATATAATTAACTAAATGTAATTATGAAGACATTGTTACATTAAGTGTAGAATAAGTAAATTCAATTATCTATTCTTTTCTCCTAAACATTTGCAAATTTCATACATGTCCTTTAAACTCTAACTTTTATGAATTTGAATTTCTTCCTAGGCTACATCAAGCTTCTACAAAGTAAATATCCAATATTCAAAGACTTGCTAGTATAAACACATAATGTAGCAAAGCACTAAATAAAGGTAGCATAATCAAAATTACTCAAATGCATGATCACATTATGAACAATCATTTTAAACATCAATTAACCTTGGAAATTAAAGGCTTCAATGCCTTTTACAACTATTAAAACAATTATAAGGTTTTTGAACAAATTAAACTAAAAAACTTTGTTAGCCAAATATTACCCTTCAAATGTAAAATGTAAACTAAAATTGATAATGGTAAAAGACAATAAATTGAATTTTTGTAAAGGCTATAGTAAATTTAAAAATAGAGAAAGAAGTGTACAACATTATAACATGTTTTTGCATTTGTATGAATTTGTATTTATTAGAAAATGTTAGATATTTATGAAATTGAATTAAATTTTTACTTACGTACATAGTCAGTTACAAACGGTAGAAAGGTTTTATATATAATGAAGAATAAATGTAGCAAGAGCAATATTTGGACCTAGACAATTCAAAAATACCTTTTCCAAATAATAGTACAACCTATAATGCTTATAGATGTGGTGTGGGTCTTGGGTTTTAAAAACTTTAGAAATTGTTCTTGTTGGATGAATTTAAGGTGAAGGCCCAAGTTCCATATGCAATACTTTTATTAGAAGCTTAATTGTTGCTATTGGAAGCTAATCTAATTTATTGTTTTTTAACATTCTATTTAAATAATAAAAGTAATAATAAGATTTGAAGAGAGATCATTCGAAAATCTCGGTAACAAGGATGATGCTATGAAAGAAAATTGTAGCTACAAAATTGAGGTATTGAAAATATTAATATAATAATAAAATTCAAAGCAAAGCTTGTTAAGAAGAAAATTTTAGAGAGATGGTAAAATGAGGCATAAATATTTAAAAAACACTTTAGTTTTATTGACAAACATTAGAGATAGAAAACATGATGAAGAAAAATATCTAAATATAGCAATTCTATTATCCATAAGAGCACTAATTAATAGAGTAAGAATGAGATAACACCATCTTTGAGTTAAAATTGGAAGATGAAAAAATATGGAGTATGAAAGAATATGCAAATTGTGTTTAATACAAGTAATAGAAGATGAACAACAAGTATTATTAGAATGTTGCAAAACAAATTTCTTAAAAAGAAAATGGCAAATTTCTTGTCAAATTTCATATGGTTTATTACAAGAATATGAATAAACTACAAATTGCATCTTGTCACCTTGGTAAATCCTTAATATTTTTTACCTTTGTTTCTCTACTAATTGCTAATTGTGATAATTTGTAGCTCATAATTTTGCATTGCAACCTCAGTATAACTTACAAGGGTCTACAACTTGTTATTAAACCTTAAAAATAATGAATTTTAGCATTTTCCATAAACTACAATAGACTATGACTTATAGCTACCCACAATTGCAAATTACTGTTGACTATGACTCATAGTAAACTTATAGTTGCCTCCTCAACCATTAAAAAAAAAAAAATACTCAAATGACTCTAAACTAACACCGAAACATAACACATAGCTCCTATAACTCCTAGGACATATTAAGAATAGAAATCATCTCAAGAAGATGGATTGATGTCTTCATCATCTCCCTCAAACTTTAAAAGATACTTGTCTCATTTGGGAAATCCACTTAAGATAGCATTAAGCCCCCATAAACCTACATCATTTTCATGATCCATATGGCATTCTTAGATTTATCATCATTCCAACACATCAAGTACTTATGCATCTTCTTGCCTCTTGTGCGCCTTGCCTCTCTTACTTACTACACTATTAGCTTCCTTGATGACTTGAATGGAGTTTGATCTTTAATTGCATCTTTGAGGACTTCAACACTATCCTCTAAGTCTAATGCAAGAACATTGCTATGATGTGGACTCGAATTTAAAACATTAAAAACATAAGAAATAGAAAAATCTTGAGCTGAATCAATCTCATAAGCATTACAATTGATCTTGTTCCTAATTCTAAACAGACCAATTCTTCTTGACTTTGGCTTGTACAAATTTATACTCTTATGTCTTTCTTTGCTCAAATAAATCCACACATAATCTTCAACTTGGAATTTAATTTTTCTCTTTCCTTCATTGGTCTTGAATATTGATGAGCAGCGAGGTACCCCTACATCCAACCATATGAATCACAAAGTGTTCATGCATGATCTGGTTGAATTCTATGGACTTTATTGTTTCTAGTGCACTAGCCCTTTAGGAAGTGAATCTAGGCTTAAGGTTAATCATTGTCTTCCCAATTACACTTTTGACATTCATTGGGATGGTTATGTGTAACTGAGGCATTTGATTTTTATCATTTTTATGTTTTATAGTTGGGTGCTTGAATTGTAGACAAAAAGGGATTTGATTAACTAATTAACTAAACTAACATAAGTATTTGTTCCCACTTTCTGTACATGTCCTAAATCCACGTATTCATTGCTAGGTAACCAAGCGCTACACTACTGGGCGTACTAAGCAATAACGTTGCTAGGATTACCAAGCGAATATGTGTTACGCTCGAAAAAGTTGTACTTATGTTTATAATCTATCTCACTTAATTGTCTCATTAATGTAATAACTGGGAAATATTTAATAATTAAGTGAAAACATTTAACAAATAATTGGAAATAGTAAATGCATAAATAAAATAGCTAATCCATCCAAAGTGCTACAAGGTTTATCAAAAAGCTCATCTTTATTGCTGCACACACTATCATGCTCAGGTACAACAATGCTCGAATTAAGATTTGTATACTTAATGACTCCTACTATGGGCACTTGGGTGAAAAATTCTAACTTTCAAATGGAAAAAATGTAAGAGCTTCATTGCAACTACAATCTACTTATCCATAAATGTGGATACAAGCACATATTTATAGCCAAAAATCAAGAAAATTGACAGTACATCAATGGGGCCTCATTGACGGATGGTAAGATGCTTCAACTAGGCCTCATTAATGAGGCCCAATCGACAAGGCTATGTTGATTATGATTTGTCAATGTAGCCAACTTAATGTGACTCATCATACCCCCACAATTGAATGAAAACTCATCCTTGAGTTCTGTTACAAAATTGGGAAGGTATGAGATTATTGACTGACTTTTCTTTACACAAAACAAATTAACTAAATTAACAAAAAATGGAGTGTATGGATCAACACGTTACAAAAAATGAAGCTGTTCAGGACAAAAAATTGAACACCATCATTCAACTCTTCAAAAAATAAAAAATAAAAAAATTGGACAACATGTTCCTTAATGGTGTGAAGCTTGTTGGAGAAGATCAAATAGTCCTAGGTGGTGGTGGTTCTTGAGGCTCTGAGGAACCTTCAGTGACTTCACACACTAGTGGTGGTTGAGGTGGTTATGGTTGTTCTACTATTTCTACGACTTTAGCCAAGAGGCAGAAAGCATCTAGTAGTGCTTTCATTTTCTCCTCCTTACTCCTAGGATCATGCACCATACATGTAGCTTCCCCAATGTGGGTTGAAACGGGCACATCCCAAGGACATAGGATTGTTGAAAATAACTCCTTGGCATTGACAAACTAGTTAGCAAACTATTTGCATTCAATGTCAAATGCTTTCACTATGTTCTTCAGCTCTTGGTAGTCATTCATCCATTTGGCTAGGTTCTTAGTGATAGATCGTTGATCTCTAAATCATCCTTTGAAAACTTCAAGTTTAGTGTTAGTAATCTCAAGCTTTTGCTTGGTGTCCTTATGGTGTTTGAAATCAGCATTGTATAGCAAATATGAGCTAGCCACTTGTTTTTCTAATTCTAATCGCAACCATCTGGTAGTTAGCATTGCCAAGTTTGCATAACAAAGATTGGCCAACTCCATGTATTCTGTCATCTCCTCGATTTGCAACTCCTTTAAGTGGATCTTTGTTTTGTTGTAAATGTCAATTCCATCAAGGATGGGCTTCCACATCTCTTTTCCTTGATGGAGTTGTTGGAGGGCTTCATTCATTTTCACCTTTGCCATCTAGATTTTTTTTCTTTTACTTATTTTTACAAACCGACATGGTCCCTATAGTGATTTTTCACTTTTTCAAATTCGAGAGCTTCATTCTTCTAGGCGATGATCTTAATGGTAGAATTTTATCACAAGGTGCATACCTCCTCCATTGACAGATTACAGTTCTCCATGGCCAATTTCCTTAGTTTAGTATTTACATTGGCAAGTTGCTCTTGTTGTTGATGACTGAATTCTTGCATTTGATCTCTTTGAGTATCAACATTTTATAGGTGATAATTTTGTGTGGTTAATGCTTCATTCTCTTGGTGCATCTAATTCAAGTCCTTTTTGATTGAGTGTGTTTCAGCTTCTACCATAGACTATTTAAAGATGGCCATCACTAACTCCTCCTTAGCCTTCTAACATTGTTCTTGAAGTTGTTTGATAGCTTCATCTCTTGTCATTACTAGGCTAAGGATTGCTTATTCTACAAGTTAGGCATGAAGTTTGACAACCTCTGCAGCTAAGCATTGATTTTGCTTTTGGAAAATTTCTAGTTGCCCCTCCAAAATAATACATTTGCCCCTTACATTCAACAGCTTCGACCAGGTTGTGGTGATGTTCTTTGGAAGATCAAAGATGTTTGAAGTTAGTTGCCTAGTTCCTACCAATTGTTCCAACAATTTTTCATGTTGAGCTGCATCTAACTTCTTGTTGACTGTGCCTACATATGTTTGCATGTTTTAAAGTGTAGATATGTCTAGTATAGACATGGCAAGTGCATTTAATGCTTCAACTACATGGTCAGCTACCACTTCTACCGCTATCTCCGACCCTTGGTGCTGCATCGCCAAGATAGTTGCCTCTTCACCTTCCTCCAACCTCACTGAGAAAGTGGTAGCATTCCCAGAGATTTCTAGGAATAAATGATGTGTTGTTCATTATGCCATCACTTCTCAAGCATTGGGATCTGACCTTGAAGGTAGCTGCGTTCTTTGGGCAGTAAAAATGGAACCACATCTCTCCATTTGGCTAACTATTTGGGCCACCTTGTTAAGATGAATCATCGCTAGCCAATACATAGATGGATTTGATCCACTTGTTCCTACTTGTTGCTCTTATTTTCTCAAGAGTTGTTCTTTGATTTTTCATAGACATTCAATGGTTGCATGGGCCTTCATCGTTGTTCCTTGAGTGGGTGGTGGTGGCAATAGCTCCTCTTCTTGGGTTGTCGTTGGCATTTTATCCTTCATGATTTCTACCCATGAGGCCAAGGGAACATGCCTAAGAGTGTCATTAGAGTAGCGAATAATGCTTGCCCTTTTGCAAATTTTTCTGATGAGGTACAATAAGGGTAGGATCTTCCTTCCATGTTCATTTTCTTTAAAATACTTTTCAATCTCCAAGTATAATAGTTGTGGAAGGTTAACAAGGGTAAAATACTTAGAGTGGTGTATGCTTGGGTGGAGAAAGCAGTCACCTTGCTTGGCCTCACCATTGGATTGAGGTAATAGGTCACAATCTTGAAACAAATCCACTCCACCTATGTGAGTGCACCATATTCTTTAGGAGCCACCCTATAACATCATTGGGTCCACTGCCTCTTGGCCTCAGGATTACCTTTTGTAGATAATTCAGCTAGTTGTGTTCCTATGTTAGGCAACCTAAGTGCTTGTGCAATGGCTTCTGTTGAGTAGGACACTTGAATATTCTTGATCTTGACAATGGACCCTAGCCTTCAACAACTCCAAAAGAGATAGGTCTCTCCCATGTACCATTCCCCATTGGATGTGATGACTGGCCACATGGGAGAGGTCTACATTTGTGTCTTCACATCCTCTAGGGCCTTCTCCAAAAATGGCCTGAAGTTGATCTCTTGAAGAATCGATATTTGAATGTCTTGGGACTAAATTATGTCTAGGCAAGCTTGAGTCAACGTGACCTCAAGCCTTGGCATGGGTCCATGCACTTTTCCTCTTTGTGATTGTTTGGTTGGCACTTCTTTCTCTGGAATCTATTAGACAAATTTCACTTTGGGCTCCTCCTGAAGAGGTCCTGTTGCATGGGTTGCCTTTGGTAGTTCTTGGCCTTATTCTTTCTAGCCCCTTCTAGCTTTGGGTCACTTCTCTCGGGTTCTCCTTCTTATGGACATTTTTGTTTGGGTGCCATCTATAGTCATACTAGGATCATGGATCAACAATCATTGTGTAACCTTAAAAAAATTGGGATACCTTAACTCTTGAGGATAGTTACACTTTGCTAAGTTATGATTATGGATGATTTAATTAATCCAATTATCATTTATTTTATGTGTTATTATGAATAATTCATCCTAGAGGTTGTTGGAATGGTTAACTTGGGAAAAAGTTGATGTTTATGTATGGGTAAGGTTGGTAATCCTTTAGGGGAGTTAGGAAAATTTCCAAAAAATTTCATCAAATTTTCATCAAAAACCTTAAGGTTTGTTGCCCCCATGATAAAGATCTTACCTTTGGTAAGCACAAGATCAAGAAATGGAGTGATTTGGACAAACGGTTGGGAAGTTATGAGCTCTGGAAGGTTTTGGGCTCTAAAAAATTACAAAAATTCCCTGTGTGTTATGAGTAATTTGCACAAAATTCCTAAGTGTCCGATAGTATATATAGGATCTAAGCACTGCATGGACAAGGCTTAGTCGATGAGGCCTTGTCAACATGGTTAGCTACATCGACGAGGCCTTGTTGACATAGTCAACGACCACCATTGACTTGGTGAAACTTTTAAATACAAAGAATTTTTGGATGAAATTGGGGTCAAATGGAAGCTTAGAAGACCAAGAATAGTATGAAAACATGAGAAGGGAGTGTTGAAGCTCATACATTTAAAAAATGGAGAAAATTTGATTTAGTGGATGAATGAAATGAAAGATTAAGGAGTACTAAGTCGTTTACGCAATGGAAAATGCAAAATATAGGATTGCAGTGATGTCAAAGGTAAGGAACCTTAACTAATCAAGCCAAAAGCTATGTAAGTGGGTCCTCCCCATAGTAGGCTCATGTCATTTTTGCCCTTGCATAACCTCAACTAAGAAGTCCATGGGTCCAATAGTCAATTTAATGATCATGATAAGTTAAGGACCAACTCAAAAGAATCCACTTAAGAATCCCAACACATCAGACTAAGACATAGAGCATAACATAGAACCTGACAATGAGGTGAGTTATAGTAGCATGGATGGATGATAGAGAAGGTGGAATGGAGTTCCAAATTGAGGTCATAAGAAGTCCCTTGTGGAATTTGTGGCTAAAATGACTTGAGACGTTTCATCCTTAGTCTAGACAAAAACCATCCGCTTTTAATGAGTTCACATCACCACTCTAAGACTTATCCACCCACTCGAGACACAAGAATGCTTCCACAAAACAACCATTATTCCACAAAGAGAGGAAAAAAGAAGTAGAAAGTGAGAGAGAGAGGGCCTTAGTTAGACGGGATTTTCAGGCATAGGTGCATGTCGTTCAAGTTCCATAACCAATGCTTGTAGCCCCTTTATTTGTCCAAGGGATGTGCTTTGACTTCTCATTATTATTTTTGAATAGGAACTACACCATGCAATGACTTATTCATGTTGAAGGGATGTGCTTTGAATTCCCATTGTGTTTTTGTTGTGTTTTTTTTTTTANCACCATGCAATGACTTATTCATGTTGAAGGGATGTGCTTTGAATTCTCATTGTGTTTTTGTTGTGTTTTTTTTTTTAAATGGGAACCATACCATGCAACGACATTATTTTGAATTCCTTCAGTGGGTGGTGTGAAATGGTAAGAAGTCCATGAAAAACACTCAAGCACTCAAGTAAGAAGAATAGGAAAAAGAGTATTAAGTCCCCTTGAAGTCACACCCTTTACAAACCTTTGAATCCTTCCTAATTCCAGAACCACCAAGGTCACTGATTGATTAAAAGTTTCTTTAATGGAAGGAACCTCAAATTTCTAGAACAAGGAAAGCCATAG
>MNCI01015740.1:223043-265096 GCA_015680685.1 Gnetum montanum | reverse complement strand
CTATCTTGGTTCTAGGAAGGGTTTGACTTGTTGGATGTTGACCAACTACTTTTTATTTTGGTTTTTAGGTTTGTGGATCAACATGATCCCTAGATGGAAAGGTTTGATCAATTATATAAGGTCCCTCCCACAATGTTTGGAATTTTTTCTTTTGGGGTACATGTGTGGGGTTCCAGTAAAGAACCTTATTTCCTAGTTGAAGTTTTAATTTCCTAATTCTAAGGCCATGACATTGCTTGCTAAATGCCTTGTTCACCTCATTCAAGGATAGGTCCACTAAGCAATTTTCATCTAACATGTTCAAGTTAATTAGCCTTTCTTTCTATGCTAGACTTACATCAAGGTTTAGATCACAGGTCGTTGAGAGTGTACGGAGCTTAGATTGGATTGGGAGTGTTGGAAGTTTCTTGTACACTAACTTTTAGGGAGAATAGCTAATAAGAAGTTTTCAAGTTAAATGATAAGCCTAGAGAGCATCATTAAGTGTTGTACTCTAGTCCTTCCTATATTTGCTAGTGGTTCGTGTTAGTATTTTTGTAATCTCTCGGTTGGTTACCTTTGGTTGACCATTGGCTTAGGGGTGGTAAGGTGTTGTTAATTTATGTTCTACCCCCAAGTGTTGCATTAATTTTTTAAAGGTGGCACCTATGAAGTGAGTTCCATTATCAAAAATTAATGAACATGGCATCCCAAACCTATTCATGATATTTTTTTATATAAATTTAGCAGCAGTGGATGATGTATAATTAGTAATGGCTACTACTTCTACCCATTTTGTGTAGTAGTTAATTGCTACTATAATATACACCTTCCCATTAGACATGGGTGTGATGGGACCCATGAACTCAATGCCCCATATGTTAAAAGGTTCTAGTGATTGAATCCACTATTGGGGACCTTCCATGCGAGTGGTCATCCCCCCGTCACGTTGACAACATTCATAAGACTTGATAAACTGGTTGGCATCCCTAAAGATTGTAGACCAATAGTATCCTACCATTAGGATTTTTATGGTCATGCATCTCGTTGCATAGAGGCCTCTGCAAGGTCCTTCGTGAGCATCTTGGATAACGTGTAATTAATCTTCATCAAGGACACACTAGCAGATCAAGCCATCAGCAAATACCTTGCAAAGTTGTCCATTAATTTCCATGAAGTATTTGGCCTAATGAAGAAATTTTTACTTCTTTCTAAAATCCAAGTCCTATGGCATCTCTTGAGTGAGAAGATATATGAGGATGCCATTACACCATATTGCTTTTTGAGGCATTTGTTCATTTATTTCTCTAGTAAAGAGGAGTTCATCTAGAAACTAATTAGAGAGTAGGATCTCCTCTTCTTTATTATCCCATTTTAACTGAGAGAGGTTGTTAGTGACCACATTCTTAGTTTCTTTTAGATTTACCATAGTGAGATTGAATTCTTGCAAGATCACAAGCCACCATATGACACGAGGGTTCACTATCAGCTTGTTCATGAGGAAGCAAATTGCACTATGATCCATATGCACAAATACTTTGTAACAAAGCACACATTGCCCAAACATTTCTAGTGAGTACACCACTGCCATTAACTCTTTGTCTATGATGGTGTAATTTAACTATGCTTCCATAATGCTTCAACTCACGCAGTGTATATGGTATCGATGTTTCTTATCATCCATCTATGTGAGCATTGCTCCCAAATCATAGTTAGATGCATTCGTCATAATATGGAAAGGTTTGGACTAGTCTAGTGCTCGCAGGATTGGTGTTTCTATGAGTTTCTTTTTTTAATTATTGGAATGCATGTTCACATTCCTTGGTCCAGATGAAAGGTGCATCCTTAACCTCTACCAATGGCTTTGCAATCTTAGAGAAATTCTCAATAAATCATTGGTAGTAACCAGTGTGTCCAAGGAATGAATGGACATATTTAACGATCTTTGGTTGGCATGTTATTCTTTGGATGACCCTTATCTTTTTTGGGTCTACCTCAATCCCTTTCTATGAAATTGGGTGCCCTAGCACAATTCCTTCTTAGATCATGAGATGGCTCTTTTTCTAGTTGAGCTGTAGGTTTGTCTCTACACATCTCTTTAGTACTTGCTTAGGTCAATCCAAGGCTTGCTCAAAGGTAGCTCTATAGGTGGAGAAGCTATCCATGAAGATTGCAACACCACTACCAATTTTCTATTGAAATATACTAAGGATCAAGCGTTGAAATGTTGTAGGGGCATTGCATAGGCAAAATGGCATTTTATAATATGCAAAAGTCCCCGTAGAACTCATGAATTTTGTCTTGGCCTAATCTTTGGGTGCAATTTGGATTTGGTTATAGCCACTATAACCATCCAAAAAACTATAATAACAATGCCTGGATATGGTTTTTAGTACTTGATCCACAAATGGAAAAGGAAAGTGATCCTTAAATGTTGCCATATTTAACAGTCTAAAGTTGATGTAGACCCACTATTTGCCATCCTTCTTCGGTATAATTATGAGTGGGCTAACCCACTCACTATCCATGATGGGATAGATGAATCCCACCTTGAGGGGTTGCTCTATCTTCTCCTTGATAATTTTCTTTAATTTAAGATTTAACTACCTCTGTAGCTACCTTCTAGGCTTCATGGTCAAGTCAGTGTAGATGCGATCATCGCATATCCTTGGATTGATTCCTGTTAACTGGGGATATGACCAGGTAAAGGCNTCAGTGTAGATGCGATCATCGCATATCCTTGGATTGATTCCTGTTAGCTGGGGATATGACCAGGTAAAGGCTATTGACCATTTTTTCATCACTTTCAACAAATTTTCTTTTTATTCAAGAGCAAGTTTGGCATTAATTATGACTGGTTTACTATTCTTTAAAAATGCATACTCCATTTCGACTAGTAAAGTTTTTAGTTCTAAGGGCTCTTGCTTGAAGTGATCAAGGATTTCCAACTCTCCTCAATAGGTATCATCATCTTCATTAGAGAGTTGGGAATGAACTTATTAAATTTTGTTCATGCCTTCAACATATGTTTATGTTAGGCTCTCAATCAGTTTCATGCATATTCTACTGTTATTTGAATTAGCTATTAGGCACTAGGTGCCCTCCTGCTTTATGGTTGCTACATACATATACCTTTGAATATTGATCTCTTGTGCACACTAATTGCATGCCTTAATGTATGTGCTCCTAATTGATCAAATATTTTGCACACAATTGCACCCATTATCACTATATGCAATGCATGGAATATTCTTCTTCTCAATTTTACCTAGCTCATTTTCCTTGGATATTTCTAGAGATAGGTCCCTTACCCACTCGCACATCGACTGTGCTTAACCAAGCCTTTCCCATGATGATAGGGAAGTCACTTTTGTAGTTGTTCACCTTAATTAGTAGAAAATAAGTAGGACAGGACCACCCACAAACTATGATTACAATGTCCTCTACTAATCCCAAAGGGACAATAATTGACTGATATGATAATTCTAGATGGATGTTGCTCTTCTTAAAAGGTGGTAGGTTCCAGGCCTTGTACATATCATGGGAGATGAGGTTAACTATGGACACAAAGTCAAGAAGAGCCTTGCATGGCTATTGTCCAATAGTTTATAGATAAATGAGTGGACTTCCTAGGTTAAATCTTTTCATAGAAAGATTACCAAACTTAGTCTAGTTAGAAAAAACATGAATTAGCATTACAGTGTGGATCCTAGGTGGCACTTGGTTTAAAGGGCACTTGAAGGTATTTGATGTAGAGGATGAGGGCAATGGAGATGCAGGATGATCAACTAGAGTAGGTTATGAGGGATAGAGAGGACTACTAGACTGAAAGAAAGGCTATTTTCTTGATCAATTATCTAGACCACTTGGTTGAAAAACTAGTTGTGAGTGTACAACCCTTGTAGCATTTCATTGTTATAGCTATTGAGGAATCTCTCCCTACATAGATGGAGTAGGAGATAATTGGGTTGAAGGTGGAGGTGTAGAAGTAGAGGGATGTGACAGATGATAAGGATATGGATATGGGTTTTTCCCTCAAGTAGATGGTGAATGTGTTTGGTGGTACTCTAGAGGGTGATAGTGATGTTGGAATGATGCATGGCTTAAAGAACTTCTAGGGCAGACAAGCTACTAAACATAGTACCCATATGGATTTGGTTACCTATAAGGGTACTACTGCCTTAGTGGTGGCATTCCCCACAATTTTGGTTTGTACCACTATTGGTACTATTGATAAGGTTGTGGAGGAGTTCCACTTGGGTAGTAAGCTTGTTGCTGTTGGTGGAGCTACCTTGGATTACCTTGAGGGTAAGGTAATCATCTTAGAGCTTGCCTATGTGCTAGGTGAGGATTCAATGCGTACACTCCAGACTCTTGTAAGTGTAACATCCCTTTGGATGTTCAAATTGACATATGTCATATTCAGTTACATCATTAGAATCAGACTCCACAACTTTCTCTACTACAATAGCTTTTCCCTTACCTCTAATGGAGGGGTCCTTGTTATACTCTTTAGCACTTTCCCTTTTTTGTAGCTCATCTTCTTCTTTTGCTACTTACTTAATTAACCTTTGGATTTGATAAGCTCTCATTTCAAACAACCTTCCTTGGGCATACGCTCCAAGGGTTCTTGTTTCTGCTTTGAGCTCATCTATCATGTGGTGAAGTTGTTCCCTTTGAGAGTAACCATGGCTAGGGCATTGGTGTATGAGTGAATAGTATCAGCCCATGACAACATCCAATGGTTCATGTACTCTTTGTTTCTAGTCTTTTTTACCTTCTAAGATTAGACACTTTTGAGTACATATGGTATTTGTCATTAAATAGTTCTAACATGGTACTCTATCTGTGGATAGATTCCAGCTCTAAGGACTAGTACCAGCTTTTAGCTTCTTTAATGAGCATCCTTGGGAAAAGCTTGCGTTTCTGCCACTCATTCTTTATGTTTTATAAGGAACATGTGTAATGACTAAAAATGTTGATGGTTGGAATCACCAAGGGGTCAACGGATGCATAGCCTTAACCTCACCTCCACATGAGGGCCTTGTTAGAAACTGAGGTGGAGCACCCTAAATGATCTTGTCGATTAAATAGGGACTTTGGAGTGACAACTAGGGTGGTGGGTACAACTGGGAGGTGGCATGGCTAGCCAGAATGCAAGTGCAAATAACATGAAACAATGCTAAATGTCAAAGAAGTGCTAAGTGTAGAGCATAGCCACGGAATGGGGGTGAGCGTAGCCAAGGATTTTGATTGAAACAAGGGTGTCAACCCACAGAGACTACTACTCGAGCATAGTACAACATGATGACATGTAAAAAAGTGCAAAAAAAAGGAAAATGCTAGAAATGGGAGAGAGAAATAGAACACCAACCCAAATGGAAGTGTATTTAACTCTAAAAGTGTTTTAAACGGTACACAGTGTACAACAAGCATAGTGAAAGCATAGTCACAGTCTCGGTGGTGTTGGGCTATGAAATTTGATGCTTGTCGTGATGAACTATGCCTACTGGGTTGGCTACTATGGTGTATGTTGCGATGTTCTGCAAGGCTACAATGGGGCTACGGTGGACCATGATGTGCAACTCTACCTTTGTAGTAGTGTGTCTGGGTCTCGTTCATCCAAAGATGCTTAGTGCTGAATGCTAAATGCCAAGTGCTAAAAATGCTCACGTCCAAGGAATGCCAATCACTTGGAAATGCCAATCATTTGAGGATGCTAATTGCTTGGGAATGCCAACCATTTGAGAATGCCAACCACCTAGGAATGCCAATCATTTGGGAATGCCAACTGCTTGGGAATGCCAACCATCTGGGAATGTCAACTACCTAGGAATGCTAACCACATGGGAATGCTAACCACTTGGGAATTCCAATTGTTAAAATGTTGGGGGTCCAGGGGTATTTATAGGGCTAAGGTTAGCACAAAACATGGATCTAGTACCACGTGGTAGTGTGGTAGGTGGGATTACGAGAATAATTTAGAAAATTTTCTAAGTCCAAAGGTGATTAGAAAAGTTCAAAAATTTTCTAACTTTGGTTGCTATTCTCTCCCCATGTTACACATGGAACACATAACTCAACACTTAGAAAAAAATTGCAAAATTGGTAGTTGGAGTTAACTACACTCAACATTTAGAAAAATTTGGGCAAAGTGCCACCATTTTGACACTTAGCCAAATTTGCAATTGAGACACTAAGACCTGAAATTTTGTGGTGTTTCAATGGCCCCTCTTTGTTGATGTCTAGAGGAGTGGCTTGAGAGATGTTGACAAAGAATTGCAAAACACCATAGCAGACATAGCACCAACATCCTTCGTCAATACTAGATTAGGTGTCGTTTCACCATGTTCAAGAGTACTATGGATAAAGGTGTGCTAGGGCAAAGTGTGTAGGTAATGTGCTAGGGAGATGAAATACAAGTAGAGAAAATAAAATGCAAATAGTGTATCCTGATGCAAGATGTGAAGTTAGCATGGTTGATGGTGACTATGGCATGAAGTGGCTTGCCCCTGAAACATTGACCTCTTGTTGGAGTGCTCATGAGAGAGTCAAAGTCAATCCAAGATTGGGTTAATTGCAAAGCTAAAACATTGTAAATTTGCTTAGGGATGTGCTTTTCCTTCTTTTTCTTTTTTTTTTCATTTTTTGCTCTTTTTTTCTTGCTTTGCTATGAGGTGAACCCCCATTGGGTTCGACTTATTGCTGAATGCTAGTTGCAAGGTGTGGGCCATTGAGTAGATGATCTTTGGTTTGATGAAACTGCATCACATCTATAGAACAAGTGTTTCCTCCACAAGATGAGTTGCATTACATTTGCTTGGGCCTTGACTAGCCAATAGAGGCTCCCCATGGAATGAGTTACGTTATGTCTACCATGGGCTCTATGATTGACGTGAGGAGAATGCCATATGCATCATAGTGTGTATGCATAAGAGGGTTTGCATGTAGGGGAATGTGAGAAATGCAAGAGAGCATGGGAATGTGGGAGTGAATGTGCATAGGCTGAAACGAGATGAGGGGGATGTGAAATTTTGAGTGGCTTTGCTAGCCTAATCATGCACATCAAAGTGATGTGGTGACTTGCTACTGCAATGAGATGCATCTTTGCATAACTACCTCTAGGGCTTCATCCTGCAAACATAACTCTAAGAAGATAAGAAAACCACAAAATTTGAAATGCAAGTGTAAATGCTAGATGTAAAGATGCTGTAAATGCTGGATGCAAAGATGTTGGAAATGCATCAAATGCTGTGCCAATTGAAAATGCTTAGGAAGCTAGTGAAAGTGCTAGGGCGATGATGCTGCGAATCCTTCAACGGCCACACTAATGGCAGGTGCTTCAAAAGATTAGCAGAATGATGGGAGGTGATGATGTTGTGAGTGACCCAAGGGTTTCACTAATGGCAGGTGCTCCAAAAGATTAGCAGAATGATGGGAGGCAATGATCCTTTGAGCACCCTAAGTGTTTCACTAATGGTAGGTGCTCTAATAGATCAGCAACATGCTATTTTAAAGTCCTGGAAAATCATGAACCTAGTTTAAGATCCTAGCAAACCATGATGTGCTAATTTATAGTCCTAACAGACTGCTGGGTGCTAGTTTAACATCATAGTAGATGGTGGATGTTATGCTAGTTTAACATAATGACCCAAGGATGATTTGTGTCGGTTTATAGTCATAGCAAACTACTATACTAGTTTATAGTCATAACAGACTATTTTGCTAGTTTTTTGTGTCATGGTGAATGAATGCTTACTTTGCTTGTATGAGGTGCGATGCTATATCCATAGTCATGCTATGTGCCTATAAGATCCTACAAAAATCAACTAGAAAAACAACATTAAGTAGCAACTATCGTAAACAGAGTTAAAATGCATGAATGAAAGGAAAGAAATGCAAAAAGTAATAGTTTTAGGCCATTTTGGGCTATGGGATAGTTTAAGGCCTTTGTGGACCATGTGTTTTTATAGTTTTATGTTTTTTTATTTTTATGTGTTTTTGATGTTTTTCAAATGCAATGTGTAAGATAAGTGGATGGATGTGTAAACAAGATAGAAATGCGTAAACAAAGTGAAGAGGTGTGTAAACTAGGCAAGTAGAAGAAATGTAAATTCATGAAAAAATGCAATGCAAGAAAAAACCAAAAATGCATGGCCCATGGAGCCAAGGGGTAAGTAGGTGCTTAGTGCATTTTTGGCCAAGGGAAAGTCTTGGTCACGTAGTTGCTTCCTAACTAGGCATGGATTAGGGGTTGCATAAAGCTTAGGATCCTTTGGGAGGTTGTTGACTTCAACCACTCATTTGGGTGTGTTAGCCTTGGGTATTGCATTGGCTGTCGTAAGTACATCACCAAGAAACTCCACGTCTGACACTTGCTCCATGTCTATGTTGTGGATAGCCAAAGAGCAGGCATTATCACCGTGGATGATAACTTGACCACCTTTGTATGGAAGGTGGACTTCTTGGTGGATGGGAGAGGCGATAGCTTGTAGTTGAGCTAGCTAAAGACTACCCAAGATTAGGTTGAAGTCTGGCATCTCCTCTAGAATAGTGAAATGTATGCTAGCGAGGAGTTGCTCTCCTACCATGAAGGCTAAGTTGTTTGTACCCCTGACAACGACACATGATCTATTGAAGGATTTTAGACACATGATTTTTCTTGGCTTGATTTCATTTGCTAGTCCTAACTTGTCAATGATGGAGTACAAGACTACGTTTGTTGTTGCACCATCATTGAGATGCACTTTGCAAATCATGCATTGCCCAACATGTATGCTAATGGATAGTGGAGTTGTAGTGACCTTCCTCGTTTAGGGTTGATGTTGACTGCATCGTTGTAAAATGCTAGGTGCAGGGGGCAACATGATTGCATGAATGGTATTCTCATTTATAATGATGTCCTCTCTAATAGGAATGGAGGCCAAAATTTGGGCCAACGCTTGGTGGTGAGCAAATGAGGTCATGACTAGGTTGTACAAGTTCAACATTATGTTCTTTTACTTAAGCATTTATTTCACTTGGGTTAGTGTAGCTACAAAGTCCTTGTAATCAGCCACTGTGTTGGCCTTGAGTTTCTCCAAGTAGCTTGAGAGATGAATCTCTTGCGAAAGGGACTTGGGCTTGGCTTGCTTGGGGGTAGGGATCCTAGTGTTTAGTTATTGCTTGCTAGTTACTGTCTTTTCTTTGACCATGGGGATTGTGAGGTGCTCGTTCATCCTCTTACATTTCCATTTGGTAGGCCTACCTAGGTTGCTACTAGGATCAACCCTTGAAAGAAGAGGAACCAAGGCATTACCCACTATTGGGCTTTTGGTAGGTTAGGGGCTATCATGTTGTGGCACCCTTATGATAAATGGTGATTTAGGAGTTGTTGCGGGGCCAACTTGTTGTGGCACCTTGATGACAAAAGGTTTCTTAATAGTTGTTGTTGCTACATCATGCTAGTTTAATGTCTTAGAAAATGATTTGTTTGGTTGCCAGTTTAACATCTTAGTGGATGATTGCTATGGGACCTTGATCACAAAGGGTGTTATGGGTGCCAGAGGTAACACTTTGATAAAAAAGGAGGGACTCTTGCTTGTGGAGGCCGAGGGGATCCTTGCCTTTCTAAGAGGCATGTGAATCAAAAAAGCTTGTTATGCAAGTTTAGACTTGCCACCTACACTGATAGAGTTTATGATGTAGGGGGCATTGCTTGTGTTGGATTGGCTTGCTATGTCAAGCACCAGTCGACCCCATTCTATCATTCTTTGTAGGTCATCCTGCAAAGCATAATAATTGTCTATATTGTGACCAGACATCTAGTGGTAATGATAGTATTGGTCCAGGTTGAAGTGTTGTGGGACCAAGGGCTCATTTGATATTGTTAAGGAACGGTTCCTTAGTAGTTTGTAGTACCTATCATGTTTTCAATGGGCAATCTCCAATATGTGTTTGTATTGGATTCTCCAAGATTTTAGGAGTTTCTCCAATAGTTTAAAGGGTTCCATCGGTAGCGATGTATACTTTGAGTGATCCTTGTGCTCAAAGTTAGGCCTTGGTATGGCCCCTACCAATGTAGGAAAGTTGGCACTAGAGTTGGTAGATTTGTGAGTTGCGGCCTTAGGCTACTTAGTTTTCAGGCCTTGATTGGTTACTTTTGTGCTTGCAGCTAGTATTTCCATTGTTGTGTTTTGCTTGTGCACATGTTGATTTCTGTAGGCCATGTAGGCTAGGTTATTGCTAACTTGCACTACCTCCTCTATGCCCTTCATTTGGGAAAAGGCTTGGTTGAGGGACTTCAGGGCCAGGTAATACAGTTTTGACTTGATGAAGTCATTCATTACATCCTTCAAGATGACCAGTAGGTGCGTCTCTACTAGGGGTTCATGCATTTCGCTCAATGTGATGTTCCAACATTGGAGGAATTTTGGCATAGGCTCTAGGGGCCCATACTTGACTTGAATGAGTTGGTTGAGGGTTGCTTTAGGCTTTAGGTTGTATCTAAAGTATGTCACAAATTATCTTATGAGATCCTCCAAAGAAGAGATTGAGGCCTTTGGTAGCACATGATACCAGTCTAAGGCCTTGCCGGTGATTGATAGGGGAAACATACACATGATGGTGTATGGCTAGGCTTCAAGGAGTAGGCACTTAGATCGAAATGTGGCAAAGTGTGCATTGGGTTTTCCTTTACCATTGTACTTGGTGAGTTGAGGCAGCTAGACCCTAGTTGGGAGAGTCAGGGGTGGGACTATAGGACTTATGGGATCATCTTGGTAGAAGTCCACCACCTTGATTTTTTCAAAGGAGGTAGCTTTAAGTTGGTTGATCTCCTTTGGCAAACTTTGGATTAGTTGGAATGCTTGATCCAAGCTTGGTGCTGTGCCAACCAGTTGCATTGGCTAGGCTTATGTTGGTTGCATAGCATATGGTCAGATTATTGGTTGTAGAGTTTGCCAATTTAACATCGTAGAAAATGATTGTTGCCAATTTAACATCATAGCAGATGATCATTGCTAGTTTAACATCATAGTGGATAGGCTTAGTTGATGCATTGACTAAGCGATGGGCACAGTGATCGAGGTAGGCCACACATGAGTGGATTGGACAGATGTCATGGGCACCTATGAGATAAGTAGGACATAGTATGCCTGAGTCATCTGGGGTTGGGAGGTGGTACCTATGTGAGCATATGGTTGAAAAAATGCAAGGATCGCTTGTAAGAAATGAAAAATTGGCATGATCACCATGTCAGAGAGGACGGGTGGATTGAACCAAGAAGGGGCTATACTAGGGAGTAGTTATTGGAAGATAGTGTAGAGGGGGATCTTGCATTTAAAGTAGGCCTTGAACTCATATTATTCCTCCTATGAGGCCTCCTCATAGGTTATCCTTGGCATCATGCTCATTTACATATATGATTTGGGATAATAGATGGTGGTAGGACTCCATGAGTGGGATTATGTCGAACAAAGAGGGGTTGTACTCCCATCCAACCCAGTGGACTTGTTTGTAGTCCTGTTTTTCCACCAAGTCAAGGCAATCCATTGGCAATCTTGCTTGGACTTTGGAAAAAATAAAATTATATTGTTCATGGCTTAGTGTGACACACTTTGGGTGGATTGTGATGTCAAATGTGTTAGACACAAACATGAAAGGTTGATATGGATTCATGTTCACAAAATGGGTTGTGGAAGTTGTTGTTTGCAAAAAAATGGCTAATTATAGAAAAATGACTAAGTTGATGTAGCCAACTTAACACAACTCATCAACGAGGCTACATCAACGAGGCCTTGTCAATGTAGCCAACTTAACACAACTCATCAAATATCATATCCTTAGTCTTCTTTTCCAAATTAGACTTGACTTCTTGATGTAATTGCTTCATTTTCTCAATAAAATTAGTGTCGTTGACCATCGTATCTCTCTTAAATTGTAACAACATGCCATATTCTTCTTTGTTAGATCTTTTAGGATTGAAATATTTAGTACATATTCATGCTTACATAGCTAGTGGATTTAGCAAAAGAAGCCATTGATTCATTCTTAAGCCTCAAAATTGTATCACTATGAGCTCTCTAAGTAGAAGTGATTAACAACTAGCTATAGTCCAAAATTTCTAGGTCACTATGGGTTGTTGAGTTTGGTATTGGTAGCAACATTCTCCATTCTAGAAAAATTACATTATACTTGACTTCCTTGCATGTCAATGGGCCATAATCTACTATGTTGGGAAATCATTGAGACTTTCTTCTTTTGTGATACATTGGTCTCATACTACCTCTTATTATTCCAAGGTAATCCTAAGGATGCTAAAATGTCTATTTCTATGAAAATAGTTATTAATTATTACTATTATTTTATTATTTATTTTGGTAAACTTCACATGTGAATATATTTATTTCTATATGTCTAATTGAGGTGAAACAAGTATCATTGGAATCGGTATTTTGTGTACTTCTTATTGATGCAACAAGAACCAATTGAATAAGAAAGAAGAAGAAAGTTTATTCTGACTCAAAGGAAATGAGAAAAGTACATAATTAGAAGTTACACACTCCCAAGGACAAACAGTCAACCAATCAAACCTTTACTCCACACTTACAATACAAGGATGATCATTAAGATTTGAATCTCTCATAATGCTCAAGAAAAGCACTTACTTTTTCTCAAGGTCACAAGGAGCACAAGTTTACAAATAACATGTGGCACACTTTTTTGGGATGCTCTCATCTTTTATAAGCTTAGGAATTATTCTTGGACTTCCCTAACTGTTAGTCTTTTGTTTAAAAATCATGACATTTGCAAAAAATTCATTTTTTGTAAATTGCAAGTGAATGTAACCTATAGGCCCCTCATAATTACTAGGCTGTGACTAAAACCTTATCACATTTGTTAATTACAAGTAAAACTTGTAATCTCAAACTATGATTTCACTAACTTGAAAGGATTCACAACTCATTGTCAAACCTTGAAAAACCATTAATTTTGACATTTGCTAAAAACTAAGATAGATTGTAACTCACAACTTTCTATAGTTGCAAACTATAACTAATAATGACTTGTAATTAGCTTGCAATTGCGTACCTAGCCATGAAAAAGATACTAAAATGACTCTAAACTAATGCCAAAACATAACACACAACTCTTATGACTCCTTAGACATAATGAGGATAAAATTTACCTCAAGAAGATGGGTTGATATCCTCATCATACATTATAGGACTTCTTTATTCTACCCTATCATGTTATGCTTACATTTCCTTATCAACCCCATAGCCCCACTAGAAATTTCAAATTGCTTCTCTCCTTAAAAAATCATAATTTTGAAAAATCTAATTTTGTTTATCTAAAGAATCTAATTTTTTTATACTTATTGATGAGTGGAGAGATACCCCTATGCCCAACCATACGAATCATGAGCATTCACATGTGACCTGATTAAATTTCAAAGATTACAAGCACTTACGCACACAAAATTCTAGCCATCAAAATCCTAGTTAGAGTAGTCATTGTCCTCTCAACCTCACTTGTGAAATTCTAGAACAATGGTTAGGTGAGACTGAGGCATATGATATTTTTTTATATGTTTTCTTTTATCTTTAATACCTAATTCTTCTAATATAGGGAGTGAAAGGCTAGATAATTTAAGATTCCACTACTCTATTGCTCAAATACCCTTAGCATAAGCAGTTGGTCCCACCATTCATGCACATCCCAAGCGTGTCCTAATCACTACTACGTTGTTGGACGTTAAGCATCACTAGGTTGCCAAGTGTCAGACATGTTCAAGGTGGTCATGCTTATGCATTCTCATGGACTACGAAAGTGTACTATAACTTTAAAGTAATAACAAAAGCATTAGAATTATTAAAGTATTAAAATATTAAAATATTAATGCTCAAATGATCTAGTTCAAATGCTACAAGGAATGTTCAAAAATCTCATCTTTATTACTGTTCACACCAATGGGCTCAGGTATATTAGTGCTTGAATAAGGAGTTGTACACTCTTCGAACTCCTTTTGCAAGCACTTGAAAAATACTCTAACTCCTGTGGGAACAAACTATGAAAGATTCACTACAACTTGAACAAAAGGTATCATAAATGAAGTAGGTGCATGCATATTTATAGAGGAAAATGGACTCTATGTTGATGAGGCCATGTTAATGCATGGAAAGATGCATCGATAGGATCACGTCGATGTGATCGCGTTGATGAGGCTTTGTCGACTGGATGCTTCATCACTTATCTTTATTATCCTTCTAAATATCATAGATTTGTTGCATCTACTTCTTAGTCACCATCTTTAGTACCTCATGTGCCTCAAAATTCTTCCTCAATTTTATGTAGATAAATAATAAAGCTACTAGTCATAAGTGTAAACTTAGAAAACATATTTTGGTTAAGACAAAACCTAAGTCTATGCCCATTTCTAGTGGATCCATTCATCCACCTAATCCATTAGGAGTTCAATAACCATTGACATAAAATATAATTTGTATGTCTCCTACATGACACAAATAGTTAATGAAATAAAAACAACAGATCCTTTTTTCTATACATTATGCTTACTCATGCAGTTACGAATTGGACCCTAAACCCTAAAAACCTTCCACCAAATATAATAGACCTTGTTAGCCTACTAGTTTATTTATAGCTTTATCAAAGATGAAAAATGGAAAAGCTATTGGACTAGAAAATATTCCTATAGAAGCTTGGAAAGCATTGGGAATTGCAAGAGTTTCTTGGCTGATAAAGTTATTTAACAAAATTTTAAAGGATGGAGAAATGCCCAATAATTGAAAAAAAAATTTATTGTTCCCATTTACAGAAATAAAAGAGACATACAAAAATATGCAAAATATAAATGGATCAAGCTAATGAGCTACATTAAGAAGCTTTGGGAGAGAGTCATAGAGCAATGTCTCAAAATTAAATCAATAATATCAAAAAATATATTTAGATTTATTCTAAGGAGAAATACTATGGAAACTATTTTTTTTAAAAAATACAACAACTAATGAAGAAATTCAGAAAACATAGAAAAAATTTACATATGATCTTCATTGATTTTGAAAACGCATATGATAGAGTGCCTAGAGATATTATTTGGTGGACCTTGCAAAGGAAAAAAATCTCTAATAAATGTATTAAAGTGATTCAAGACATATATGAAGGAGCTATGACTAAAATTAGAAAAACTTGTGGAATAACATCTAAATTTCTAATCACAAGAAGTCTACTTCAAGGATTTTCAGTTATCCCCTACTTATTTGCTATTATTATGGATGAATTAACAAAAGAAATACAATAGGAAATTCATTGATGTATACTATTTGTGAATGATATTGTATTTATGGATACAAATCAAGTAAATATTGTTGCTAAAATGGAGAAGTGGAGACATGCCCTAGAGTCAAAAGGCTTAAAAATTTGCAGAAGTAAGACAAAATATATGAAATACAATTTTAATAACATAAATAATGGTGAAAGAGAAGTAATAATTCAAGCAAAGAAGTTCCTCACTATAAATAGTTTCACTACATAGGATTAATCCTCCAATTAGATGCTAAAATTGATAAGGATATCAAAAATAGAATTAAGGCAAGATGATAAAAATGGAGACAGGATAGTGCTATTCTATATGATAAAAGAATACCAATAAAATTAAAGGAAAAATTTTATAGGACAACAATCAGGCATGCTATCTTATATGATGCTTGATGAGCGGTGAGGTACCCCTACACTCAACCATACGAGCGTTATGTGTAATCCAATCGAACTCCAAGGACTAAGTGCTTATTCACCTTCATAGAGAAAGGATGGGTTAGGCAATTATTGTCTTCCCAAGCTTACTCATATGGAATGATTGTATGGTTAAGTAAACTTGAGGTATATGATTTTTATGCTTTTTATGTTTTATGTCCTAGTGCTAAAGAGGGAAGAAGTGAATTAATTGAATAACTAATTTAAATTAACTAATTAGCTAGGTCCTAACTAGTCCTAACACTAGCATCTATTCCCACTTTCTGTACACATCCTGAACCAGTGCAACATTACTGGGATTACCAAACACTAATCATTACTGGGTTACCAAGTGTTCCATGCATGCTCGAAGTGGTCGTACTGAGTGTGCTTACTTGTGAAAATTAACAAATCAATAAAAGTAGCATTAATTAACTAATGAAAACATTAAAATCTATAAATAACATTAAGGGTGAGAGATAAGCTATTCTAAATGCTACAAGATTTATCATAAAGTTTGTCTTTATTTTTTAACACAAGGCATGCTCAGGTACAAAATGCTTGAATAAAGATTCGTTTGCTTTATGACTCCTACTATGGGCACTTAGAAATAATTCTAACTCTGAGAGGGAGAAACTATAAGAGTTTGGGTAAGGAACTAAGAACTAATTGCCAAACCAAGTGTGCCTGCCTCTTATTTATAGGCAACGAGATAGATCCTGATATCGGATGTTTGATATCACTTGGCAAGATTCAATATCATGGACCCGATATCATGGATGTGATGTCATGACCCTGATATCGTGACTCATCATACCCCTATGATTGAATGAAAAATCATCCTCGAGTTCGTTACAAAATATTGGGAAGGTATGGGATTATTGATTGAATGAAAACTAATGATGATATGGGATGACAAACTCAAAGTGCCTAGGGAACTGGTCGACAAATATATTATAGCATTAGTGTTCATGCCCATTGTGGTGAAGACTATACATAGATGACATCTAGACCCTCATTTGATAGCTTGAAGAGAGAGAGAGAGAGAGAAAATGTGGCACGTTGTTTCCAATGTTGAAATTGTGCACACCGTTGTTCATCCATAGCCACATGTCCAAGCTTGTTCCTTGCGTAAATGCTTCAACTCCAGTCCATCCTGAGTGCTTCCTCTTATCCTAGTCCATTGTTCATGTAATCACCATCTCCACACATAACACACTCATGGATTAGCAAGGGTAGATAAAACCTAATGTAGCTGATACCTTACCTTGATATACAACACATTGGCTAGGTTGTGGGGTATGGTAGATACTAGGTTAGAGGTTTATGACTGATAACTATTCAAGGTGTAGGGGTAAGATAATTATGAAATGAAAAAAATTGTGATAGGGCCCCCATGACTAAGAGTGGACCTCTGATAGCAATAGGGTGGAAAACTTTAAAGAATAAGAAGGATAAGAGAAATAACAATGGTGAAGCCAACAAAAAAAAGAAAAAATAGATGTCATTAATGGGGTGAATGAGAAATAGTTGATTGCGAGAAATGTTGAAGGGAAAGAGCTTAACAATTGCACCAAAAAGAAATGTTGGTGGGTCCTCCCCAAAGCAAGCTCATGCCCTGAATGTCTTGACAAACCTACAAACCAAAGAGTCCATAGGCTCTCGGAATGACATATGGAAAAAAGGTTAAGAACTTATCAATAATATTTTTACCAAAGACTAACAATTCGTGAACCAAGATATAGACTCATCATAAAATTGGTAATGAGGTGGAATGTGGAAAGCAATATGGAAAGAGAGGAGAGAATGGGATGGAGTTCCAAAATTAAGGTGGTGTAAAGTCCCTTGTATAATATGTGGTTAAGGTGACTTAATAAAATTCTATCCAAATCTAGATTCAACTATCCACATCCAGTGACCTCACATCAACACACTTGACCAATCCATCCTTCCGAAGTAACAAGAATGCATCCACAAAGTCACCACCATTCCAACAAGAGAAAGATAGAGCAGTAGAAAGTGAGAAAGGGCCTTAGTTAGAGGGAACCTTCAGGCATGGGTAACATGTCTTTCCAATGCCATAACCAGTGCTTGTAGCCCATGTTTCTTTATTATGTATAAGGTGTGTGCTTTGAATTCTCACTGGTTTTTTTTTGTGAGAACCACACCATGCAAAGAATTATTTGATTTAGTCAACTTCCTGATATATTAGTCAATAGTAGAATGGTAGAGGACTTTATAAAAAACATCCAAGTACCCTAGAGAATAAGTAGCACAAATGCATGGAATCCCCTTGAGGTCACACCCTTTTCCATCCATTTGAATCTTTCCTTGGTTCAAAGAGTACTAAGGCATTGATTCATTAATAAGTTTTCTTAGAAAAGGGACAATACATTTCTAAAAAAAGAGAGATGATAGAGTTGCATTAATAATTGGGTGACGTGGACTTATTTCCTGTTTTATCAAAAGAAACCATATCTTAGCATCAACATTGAAAGTAAAAGGTAAAAACCAAACATTAGCAATCAACACTTATTATAATACAACCCACCATAGTGAGCACTTAGTATGTGACAAATAAGAATAAATTAGACAAAGAAATAGCAAAAATGTTAATGATGGTGTAAAATAAAAATAAGTAAAGATGAACAATGTGTAAAACAAAGAAAAGCAAAGGAACTAAGGGTTTAGAATGGTTAGCATTGGTGGCCATCTTTCCCATGACTGAATTGGAAGGAGGAGATCTAAAATAATGAGTAAGGTTGTCCACCAATAAAGGTAGTATTAATACTGGCTATTTTAGGCTCATGGAAGGGTTTGGTTTACTGGATGTTGACTAATAACTTCTTATTTGGGCTTTCAGGTTTGTAGATCATCATGGCCCCTGAAGGAAAAGTTTCATGAATGATCTAAGGTCCTTCCCACAATATTTGAAATTTAGTTCATTATGGTACATGTGTGGGATTCCAATAAAGAACCTTATCTTTCGATTGGTATTTAACTTTCCTAATCGTTAAGTGATGACGTTGTTTACTAAAGGCCTTATGTAATTCATTGGATAATAGGGTGGCTAGTCGATTTTATCTAGCAGGTTAAGTTTTATTAACTATTCTTTTTTGTGCTAGATTAAGGTCAAGGTTAAGGTCACATGTCGTGGATAGTATACAGAGATTAGCTTGAATAGGAAGCATTGGAAGTTTATGGTACACTAACTCATAGAGAGAGTAGTCGATAGGGAGTTTCCATGTGGAGCAGTATGCCCAAAGAGCATCATTCAATTTGGTGCTTTAGTCTCACCTATACTTTCTAATAGTTCATGTCAATATCTTTGTGATCTCCCTATTGGTGACTTTGGCTTGGCCATTCACTTGAGGATGATATGGTGTAGTTAGTTTGTGCTTAACTCCTAAGCGTTGCATTAACTTTCAAAAAGTCAAACCTGTAAAGTGTGTTCCACTGTTAAAAATAAGTGCTTGAGGCATGCTAAACCTATTTACAATTTGTTGTTGAACAAATGGTGCAGCGATAGATGATGTACAATCCATAATAGTGGCTACTTCTACCCATTTTGTAAAATAGTCAATAGCAACAACAATGTAGGCCTTTCCATTAGACATTGGTGTAATAGGCCCCATAAAATCAATACCCCATATGTCGAAGGGTTCTAATGGTTGAATCCATTGTTGCAGACCCTCCATTCTAGTAGTCATTCCCCTATCACGTTGGCAGTGCTTACAAGATTGGACAAAATGATGAGCATCTTAGAACAATGTAGGCCGACAATATCCTACAAGCAAAATTTTTATGGCTGTTCGTCTCCCCATGTAATGACCCCCACAAGAGCCCTCATAAGCATCTTGAAGAAGACGCAATTGATCTACATTAGGAACACAGCATTGAACCAAGCCATCAAGACATACCTTATAAAGGTGTCTGTTGATTTCCATGAAATATTTGGCTTAGTGAAGAAACTATTGTTTCTTTTTAACATCTAACCTTTGTGGTGTTTCTTGTGTAAGCAGATAAGTGAGAATGCTACTATACCAATTTGTATCAGTGGGTAAGTGATTATTTATCATACTTGCAAAGAGGAGTTCATCTAGGAAATAGTTAGAAATTGGATATTCATCCTCTTTATTGTGCCATCGCAACCAAGATAAATGATTAGCAACAACATTCTTGGTGCCTTTACGATTGATCATCATAAGATCAAACTCTTGTAAGATCACAAGCCATCGTATGATGCAAGGGCTCACCATTGGTTTATTCATTAGAAACCAAACTACACTATGATCCATATGTAAAAATATCTTATAGCCCAATACATAGTGCCTAAATTTTTCTATTGAAAACACTACAACCATGAACTCTTTTTCCATTATAGTGTAATTAAGTTGTGCACCAGTGATATTTCAACTTACACAATGGATATAATAGGGACGTTTTTGGTCATCTAACTATGAAAGTACAGCTCCTAAGGAAAAGTTGGACATATCAGTCATTATGTTGAATAGCTTGAACTAGTTAGGAGCTTGTAGAATAGGTGTTTCTACAAGCTTCTATTTTAAGGTTTGGAAAGCTAGCTCACATTCCTTGGTCCATTCAAAAGGTATGTCCTTCTTTGTTAGTTCTAACAAAGGTTTGGAAATCCTTGAAAATTTCTCAATGAAACATCTATAATAGCCAGTATGTCCAAGGAATGATTGGATGTATTTTACAGTTTCAGGTTGTCTAGTGATTTCCTGGATGACCTTAATATTTTCAAGATCTACTTCTATCCTTGTTTGTGAAATCTTGTGCCTTAATACAATGCCTTCTTGGACCATTAAATGGCTTTTTTGCTAGTTGAGCCTTAAGTTTATTTCTACACATTGTTTTAGTACTTACTCTAATCGATCCAATGCTTGTTCGAAGATTGCTCCATAGGTGGAGAAATCATCCATAAAGACCTCCACACCATTTCCTATTTGTTGTTGAAAGATACTTAGAACCAAATGTTGAAATGTTGTTGGGGCGTTGCACAAGCCAAATGACATTTTCTTATATGCAAATGTCCCCCTAGGACTTGTGAACATAGTCGTGGCTTGGTCTTCTGGTGCTATTTGAATTTGATTATCTCCATTGTACCCATCTAGAAAATATAGTAGTAATGCCTTGCAATGGTATCCAAGATTTGGTCAATGAATGGCAATGGGAAGTGGTCTTTAAATGTTGCATATTTAGTAGCCTAAAGTCTATACACACCCTCCATTTACCTCCCTTTTTGGGCACAATGACTAATGGATTGACCCATTCATTATCAGCAATGAGATAGATGAACCCAGCCTTTAGAAGTTGTTCAATTTCTTCCTTAACCACTTGCTTAAGCTTTGGGTACAATTACCTCTACGGTTGTCGTCAAGGTTTCATGGAGGGGTCAGTGTAAATTGTATGTTGGCATATCCTACGATCTAGTCCAGTTAATTCGAGATATGACCAAGTAAAGGCTTTCAACCATTTGTTTACCATTTTCAACAGTCTTTTTTTCTATTGAGCGAGCTTAGCGTTAAGGATTACCAGTTTTCCATTTTTGAGAAATGTATATTCCATACTAGTGGGCAACGATTTTAACTCAAGGGGATTTTGCTTGAACTCATTAGGGATTTCCAACTTCTCCCAGATGATATTTTCAATGTCAGGACTTGGAAGTTAGCGATGAACTTACTCTAATGTATCTATGCTATCAATGTAGGTGCAAGTCTAGCTCTCAGTTGGTTCCATGCATATGGTTGAATCACTCTCTTGGTCAACTATCAGCCACTAGGTGCCTTCCTATCTTGTGTCTGCTACATACAGGCATCTTTGTATGTTAGTTATTGGTGCACACTGGTTGCATGCAGGCAATGTTAAATGTTGTACAAACCAGGACTTCTGCACACAATTACACCCTGTGTCACTGTATGCGATGCATGGAACTTTCTTATTCTCAATCTTTCCAAATGTATTTTCCTTTGATATGTTTAGAGAAAGATCACATATTCCTAGGCATGTGTCAATTGTGCTTAGCCATGCTCTTCCCATTATGATTGGGAAGTCTCCCTTACAGTTGTTGAATTGAATCATTAGGAAATCAGTTGGATATGACCACCCACAAATAGTGGTAACAATGTCCTCCACTAGTCCTAATGGGATAGTGATGGACTGGTTGGCCAACTCTAAATGTATGTTACTCTTTTTTAGTGAAGGCAAGTTATAGGCTTTGTATATTTCTTGAGAGATTAAGTTAACACTAGAACTTGAATCCAAAAGAGCTTTGCAAGATTTTTTCCTAGTGATTTGCAAATATATAAGAGGACTTCTAGGATCAGAGAATTTCCTAGGAAGATAGCCAGCTTTAATCCAATTGGTAATTGCATGAGTTAACATGACTATGCACGTTAAGTGTGATATTTGGTTTGAAGGAAGCTTCAAAGATTCAAATGGTGGTAAGGTGTTTAGAGAATTTTCCACTTGTGGTTGCAAGGACTTAGTTGGACTATTGGTTCTAAAGAAAGTTCTCTTCTTTATGCAGTTTTCTGAATCAATAGTAGGTTGAGGGTTAACAGCCCTTATAGCATTACGTTGTTGTGGCTAGGTAGGGAGCTCACCCTGCATAGCTAGAGTAGGTGGTAATGGAGCTAAGGGTGGAAGAGATGTAGTCAGATGAGAAGGATAGTACATTTTTGAAACCTCTCCTCTAGGAGAAGGAGTTCTATAGTACTTGTGGGTTTGGTAGTAAGACTAAGGAGTAACATGACTAGTAGAGTCACGTGGAGAGATTGGCTGTTGCACGTAGTATCCATACGGGTTAGGTTGATGGTAAGGGTATTGTTGACATAGTGGTGGTATTTCCCATGATTGTGGCTGTTGCCATTGTTGATATTGTTCATTTGGTTGTGGTGGAGTTCTGAAACACCACAAAATTTTGTGTCTTGGCATTGCGACTAAAAATTTGGCTAAGTGTTAGAACGATGGCACTTTCAAAGTAGCATCATGTTACGCTCTGTAGCGTAGAATAGTGTAGCATTATCTTACACTATGTAGCATAGCACCATGTCACGCTATGCATCAATCATAGCATAGCATAGTGTAGCCAGCTTGACACTGTAAGCGTCCCGTATCTCGCATGTAACATGGGATGAGCGTAAGCATGGTCCCATCCACTGCACTGCCATGTGGCACCTGATCCACATTTTGGGCTAACCTTAGTCCTATAAATACCCTGGGAACCCAAGGGTTACATTCCTTGATCGTTGGCATTCCCCAAGGGTTGGCATACCTTAATTGTTGGCATTCCCCATCAGTTAGCATTCCCTGACTGTTGGAATTCCCCAACAATTAGCATCCCCTAACTATTGGTATTCCCTAGTAGTTAGCATTCCCTAACTGTTGGCATTCCCAAGTGGTTGGCATTCCTTGGATGTGAGCATTTTTTAAGCACTTTGCATTTGGCATTTTGAGATCTTGGCACTAAGCTTTGTGGATGAATGAGACCCAGAGCACACCACACTGGTAGAGAGGTAGAGTTGCACATCATGGCCCATTGCAGCCCCATTAAAACCCTACAGAACATTGCATAGTACATTGTGGTGGCCAACTTGGCAGACATGGTTCATCATGAAGAGTACCAGACTTCATGACCTAATGCCACCAAGGTTGTGACTGCGCTCCTACTGTGCCTATGGTACACTATGTATACCTTTGTGAATTAATCATGCTTCCTCTTTTTGGGTGGTGCACTACTGTTCTTAAATTCTAGTACATTTCTCAAGCATTTCTCTTTGGCATTTAGTATAATTCTTATACTTTCTTACTATTTCATACATATTTGTACATTTGCATCATTGTTCTTAGGTTGAGACATCCTGCTATGCTCTAGCTAACCCGGCTCCAATGCTCGCACGTAACGTAGTATAAACTCTTTTCACACATGATCATTTTAACACAACATAAGTCCCTATTTGATTGATAAGACCATTTAGGGCACCTCATTTCTTTTTTCTCCAACACAGCCTTCACATAGATTCAGGGTAAGGCTATGCACCTGATAACCTCTTGGTGTTCTAGCCACTGACATTTTCAGATGCTACAGTTTTTGGTGCTAGAAGGAGGGCATGAACCATTTCTGTCTACATTTTTATGAGGACTTGGTTAAAACTCTGGATATTCTAGAGAGCATAACAAGTTTTGAGAGCGTAACAAGCTCTAGTGTAGCGATCTTGACAAGCTATAGCGTAGCAAGCTCTAGCGTAGTGAGTGAAGTGCCAGAGTTGGCCATTTTTAGCAGTTTTCACACTTAGCATTTTTTCTGCATTTTCACACTTAGCATTTTTTCTGCATTTTTACACTTAGCCATTTTCCTACTACCAGTAGATTTAGTCATGTTTTCTTTGTATTTTTCAGAGTTAGCCATTTTCTACATCGATGTCTAACATGTTTGATACCACAATCTAGCCAAAGCGAGCCATACTAAGCCATGAATAATATAAATTTTTTTTATGCCAAAATGCAAGTAGGAATTCTAGTGGATTACCTTGATTTGGAGGAAAAATAGGACTATGAACAAGTCCACTAGAATGGATAAGAGTACAACCCCTCCTTGTTTGACATGATCCCACTCACGGAGTCCTACAACCAATTGTTGTTCCAACTGATTCATGCAAACAAGCATGATGCAAGGAAAACCTATGAGGAAGCCTCATAGAAGGAAGAAGATGAGTTCAAGGCCCACTCTAAGCATGAGAGCCCCCTCCACATCGTCTTCCAACAACTACTCCCTAGTACAGCCCCTCCTCAGTTTGGTCCACCCATCCTCTCCGAGATGGTGACCATGCCAATTTAGCTTTCCTCACAAGCAACTAATGCATTTTTCCAACACTATGCTCATGTAGGGACCACTTCCCAACCCTAGACAACTCAGGCATCCTATGTTCCACCTGTCTCATTGGTGTCTGTGATGTCTGTCCAACCCACTTGTGTGTGGCCTACTTCTATCCTTGCACCCATTGCTCAGCCAACACATCAACAACCGTTCGCTACAACATTAAATTGGCAACAAAAACTGTCTGCTATGACATTAAAATAGCAATGCATGTTCGCTATGATGTTAAACTAGCAATGCCCATCCACTACGACGTTAAACTAGGAAAACCCATGACCAATAGTTTAACCCTATGCTATCCAACCAACACAAGCCTAGCCAACGCAACCAACTAGCACATCCCCAAGCTTGGATCAAGCATTCCAGCTAATCCAAAGCTTGATGGAGGAGATCAACCAACTCAAGGCTACCTCCTTTAACACTATCAAGGTGGTGGACTTCTACGGAGATGACTCCATAAGTCCTATGGTACCACCCCTAACTCTTCCAACTAGGGTCCAACTACCATAATTTAGGAAGTACAATGGTGAAGGGGATCCCAATGCACACTTAGTCATGTTTCGATCTAAGTGCCTAGTCTTTTAAGCCTGGCCACATGCCATCATGCGTGTGTTCCCCATGTCACTCACTAGCAAGGCCTTAGACTAGTATCGCACGCTACCCAAGGCCTTAATTCCTCTTCGGAGGATCTCATAAGCCAGTTTGTGACATGCTTAAGATACAACCTAAAGCCTGAAGCAACCCTCGACTAGCTCATGTAGGTTAAGCAAGGGCCTCTAGAATTCATGTCAAAATTCCTTCAATGTTGAAATGCTACATTGAGTGAAATGCATGAACCCCTAGCAGAGACACATCTATTGGCCATCTTCAAAGGTGCAGTGAGTGATTTTATCAAGTCCAAACTGTATTATCTAGCCCTAAAATCTCTTAGCCAAGCCTTTGCCTAAACAAAAAGCATAGAGGAAGCAACACAAGCTAGCAATGATCCAGCCTATGTCGCCTATAGAAATCAACATGCTCATAAGTAAAGAACAACAGTGGCAATAGTGGCCGCAAGTACAAAAGCAACCAATTGGATCCCAACATCTAAGCAGCCCAAAGCCCTAGTTAACAAAATTGCCAACTCTAGTGCCAACTCGCCTACATCAGCAAGGGCCACCCCAAGGTCCAACTTTTAGTGCAAGGACTGCTCAAAGTATACACCACTACCAATGCAACCCTTTGAACTACTAGAACAACTCTTGAAAGCTAGGAAAATCCAACACAAACACGTATCAGTGATTAGCTGCCAAAAACATGATAGGTACTGTGAACTACTAAGGAAGCCCACATTAGCAATACCGAATGATCCCTCAGTCCCACAACATTTTAAATTGGACCAATACTATCATTACCATCAATTGGCTAGTCACAGTATAGACAACTATCATGCTTTATAGGATGACCTGTAGAGAATGATAGAACAAGGCCAATTGGTGATCGACACAGTAAGTCAATCCAACATAAACAATGCCTCCTATGTCATAAATTCCATTAGCATAGGTGGTAAGCCCAAACCTATGTAACAACCTTTTGTGATCTGTGTGCCTCCCAGCAAGGCAAGGATTCCCCTAGCCTCCACAAACAAGAGGCCTCCTTTTGTTATCAAAGTTCCACCTCCAACATCCACAACACCCTTTGTGGTCAAGGTCCCAAATCAACCATCCACTAAGACATTAAATTGGCATGATGTAGCAACAACAACCACTAAGCAACCTTTTGTCATCAAGGTGCCACAATAAGTTGGTCACAAAAAAAACTCCTAAACTACCCTTTTTCATAAGGATGCCACAACATGATGGCCCCTCACCTACCTGAAGCTTAATAGTGGCAATGTCTCAATCTCTCCTTCCTTGAGGGTTGACCCCACTAGCAACCCTGATAGGCCCATCAAAGGGCAACGCAAGAGGACAAATGAGCATCTTACAACCCCCATGGCCAAAGCAAAGGCCACAACTAGTAAGCAACAACCAAACAATAGGGCCCCTACCCCCAAGTAGGCTAAGCAAACCAAGCTTAAGCCCCCTCCCTGAGGGATCTATCTTTTAGGCCACATGGAGGAAATCAAGGCCAACATAACATCCAATGACAAAGACATCCTAGCTACACTAACCTAGGTGAAACAAATACTCAAGCAAAAGAACACAATGTTGAGCTTGTATGACCTAGTCATGACCTCATCTACTCACTACCAAGACTTGGCCTGAATGTTGGCCTTCATTCCTGTTACGAAGGACATCCTTGTAGATGAGGCATCCATTCATGCAATGATGTTGCCTCCTACACCATAAGAATTGGGTTCAACAACCCTAGCCTTTCATGATGATGTAGTCAAAGTTAACCCCAAATGAGGGGAGGTCACTACAGCTCCACTATCCATTAGCATTCATGTTGGACAATGTATCATTTGCAGAGTACATGTTGATGATGGTGTAGCAACAAACATAGTCCTGTACTCCATCATTGACAAACTAGGTCTAGCAGATGAAATTAGGCCAACCAAAACCATGTGTCTAAAATCCTTCAATGGATCACATGTCACAGTCAAAGGTACAATCAACTTAGCCTTCATGGCAAGAGAGCAATTCCCCACTAGTGTAGATTTCACTGTCATAGAGGAGATGCTAGGTTTCAACATGATTCTAGGCAGGCCTTGGCTAGCCCAACTATGGGCCATCTCGTCTCCCATCCACCAAAAAATCCACCTTCCATACAAAGGTGGTCAAGTTATCATCCATGGTGATAACGCTTCCTCTTTGACTATCCACTACATAGACATGGTGCAAGTTTTGGAAGAAGATTTCTTTGGTGGTACACCTATGGCAACCAATGTAGTGCCTAAGGCTAACACACCCGAACAAGTGGTTGAAGCCAACAACCTCCTAGAGGACCCTAAGCCTTGCATGCATTCTAATTCACACCTAGTTAGAAAGCAACTACATGATCAAGACTTTGCCTTAGCCAAAAACACATTAAGCACTTGATTACCCTTTGCCTCCACTTTCTATGCATTTTTTACTTTCTTTTACATCGCACTAGCCTATGCATTTACATTTTGCCTACTTACTTAGATCAGGAATTTCATTTTGTTCACATATTTTTTTTACTTTGTTTATGCATCCATCCACTTAAATTACGTATTATATCTAAAAACATCAAAAACAAACAAAAAAAACATAAAACATAAAACTAGAAAAACACATGGCCCAGAAGTGCCTTAAACTAGCCCATGGCCCGAAAAGGCCTTAAACTAGCCTACGACCCAAAATAGTCTAAAACTATCACTTTTTGCATTGCTTTCCTTTCATTCATCCATTTTAACTTTGTTTATAACAAGTGTTGCTTGATGTTGTTTTCTTTCTAGTTGATTTTTGTAGGATCTTGTAGGCACATAGCATGACCATGCATGTAGCATCGCACCTTACACAAGCAAGGTAAGCACCAATCTGCTATGACTATAAACTAGCACAAACAGTCCACTATGACTATAAACTAGCATAGACAGTCTGCTACAACTATAAACTAGCACATATAGTTTGCTATGACTATAAACTAGCACAACAGCTCATCCTTAGGTCATGACGTTAAACTAGCACAACATCCACTGTCTACTACGACATTAAACTAGCATCCAATAGTCTGCTAGGACTATAAACTAGCACATCACGGTCTACCAAGTCCTTCAACTATGTTCACAATCAGCCAGGACTTTATACTGGCATGTTTTTGATCTTTTGGAGCACTTGCCATCAGTGAAGCCTTGGGAGCACTCATAGCATCATCACCTCCCACCATTCTAGTGATCTTTTGGAGCACTTTCCATTAGTGCGACCTTTAGAGGACTCACAACATCATCACCCTGGCACTTTCATCAGCTTCTTGAGCACTTGCAACTGGAATAGCATTTGATACATTTGTAGCATCTTTGCATCTAGCACCTGTAGCATTTTCACATCTGACATTTGCACTTGCATTTCATGTTTTGTGGTTTTCTTGTCTTCTCTGAGTTATGTTTGCAGGACGAAGCCTTGGAGATAGTTGTGCAAAGATGCATCTCATCACAGCAGCAAGTTACCACATTGCTCTAATGTGCATGATTGGACTAGTTACATCATTCAAGAGTGCACATTCCCCTCATCCCTGTTACAACCTATGCACATCCACTCCTTCATCCCTATATCCTCTCATCCTCCACATACTCATGATTTCACATCCCTAAAATGCATACACATTGTGATGTATATGACATTCTCTTCACATCAACTGTAGAACCCATGGTTGATGTAACATAAATCATCTTGTGGGGAGCCTCTGTTGCATGGTTAAAGCTTAGGTGGATGTAACATGAATCATCCCTAGGAAAAAAAATCCATCTTCTCAATGGCCAACTTGTAGCTAACATTCAGTAGTAAGCCAAACCCAAGGAAGGTTCACCTCACAAAAAAAGGAATGGGGGAAAAACACATCCCTAAGAAAATTGACAATGCTGCAACTTCATAATTGGCCTAACCTTAAATTGACTTTGATGCTCTCATAAACACTCCAACAAGAGCTCAACATTTCAGAGGGAAACTACTCCATGCCATGGTCACTGTCAGCTATGCTGAATTTGCATCTTACATCATGATCCACTGTTTGCATTTCATTTCCACCATTTAAATTTCATCTCTCTAACATTTCCTATACCCCTTGTCTACTATGGTGTTTTGTAATTCTTTATCGATGTCTCTTGGGCCACTCCTCCAGATGTCAACAAAGAGGGGCCATTAAAACACCACAAAGTTTCGGGTCTTAGCATCACTACTACAAATTTGATCAAGTGTCAGAATGATGGAACTTTTAGTGTAGCACCATGTTATGCTATGTAGAGTAGCATAATGTAGCATCATGTTACACTATGCAGTGTAGCACCATGTCACGCTGTGTAGCAATCATAGCGTAGCACAGTTTTCAAGCTATGCAGCGTAGCCAACTTGACACTACAAGAATCCTATGTCCCACATGTAACATGGGATGAGCATAAGTGTTGTTCCATCCACTGCACTACCACATGGTACCTGATCCACATTTTGGGCTAACCCTAGTCCTATAAATACCTTGGGAACCTAAGGGTTACATTCCTTGACCATTGGCATTTCCCAAGGATTGGTATTCCTTAATTGTTGGCATTTCCCAAGGATTGGTATTCCTTAATTGTTGGCATTCCCTAGTAGTTAGCATTCCTTGACTGTTGGCATTCCCCAGCAATTAGCATTCCCTAACTATTGGCATTCCCTAGTAGTTAGCATTCCCTAACTGTTGGCATTCCCTAGTGGTTAGCATTCCCAAGTGGTTGGCATTCATTGGATGTGAGCCTTTTTTAAGCACTTGGCATTTGGCATTTTGAGATCTTGGCACTGAGCTTCATGGATGAAGGAGGCCCATAGCACACCACATCGGTAGAGAGGCAAAGCTACATATCATGGCCCATTGTAGCCCTACAGAACATTGCATAGTATATTGCGGTGGCCAACCTAGTAGGCACAGTTCATCATGAAGAGCACCAAACTTCATAACCCAATGCCACCAAGGCTATGTCTATGCTCCTACTATGCCTATGGTACACTATGTATACCTTTGTGAATTAACCATGCTCCCTCTTTTGGGGTAGTGCACTGCTGTTCTTAAATTCTATTACATTTCTCAAGAATTTCTCTTTGGCATTTAGTGTAATTATTGTACTTTCTTACTATTTCATACATATTTGCATGTTTGCACCATTGTTCTCAGGTCGAGACATCCTACTACACTCTAGCTAAGCCGGCCCCAATGCCTGCGCATAATGTAGTATAAACTTTTTTCACACATAATCATTTTAACACCATGTAAGTCCCTATTTGATTGAGAAGACTATTCAGGGCACCCCATTTTTGTTTTCTCTAGCATGACCCTCATACGGATTTGGGGTTAGGTTGCACCTGATAACCTCTCAGTGTTCTAGCCATTGATGTTTTTAGATGCTACAAGTTCCACTTGGATAATATGTCAAGGGTTGGTGGTACTGTCTTGGGCTACCTTAAGGATAAGGTAACCTTTGAGGTATTTGCCATTTGTTTAATCATGGATTTAGTGTGTACACCCTAGACTCCTATAGATGTGAGATTACTAGGCAAAATCCCTTAGGATGGTCATCTTGACATATCTCACATTCACCATCATTGTCTGTATCCGAATCCACAACCTTTTCAACGATGGAAGCTTTGCCCTTACCTTTGTTATGTATTTAGTTTCTTTCTTTTTTTATACTTTCTTAGTCACTACCTGGTTTCCTAGACTCCTCTACTATTCTGAGAATGGTTTGAAATTTATTATTTAGGGAGTCCCTCATTTGGTCTACCTTTGTTGATACTGCTGATGAAAGTTTTTGAATGGGCAAAGTTTTCCTATTCACCATCTCTTTAAGTGGTGACTCTTCTTCATCTTGACAAAATCTAACTCCCTTCTTTTGGAGGGAAGGATCTCTATTGTATTCCTCTGCACTCTCTCTTTTCCTTAACTCTCCTTCCTCCTTGGCAACTTACTCCAACAATCTTTGTATTTGATGGGCTCTAAGTTCGGATAGTCTTCCTTGGGCATAAGTCCCAAGGGTTCTTCATGTTTCGTCCCTAAGTCCATCTATGAGGTGGCATAGTTGTTCCATCTGTGAGTAACCATGGCCAAGGAAAGGATGTAATAATGCATAATATCGACACATGGCAGCATCCAAGGGTTTGTGTCCTCCTTGTTTCCATCCTTGGATTTACTTTCACAGGTTGGACACTCAAGAGTATGTTTGATACTTATCATTGAATAGTTTTAACATGGTATTTCATCGACGAATGGATTCTAGTTGTAAGAACTGGTACCAGCTTTCTGCTTCCTTGATTAGTGTTCGTGGAAAAAACTTGAGTTTTTTCCACTTGTTTTCTATGTTTTGCAAGGCACATGCATCGTGAAATGCTTGCAAATGATTTTGAGGATCAACGTTGTATTCCCCTTCAAATTGTGGAATATTGCTCATGTCCAATCTTTTGATCCTGTTGTCTTTCTGGTGCCTATTGAGGTTCTAACAGCCTCAATTATATCTAGCATTCTTCAAGTAGTGAGTAGGGGTTCATCATGATTGTGTTATCTATGGCATCTATGATGCCTATGCTATTCCCTACTTTCCCTCCTTTCGCAGTGTGTTTCTCTAGAATGCCCTCATCCCATTTCTTGAATGTTTTATCTATTATTCTTGTTTCGCCTACCATTATCCTTAGGGTCTTTCCCTCTGTGACTGCATTCTAATCCTAAATGGGATGGGGAAGGAGATGATGAAGGTAAAGAGGGAGGATCGTCACCATGATGGTGCCTAATATCCTCTCTTCAGTGGTCATGGCCTCGATCGCGATTACAATCAAAATGTCCATCTTTGTCATGTGTTCGTGTTCCTTTTTTGGATCCTTTGTGTCTGTTGGTACCAGAATCTAGGTTATGGATACTTGAGTGAAGATTCTGATACACAGGCCCTTGATCAAAGTCAATAGAAGGAACATCATTTTGTGGAAGACCTCCTGAGGCAAGTTCACCACCCTCATTTTCACTTAGCACATATAGGACATCCTGAGATCAATTCCCCTTCATAGATTTATAATGTCTCTCCTGTTGTAAGTTCCTTTGATGTTGTACCTCCAAGGGTCGATACTCTCTTGAGTCATGTTCATGCACAACATACTCTGCCTATAAGTGCTACATACCAATTCATGTGAGAGCACGAAGAAGCATGCTTGGGATTGAATGATTGGGAGGTAACACTATGTTACCTTCTAAATCACACCAACACTGTTGTTCATCCTGGTGGAGGATAAAGGTAAAGTTTGGTATATACTCATTGGGATGAACGTATACCACATGAAACTATTGGGGCACTCGCAAGTCATCATGTGTACTACGCCTCCGATTGTTCATTATGTTAGACCTAGCTGGTGAAACACTCTCATAAGAAGAAGGAGACATGATTAATTCTTCAGTGTGCGATACTTTTCTCTTCTCTTTTCTAATAATTTTAAGATACCCAACCCTAAGGGTTTGTTCCAATGATGGGAAGATTTTCTAAGTTCTAATTAGTGCATAAACAACAAAGTCCCCGACAACAGCGCCAATGATGAGCGGTGAGATACCCCTATGCTCAACCATACGAATATGAGCATTACACGTGATCTAGTCAAACTCCAAGGACTAAGTGCTTATGCACCTTTACAGAACAAGGATGGGTTAGGTGATCGTTGTCTTCCCAAGCTTACTCATATGGCACGATTGTATAGTTAAGTAAACTTGAGGTATATGATTTTTATGCTTTTTATGTTTTATGTCTTGGTGCTAAAGAGGGAAGAAGTGAATTAATTGAATAACTAATTTAAATTAACTAATTAGCTAGGTCCTAACAAGTCCTAACACCAACATCCGTTCCCACTTTCCATACACATCATGAAATAGTGCAACACTACTGGGATTACCAAACGATAATCGTTACTAGGTTACCAAGTGTTCCACACATGCTCAAAGTAGTCGTACTGAGTGTGCTTGCTTGTGAAAATTAACGAATCAATAAAAGTAGCATTAATTAACTAATGAAAACATTAAAAAACTATAAATATCATTAAGGGTGAGAGATAAGCTATTCTGAATGGTGCAAGGTTTATCACAAAGTTTGTCTTTATTTCTAGACACAAGGTGTGCTTAGGTACACAATGCTTGAATAAAGATCTATTTGCTTTATGACTGTTATTGCAAGCACTCAGAAATAATTCTAACTTTGAGAGGGAGAAACTGCAAGAGTTTGGGTAAGGGACTAAGAACTAATTTCCAAACCAAGTGCACCTGCCTATTATTTATAGGCAACGAGAAAGGTCTCGATATCAGATGTTTGATATCACTTCAGATGTCTAATATCGCTTTGCAGGATCCAATATTGCAGACCCGATATTGTGGCTCATCAGTGCTAAATGTTAGGTAGTACAAAAGAAGTATGAACAATAAATCAGTGTGGTAGAAATGTGAATGTTTAGATGGGTGTTGAATGTTACTAGAAGAGATAAACTACATAATACAAATATTAGAGAAAGACTTGGAGTGACTTCTATTTTAGATAAGATACAAGAATGACAGCTTAGATGATTTGGACATGTGCAAAGAAGATTAGACAATGAACCTATAAATAAAATTGCTACATCACTGTTCTAGGAAAGCCACTGAAAAGATGATTAAAGAAGACATGGGAAAAGTGATTGAAGATGATTTAAAGAAACTACAAATAAACAAAGATCTAACTTTTCGTAGAGGTGAACGGTAAAAAAGAACTCATGTAGTTGACCCCATTTTGTTGAGACAAATCTAGGATGATGGTGATGACAAAATATCTATCTTGAAAAGCTTTATTAGACTTAGGTTTATGGGTAAGCCTTATTGCATAAGAAATGTATGAAGCATGGAACTTGTCACTGGTAAAAGAAGTAACATTATATTAGATCTTGCAAACCAATGAGTTGTAGTTTTACTTGGAGTGATATAGTATGTTCTGACCATTATTATCAAATGGTCATATCTTATTAATGTTTTGATAACTCATATTAATGGTAATAATGATGATTTCATACCATTTTGGAAAAAGTGTAACTCAATACAATTGATTCTAAGTTGGGTATCAAAGATATCTCATTAAACATTTGCAAGTAGAATAATCACAAAGTAATAGAAAGGAAATGAGTTTTTAATGGAACTTATTTTTATTCTTCTTAACTTGAGTATAAGTTCTAACATTTCTTCAACTTTGTTGGCATCAACATCTTCTATTTAGTATATGGGGCCTAGGAAAATTAAAATGTATAATTATAGGACTTGTAGGTGTATACATTATAACAAAAACCTTATACTTCTTAAGGGATAAAATACAAGCCTAGATCATGATTTTTATTTTCTTTTAAAGGAATTTTGAAAGGTATTCTTTGTCTTTGTAGGATAAGGCTGTACCTTAACTACCATGTGTGCCCAATATGGTAGCATGCACCATGGATGCATCATTGTCCACAGTGAAGGCCTCACTATCTAAAAAATTCATAGTATACTAATAATTAAAAAGAGCAAAAGAAACTTGAATCTTCAACCTCTCAATTGAGATTTGAGATGCTTATTGCTCTTTGGTTGGGAACAAAATCATTTTTTATTTTATTTAAATAAATATTCTTGGGTCTTACCCCTTCTAACATGCAGAGTTGGGACCCAAGGACACATAAGCATGACTTATGATGGTTATCCAAAATATATGAGTGAGCATAATGGACATGGATGATAGTTAAGGCATAGTGGAGACACTTTCCATATATATGAAAACGTTTAGCAATATTTTGAAAAATTGCTCAAATTGAAATGGTAGCTTTTGAACAGAGTCTTGCATTTTGCATTTTGTAAAATAGAAATATGTATTTAACAAAGTAAAAGTTAGGATAGAAGCATCTCATTCTCAAGAGTAGTTATGGAAAAGGCATCATCAACCATGCTACGTTATTTAGTGAGAGTTATAATGGTTTCCTCCTTATTTCTAGGAGTGTTGGCAGTATTATTTAGCAATGTTGCTTTAGTTCTTGAATATCAAGGCATCTGTCCTTTGGTTTCAACCACGCTAAATAATTCTCTTGCCATTTTCCACCATCAATGTGTGATGGAAAGTGCAATAACATTTGAATTTAAATTTACAAATCGGTGGTGATCTTGCCGATTGAGCATCGTGTATTAACACAGAAACTAGCCAGCTACACAAAGCGGACAAATCAGTATCTTCTGGGAAAGTATTAGATACTCTCTTATCAGAGAATTGGCAGGTCTCCAGTTATTTCTCCGCCCCTATGGCATTGGTATTGCCACCATCCTCGAAATCGAATAGAAGGGCATAGCCAGTACTGGTCCAACTGCTGCATGCGTAATCCTCCTTTTCTTCATTCCCATCGACACGATCCGTGAAACTCCATGACCACTCTGTGGCTTCTCAGCAACGATAGCATCTACAAAGGCCAAACGGTGACACCACACAAACCAAAGAGTAAGATATCCCTGCTGGTGTTCATGAGAGAGAGGGAGAGAGAGATACTGTAGTAGCGGGATGGACTACAACAACAAAACAAAACAAACCAGATGATGAGATAGAACGAAATGGCTGGATTTTCTTCATAATGTTTGAGGGGTAGCTACCTGCTGTGCCTATCTATGATCCGTGGAACTGAATGCTAATGCTGCTAGGAACCACAAGAGGGAGGATGCAAGAAAGGAAGCGTTCATTCTCAACTATTCAGCGTTAGTGATGGCCCATCTGCATATGCGCAGAAACATGATAATCACGCGGCTGCTATGCTATGCTATGCCTTGGGGATTTGTGAATTCTAGAAAATTTGAAGCGCGAGGAAGGGGGAGTGTAAACACAAGCCTATCACGTTCTCTGTGGATATTTTTAATTTAAATTAAATTTTTTAAAATAATATTTAATAAATTTTAAAAAATTTTAAACTAAAGAAAAATATAATTTAAATATTTCATTGTATTTTAATTCGCATCCCATCTAAACTAGTTTTAATGTTGGATTTCCAACTTCCAAAAATCACACATTTGATGCATACCTATGGGTCGGCCTTTTGCGAACTTCATGGAAATTTCAGGAACCTTTCCCTACTTTTGCCAAGTAAAGAAAATTCACATGAGGTACTTATCAGACAAATATTTATATTTTGTCACAAAGATACTAAGAAATAGAAAAATCTAATACAAATCCCTTACATTGTTACATAAAATACAAATGCAAAAATACACTTATTTTAAGATTCATAAAAATTCTTAAGAATTACCAATTTTTTCTTTTAACAAATATATTTTAATTTTTTAGTTTCACTTCTCTGATGATCAACCCATACCCATCTTTTCTTAGAACAATAAAGTATCAGATTCTTTTGATGCATGAATGCATAGCATAGCTTAAGTGTTAACGAATGCATGTGTGGCTGGCTGAGTCCATCCATGATCATGTTGGAGTTGGACCACCGACCTCAGGAGGGAGCGAGAGAGGGAGGGAATGACCTCATCCCGTGGTCATGGTCAGTATTAGCGGTGGGTCTAGCGCCTCCTGACATTCTCAGCGTCGTTGCTCTGCTCATGGTGACTGTTGAATTTCCGAGTGTTGGCCGCTACGTGCGCAGTTTGCCAGTGTTTACGTTGTAGCCTTTGGTGGTAGTGGTAGTATTTTATTTTTATTATCCGGTCTTTTCTTTTAAGTAGTTTTAAATACTTAAATAGTGTATTATGATTAGTGTACCTTCGTTCTATTCACCTGACCTGACCTTGTCTTAGATAAGAGATTATGATAGCCAAATAAGTTTGGTAATATATTAGCTTGTGGTTTACTTTTAGTTATTTATGGATTATCATTATTATCTTAGCTTTGTCTTAATAAAATAGGGTTGGCTATATGAGTTTTTTTAGTCATTTGTCTTTATGAAAAGCTAGACCTTTGTTTATTTGCAATTTCTTCAAATCATTTTTGATGACGTGAGTGCTATGCATTGCATCTAGGAAATACCCTTACATCTACAGAATTTGAAAAAGAAACTCATCCATGAGATTTGACAAGGTTTTACAATCAATTGCTAACCTAGCAGTAACACTTTTTTTGTATCTAGGCTTAAAACTAGCATTGGCAGACATTTGGTTGTTTATGATTCAATAATAAATTTGACCACCTCCAAGAGTTTGTTGATGAGTAGCATGTATCCCCTATGCTCAACCATATGACTCATAAGCATGCACTAGCAATTTGGTCAAATTCCATCAACTTAGTTCCTAAGTTTTCCTATAGTCTTAACTTGTGAAGCAAAGAGGTGTATGATCGTTGTTTTCCTAACTTACACTTGTGCTATTAGTTTGTATGGTTAAATGAGTTAAGGCATATGATGTATATTTTTATAAGTAATTTTATATATTTTTTCTCCTAAGGCTAGGTGAGTAAATGAAGATTTAATAATTAACTATTTAACTACTTAGCTAATTTAGTGACTAACTATTCTAACATAAGTAGTCGTTCTCACATACTATACACATCCTAAACTCATATTAATGCTATTGAGTTACCAAGCGAACATTATTGGGTGTACCAAATAACCATTACTGGAATACCAAGTGTAATATGCTATGCTTAAAGTAGTTGTACTTATGTATTTATGATTAAGTATATTAAGTAATTAAAACCATAAACGTAAAATGCATTAAAAATAAAGTACAAATAGAAAAGATTAAACTAATCCAAGTGCTACAATAAATATCAGAAATCTCAACTTTATTGGCATTTACACCAATGCTTTTAGGTACATAGCATTTAAATAAGGCACTATACAATCTCTTTAATTTACATTGTAGGCACTAAGAGGGAAAATATTCTAACTCTAGGGAAACTAAACTACAATAGCTTTGCTATCCTACCAACTTAAGATGTCATAAATGCGAGTAGTGGTTGCATTTATATAAGCTTTGCTTGGATCCTTGTCAACACATCTACATTGATGCATGCATTGACAGGGATACATCAATGGGGCTGCATTAATGTAGCATGTCTTATGATGACTCATCATACCCCCATGATTGACTAAAAATTCATCCTCGAGTAAATAAAAGTAGGATTGAGCTTCTTACAAAATTTGGAAAACTATGAAATTTGTTGGCTATCAAATAGATAGATAGCCTAATTAACTACCTCTACTAATTTTGAGTGTCAAATTGTAAGGGATTACAAAAATTAATGTCCATTACAAGAAAATTGGACACTTTACAAAAATTTCAGTAGATGTTCCTGAGTTGTCAAAGATGGGACAAAGTCTTAAATAGTGCCTGGAGGTGGAGGCTCTTATGGTGCTAAAGATCCTTCACCAAGTTCTAGTGTTGGTGGCAGTGGAGGTGGCTAAGGCTAATCTATTGCTATTGCTACTTTTGGTAAGAATTTTGAAAGCATATAATAATGCTTTCATTTTCCCCTCTTTGCCACATAGATCATAGGTAGTCCAAGTAGCTTCACTAATGTTAGCTAGTATGGGGATGTCCCATGGGCATGACATTGAAGGGAGCAATTCCTTTGTGTTGACAAATCATGCTGCAAATTGTTTATGTTTGACAACTAATGTCTTTACCAGGTTTTGCAATTCATGGTAGTCGTTCATCATTTTGGCCAAGTTATTAATAATAGATTGTTGATTAGTGAATTTGCTCTTGAGAACTTTAAGCTCAGCATTGGCTATCTCCAATCACTACTTGGTCTCCTTATGATGCTTAAATTCTACCTTATACAAGAGGTAGAAACTGCTCATTTTTTTCTCCAATTATGTCCTTGGTCTCCCCACTACTTGCATAGCCAGGTTTGCATAATGGAGGTTGGTAAGCTTCATGTATTCCATCATCTTATCAATTTGCAAATCCTTTAGGAATATTTCTACCTTATTGTACATGTTTAGTCTATTAATGATGGGCTACCACACATCACCTCTTTATTGGAGTTTGCCTCGTTCATCTTCATCTTTGCCAACTAGATCTCCTTCTCATTAACCTTCTTAAGAAGTCCAACCTGGTTACTGTAATGATTCTTTACTCATTTGAATTTCAAAGCCTCATTTTTCTAGGCAACTACCTCAATGGCTATTTTTTGATAGAGCACATGAACTTTCTCCATTAAGAGATTTCTATTCTCTGCTACTATCCTCCTCAAATTGAGGTTAACCTTAGCTAGTTGCTCCTATTGTTGGTGAATGAATTTGACATTTGGTCCTTCTATTGCTCAATGTTTTGTAGGAAATGATTATATTTGGTTAAGACCAAGTTTTCCTTGTAGACTTGTGACAAGTCCTTATTAGTGTTGAAGACCATGGCCTTTGATAAGGACACATTAAAGACCACTGCCTCCTTTGCATTCTCAACCTCTCATAATCTATGTTGAAGTTTTTGAAAAGCTTCATCCCTTATGAGGTCTGGTTTGACAATAATAAGGTTGGAGAGACGGGCCCACAACTCCACAACCTTAACAATCAACTGTTGGTTCTTAGTGATGACTACCTTCAATTGGGCATTGGTGATAAGGAGTTTTCCCTTCATCTTGAAAAGCTTCGATGGGGTAGCAGTGATCATCTAGATGATCAAAGATCTTTGGAAGTGGTTTCCTAGCTTTCACTAGTTGTTCCAATACTTCATGTTAGGTAGCGCTTAGCCAATCACTCCTTGATCCTATGGACATCTAGATATTCACCATTGTGGCAATGTTTGGCATGACTATCATAGGAGTGTTTAGGGCTTTAGCTACCCTATCAGCCGCCATTGCTACTATTATCTTCTATCCTCAATGCTACATCACCAAAATAGTCACCCCTTCACCTTCCTCCAATTAGACCAAAAAAGTTACAACATTCCATGAAATCTTAGGAAATGTTTATCCAAGGATTGATGTTGTAACTTATCAAGCACTTGGATTTTATCCTTGAGAGTACCTAGTCTCTTTGTGCTAAGAACAATAGGACAGTTTCTTGGTCTTGCCAATTGATGGTCCTTGTGATGTCATTAAGATGGCTTAGGATTGGATGGTAAACCGATGATTCCCCACCACTTGTTGAGCCTTGTTGCTACTATATCTACTTGTTGAGGCCAACCTCACCCATGCTAGGCATAGGGCCTTGATCAATAGGTACATGTCCTTGTTTAAGTGTATAGTAGATTCAGAGGGCCCATCGATGCAATAAAATTTTCATTTAAAACCAAAGAATAATAATTTTAAAGTAGAAAAGGAATCTGGGTTAAATTAATACATAAATCATGAGCAACGGGACATCACCCACCCCTAAAAATTAAAAATAAAAATAAAAGGAATGTGGACCGACCAATGTGCCTTTTAAAATAAAATAAAATATAAACTTAAAGCTTATTCTCTTGGGTTTTTATTTTTAGGTGGTTTACGTGGAAAAGGTGGCCAGAAATTTAGGGTTAGGTTTTCTCCTTTCTCCTGCAGGGTCGCCGCTATAAACCGGGGAAGGGTGCACGTTGATTGCAAGAGGGGGAGGGGCAGATTTTCTTCGGGGACTTCTCTCGCAAGTAGATCCGGCCCTGCTCATACCAATTTCGGTCCACCTTGGGCAGATCTAGCCCTGCTCAGCGCAGATCTGGCAATTCCGGCCCTGCTGAGGGAAGATCCGGTCCTTCGCCGCTAGATCAGCGCAGTTCTGGCCTGGATCATTGCAGATCTGACCCTTCACCTCTAGTTCGGGGTAGCTCTGCGTGCTCAGAACTTCCTTCTCCGCCTCTGCCTCTAAAAAAAAATCCCCCCCGTGGCGGCGGGAATTTTCTAATCCCGTGATTTTGGTGCCTCCATTTGGATTTGGTGTTGCTGCTGTTGCGCTCTCTGCATGCACGCACGTGTGTGTGTTTGGGTTTTCGTTCTTCGCGGTTGGTTTCTGTTTTCGAAAAATTGTGCATGTGTGACCAAGAATTTTTCAGTCCTGAGATTGATCGTGGACTCAAATTGTGTTCGGCAGATTCAACAATCCATATATAGATATGCGCCTGCTCCTGCCTTGACTTCTTGTTCTTCTTTCCGTGCATGAATCATTCATCCACTGACAATTTTGCTGCTTCAGTGATCCCCCTTAATTCCTCCCATTTTTTTTTTCCTGGGAACTTCTCTGCAATCTCGCATTGATTTCCCTTTTCTTACGCCATTGCTTGCTTACCAAATAAGTTCTTTTCTTGGCAAGGTATTTTGCTTATTCTTTGCGGTGGCGTTGTTGTCGTGGTTTCTTTCCATGGATTAAGCAGTAGAATCGGATGATTACGGCAGGGTTTTGGTGATATTCTTGGTTGTTGGTATGCTTGGTTTGTTTTCTGTCTGATTTTGGGGGAAGGTCTTTGAGGGTTCGGCTACATGCTTGAAATTTGGTCGTTTAATCTGCTTAAAATTTCAAGTTTTGGAAATTCCCTTTAGGCTATTTTCATGCTAGAAAGGTATTGCAGTTATATTATTGTGACATCGCCGTGACATTATATGTTGGGAACTTGGGATGCGTGATTAAGTTCTGTTAGGCGTTTTTGTTCATTTCAGCCGTAGAAAGGTATTGGAGCTAAAATCCTTTAAAGGTTCGGCCTTGTTGCAGGTAGAGGGAGATTCTGGTGGCAGTTTTCCGGTTTTACCAGGTTTTAGGTCTTCCGTCAGTTGCAGGTTCTCTGGGGTTCGGCAGCAAGCAGTCCTCGTATCTCCCAAGTAGTTGTTGCATGTGCCACAAAGGCAGCAACAACGGGACATATGAAAGTTGAATTTTTGAATTATTTATCATGTTATAAATTG
>MNCI01015740.1:195364-218956 GCA_015680685.1 Gnetum montanum | reverse complement strand
GTCTCTTTTGATTATTTGGTTATTTTGATCATGTTTAGAACATTATAGTTTATTTTCAAGTTTGCATTTCTTGTTTTATGCTGTTTTGTTTTCCCCACCATTTGCATTTTCATTTAAAATTTTCTAGTCCTTACACTTGCATGCAATCTATAGTTTGGGGGCTAAGTGTTGAGGCCAACCTCACCCATGCTAGGCATAGGGCCTTGATCAACAGGTACATGTCCTTATTTAAGTGTATAGTAGATTCAGAGGGTCCATCGATGCAATAAAATTTTCATTTAAAACCAAAGAATAATAATTTTAAAGTAGAAAAGGAATCCGGGTTAAATTAATACATAAATCATGAGCAACGGGACATCACCCACCCCTAAAAATTAAAAATAAAAATAAAAGGACTGTGGACCGACCAATGTGCCTTTTAAAATAAAATAAAATATAAACTTAAAGCTTATTCTCTTGGGTTTTTATTTTTAGGTGGTTTACGTGGGAAAGGTGGCCAACAATTTAGGGTTAGGTTTTCTCCTTTCTCCTGCAGGGTCGCCGCTATAAACTGGGGAAGGGTGCATGTTGATTGCTAGAGGGGGAGGGGCAGATTTTCTTCGGAGACTTCTCTCGTAGGTAGATTCGGCCCTGCTCATACCAATTTTGGTCCTCCTTGGGCAGATCTAGCCCTGCTCAGCGCAGATCTGGCAGTTCCGGCCCTGCTGAGGGAAGATCCGGTCCTTTGCAGCTGGATCAGCGTAGTTCTAGCCTGGATCGTTGCAGATCTGACCCTTCGCCTCTGGTTCAGGGTAGCTCTGCGTGCTTAGAACTTCCGTCTCCGCCTCCACCTCTAAAAAATATCCCCCACATGGCGACGCGAATTTTCTAATCCCGTGATTTTGGTGCCTCCATTTGGATTTGGTGTTGCTGCTGTTGCGCTCTCTGCATGCGCGCATGTGTGTGTGTCTGGGTTTTTGTTCTTCGTAGTTGGTTTCTGTTTTCGACAAATTGTGCATGTGTGACCAAGAATTTTTTAGTCTTGAGATCGATCGTGGACTCAAATTGTGTTTGGCAAATTCAACAATCCATATATAGATATGTGCTTGCTCCTGCCTTGACTTCTTGTTCTTCTTTCCGTGCATGAATCATTCATCCACTGACAATTTTTCTGCTGCAGCGATTCCCCTTAATTCCTCCCATTTTTTTTCTTCCTGGGAACTTCTCTGCAATCTCACATTGATTTCCCTTTTCTTACGCCATTGCTTGCTTACCAAATAAGTTCTTTTCTTGGTAAGGTATTTTGCTTATTCTTTGCGGTGGCGTTGTTGTCGTGGTTTCTTTCCGTGGATTAAGCAGTAGAATTGGATGATTACGGCAGGGTTTTGGTGATATTCTTGGTTGTTGGTCTACTTGGTTTGTTTTCTGTCTGATTTTGGGGGAAGGTCTTTGAGGGTTCAGCTGCATGCTTGAAATTTGGTCGTTTAATCTGCTTAAAATTTCAAGTTTTGGGAATTCCCTTTAGGCTATTTTCATGCTAGAAAGGTATTACAGTTATATTATTGTGACATTGCCGTGACATTATATGCTGGGAACTTGGGATGCATGATTAAGTTCTGTTAGGCGTTTTTGTTCATTTTAGCCGTAGAAAGGTATTGGAGCTAAAATCCTTTAAAGGTTCGGCTTTGTTGCAGGTAGAGGTAGATTCTGGTGGCAGTTTTCCGATTTTACCAGGTTTTAGGTCTTCCGTCAGTTGTAGGTTCTCTGGGGTTCGGTAGCGAGCAGTCCTCGTATCTCCCAAGTAGTTGTTGCATGTGCCACAAAGGCAGCAACAACGGGACATATGAAAGTTGAATTTTTGAATTATTTATCATGTTATAAATTGTGCAAATTATTTTAAGTTTCAAATATTTAAATATTAAATCAAATTTAAGTTTTGTTTAAGATATTGTTATTATTGTTCTGTCACATAGCCCTTTCCAGCTGAGACTATTCCCGGGTTTCCGTACCCATACAGGAGGCTCCCTAGGCAATTGTCTCCTAAAACGAGTTTTCACAGGTGTTGGCGGCGTGTCCAAAATTTACGCATCAACACTACTACTCACGGAGTTTTTGGAGCCTTTTTACAACTACAAGTGCTTCTGGTATGGTCTTTGGTATTGCAATTGGTGGCAAAGATGGCCTCTCCTCTTCTTGTAGCTTGGTTGCTGCCTTATCCTACATCATCTCTTACCATGATGTGGTAGGAGCATGACAAACCACATCATTGGCATAGCATGCTATGTCCTCCTCTTGCATATTTTCTGATCAAACACAAAAAGAAAAGCATCTTCCTTACCTTCTTATTCTTCTTGAAATTCTTCTCTATCTTTAGCTATATTAGTTAGGGAGTAATAGGGAATTTTCCACTCAAAGTGGTTCACACATAGAAAGAAAAGCATCTTCCTTACCTTTTTGTTATCCTTGAAATGCTTCTCTATCTCTAGGTAGATTAGTTTGGGAAGGTTAATAGGGAAATTTCCACTCAAAGTAGTGCACACATAGGCAAAGAAGGTAGTTACCTTGCTTGGCCTCACCGTTGGATTCAGGTTATAGGCCAAAATCTTGAAGTTTGCTAGTTTCACCTTGGTGAGTGCACCATAGTTCTTACAGTCCTCCATATAGCAATGTTGGATCCATTCCTTTTTGGCTTCAAGGTCTACATAGAATCTCTATCAAATTTACCTCGATGTCAGGCAAACCAAGGACCTCCGTGATGGCTTCAACCAAGTAGGGGATTGTGATATGTTTGATCTTTATAGATGTCTTTCCCTATTGGTTATTCTAGAAGAGATAAGTCTATCCCAAGCACCATTTTCCACTTGTGGAGAAAATGGACCATATGGGAGACCCTTGATATTAGCTGTAGATATCTTTTGACACCAACTCCTAGAAGGATCCAAAGTTTAATTCTTGAAGAATAGAACTTTCAATCTCCTTGTTTTAGATTTTCTCTAGGTAGGTCTTCATGAGGGTGACTTCAAGATTAGGCCTTGACCTGGGAGCTTCATTTTGCTTGGACTAGCTAGTCTCTATGGTGGAAATCTATTGGAAAAATTCCACCTTGGGATCCTCTTGAAGAGGCCCCATCACATGTGTTTCTTTGGTTGCTTGCTCTTGAGGTTGTTGTGGTTGCTGTTATTGGCCCCTTTCTCCTCATGGCTACTTCTCCTTGGGCTAAGAAGGCCATCTTTCTTGTAGTCCTCTCTTTAGCACCATTTGTGATCACAAATGTAACTCAAGATTAGCTTTTTGCTTTATAACCATAATTTCTTTTGATACCTTTCTTGTTAGATCAGGTTATAGTTAGGCTTTTTTGTAATCTTAATTAGGAATATTATTTTAATTATTGGTCACTAAAGTTTTTTTGTCAAGGTTGATCCACTTGGGATGAGTAATTTAATGTTATTTTAATTATTGACTACCAAACGTTTATGGCTTGCATGATGTAACTTACCTTTCATAGCTAGAGGATCAAAGAATGAGGTGAATCAAGTTAATGATGTAAGAGTTATGATGCCTAGAAGGTCGCTTGTCTTTGAAAAATGCAAAAACTCCTCTAGCACTTGGAAGCAATTAATGGAAATCTAGCTAAGTGTTATAGCTATTTATATACTTTTTAAGCTATGTTGACACAATTATTCAAGCCAATTTTTTACATTAGAAAATCAAGGAATTTTGGAAGATTTTGGGAATGAAACAAGATCCCAATGAAAGCCAGAAAAGCATAGAAGGATGAAAAAAACATGAAAGAGGGCATTAAATTCATTGGAAAAGATGAATAAATTGGATTTGGTTGAATTAAGGTTGCCAAGACAACGCAAAATAGATGTTTGAAATGTTAGTGGATGAGATCGAGTGCACCACTAACGAAAGGATAAGAGTTTTAACTCAAAGAGGCCAAAGGACATGCAAGTGAATCCTCCCTAAAGTGGACTCATGTCGATGCTGCCCTTGCATGCTTTCATCACAAGGAGCCTATAGGTACCAAGTGTGACTAATGGCCATTATAAGTTAAAATTTGAATTCATATGAGAGATCATCAAAGGATTATGTCACTTGCATAACCAACACATTAATTCATAATGATAGTACAAGGTAAGGCTATTGATAATGATGAGGTTAGAATGATGAGAGACTATGTGTGTCATAAGAGATTCTAATCCTAGTCACATGAAGTCTTTGTGGAATGTTGGATTAAGATAATTTGATACTATTCCATCCTTAGTTAGGACTAATTCCATCCATGTTCAACGAATTTGCATTACCATGTCTTGATCCTTTGACCATCAAGAATTCATGACAATCTCTGAAGGACAATGACCACTCTAAGAAAATAAAAAAAGAAACATGAAGATAGGGAGGACCTTAGTTAGAAGGATGATTTCATGCATGAGTAACATGTCTTTCTAGTCCCATAACTAATGCTTGTAGCCCATTATTTTATTTAAGGGGTGTGTTTTGAATTCCCATATTTTTATTATCATGGAAACCACACCATGCAAAGACATGCTTTCTGTTATAGTTGATAATAGGAGTGCTAAGAGACCAATGAAGAAGGACTATAAAACTCAAGGAGGAAGTCAAGGATAAGAGATAATAAATACCCTTAAATTCACATCCAAATCCATCACCTTCATCCATTCCAAGCCTGTTACTTTAAGATTTAATTAAGGAAGAACCTCATGCTTCTAGAATAAAGAGCCTCATAGAGTTGGGTGGAATGGATGGATGCCATGGACTCACTGCCCGATATCATCAGAAAATTAATGATAAGCTAATTGAGGATACAATCCCAAGATAATATATATGTATTTAACAATTAATCTCAATACTACATTAAATATTGCACTAATTAACTTCTGGAAGTAACAAAAATCATGGCAAAAAATCAAGATTTCATATAAATAATACAAAACAAAATGAAACAAAACAACACACAAGAGAAAACAAATGAAGTAAAATATATAAAATAAGTTGTAAAAGTTTCAAGAAAATTGAAAACATATGAAAAATGATGTAAAACAAAAAGTTGAAGAATTAAATCACTTGCATAGAATGTACTTGTCTATCTATCGAGGTGTTCGCATCATTAGTTATGTGAGTTTCTAGGAAATTTTTTAATTTCTAAATATTGACTAGAAACCTTTTATCTAGGTTTGAAGGATGGTAAATTATCATGAACACAGAATAAAAAGTCGCATGAATGATATAAGGTCCTTCCCATAGTGTTTGAAATTTCATCCATTGTCATACATGCATGGGGTTTCAGTAAAGAATCTTATCTTCTAGTTAAAAATTAACTTTCCGTATGTGCATGTCATAGCATTGTTTGGCATGTGCCTTGTACATCTCATTCATTGATAGGGCTACCTATTGATTTTCATTTAGCATATTCAATGTCTTAAAATGCTCCTTTTATGCTAAACTTAAATTGAGGTCAAGTTCACAAGTCATTGAAAGTGTATAGATCTCCTCTTGGATTGAAGGGATTGGTAATCTTTTGTATACTAATTCATAGGGAGAATAACCAATAGAAATTTTCCAGATGGATCAATAGGTACATAGAGCATCGTTGTGTTTTGTGCTCTAATTTTTTCTATATTTACTAATGGTGCATGTTAGTATTCTAGTTATTACTCTATTAGTGACTTCAACTTGATCGTTAGCTTGGAGGTAATATGGAGTTGTTAATTACTGTTCTACCCCTAAGCATTTCATTAGTTTTTGAAAGGAAACACATGTGAAATGAGTTTCATTATCATAAGTAAGTACCCTTAGCATGCCAAACCTATTTAGCACACTTTTCTGAACAAATCATGTGGTAGTAGAGGATGAATAATTAGTGATGGATGTAGCTTTATCCCTCTTAGTGCAATAGTCAATAGCTACGAAGATATATGGCTTTGCATTGGACATAGCTTTGATGGATCCCATAAAGTTAATACCCAAAACATTCAAGACTCTAGTGGTTGGATCCACATTTGGGACCCTTCTATTTGTATAGTTATCCCTTCATCTCATTGGTAGTGCTACATAAATGGAAGAAATGATGGATGTTCCTAAAGATTGTGGGCTAGTAGTATCCTACCATGAGAATTTTTATGGTTGTCCTCCTTCCTACATAATGATCATTGCAAGAAGCCTTATGAGCATCCTAGAGTATTTTTAGTTGATTAGTATTGGGTATGCACCATTATACCAAGACATCAGCAAAAACTTTGTAAAGGTTGCTCCTGATCTCTAGGTAATGTTTGGCTTGATGAAAAAACTATTGTTTCTTCCTATTGTTTCATTCTTAAGGAATCTCCTAAGTATAGAAAAAAATTCCTTATATCAATTAGGACCTTTAGGATTCTAAACTTCAATAGCTTTTGTGAAGAGGAGTTCATCTATTAATTGATAAGATATAAGTCCCTCATCCTCTTCACTTTTCCATTGTAACCAAGACAAGTGATTGGTGATCACATTCTTGATTTCCTATCTATCCATCATTATTAGATCAAACTCTTGTAGAATTACTAACCACCATATGACACAAGGGCTCACTATTGGTGTGTTCATGAGGAACCTAATGGCACTATGATTTATGTGCATAAAGACTTGATATTCAAGCACACAATGCCTGAAATTTTGTAAGGTGTACACCATCATCATGAGCTTCTTCTTCATGGTGTTGTAGTTTAACTATATCTTAACAATGCTTTGACTTGTAGAATGGGTTTATTAAGAATGTTTTTGATCATCCAATTATGTAAGAACATCCCCTAAGGCATAATTGGATGTATCCATCATGATGTGAAAGGATCTAGACTAATCAAGAGCATGTAGAATTGGAACTTTTATGAGCTTCTATTTTAACTACTAGAATGATAACTCGCATTCCTTACTCTAGTTGAATGGTGTATCCCTCTTTGTGAGCTCAACCAATGGCTTAGAAATTTTTAAAAATTTCTCGATGAAGCATCGATAATAACTAGTATGACCAAGGAATAACCTTACATCTTTCACCATTTTGAGTTGCTTATTGATTTCTTAGATGACTTGTACTTTTTTTGGGTCTACTTTGATCTCTTTTTTTAAAATTTGGTGTTCCAACACTATGCCTTTTTGGACCATTAAATAGCTTTTCTGCTAGTTGGGCTTCAAGTTAGTCTCCATGCATCATTGAAGTACTTGCTCAAGATGGTTCAAGGCTTGCTCAAGATGGCTACCATAGGTAGAGAAATTATCTACGCCACTATACCACTTTTCTATTGAAAGATGCTGAGAACAAAAAATTGGAAGGTAGCATGAGCATTGCATAGGCCAAAGGGTATCTTTCTACATGTAAAAGTCTTCCAAGGACTTGTAAATATGGCTATGACTTGGTTCTTTAGTATAATTTGAATTTGGTTATAGCTGCTATAATCATCCAAAAATCTATAATAGTAATGTCCTGCTATGATATACAACACTTAGTCAAAAAATGACAACAGAAAATGAACCTTGAAAGTTGCCATGTTCAATAATTAGAAATCTATGTAGACTCTCCACTTCCCCTCTTTCTTGTGTACAATCATGAGTGGGTTGACCCATTTGCTATCTATAATTAGATAGATGAACCTAGCCTTGGGAAGTTGTTTCACTTCCTCCTTGACAACATACTTTAATTTTGGGTTCAACCTTCATTGCAGTTACCTTTTAAACTTGATAGAAGAGTATGTATAGATGCAGTGGTAGCAAATTCATAGATCTATCCTTGTAAGTTCATGATATGACCATGAAAAGATTATTGGCTAGTTGTTCATCACCTTCAATAGTTTCTATTTTTATTTTAGAGAAAGATTGGTATTGATGATTACTAGCTTGCCATTGTTGAAAAACACATATTCTAAAGTTACCAATAAAGCTTTTAGTTCAAATGGCTCTTTCTTGAAGTAATCAAGGATTTTCACCTCTTTCCAATCCATTTCACTTTATTTGTGGGAGAGTTAATGATGGAGGTACTTCATTTCATTCATGTTCTCAATGTAAGTGCTCATGAGGCTTTCCAATGGTTCCATACATATGGTAAATTCATCTTGATGATCTATTATGAGCCACTGGGTACCTTCTTGTTTTATGGCTACTACATAAAATTACTTCTGAACACTTGCTATTTTGACACACTAATTTCATGCTTCGATTAATATTCCCTTTATCATCCATATTATTTTCACATAATGACATCCTGTGTCACTGTACCCTCTTCTTTTGTACTTTGCTAAATTCATTTTCCTTAGAAATTTCCAAGGAAAGGACTCAAATCCTCATTTTGACATCTATAGTACTTAGCCATGCCCTTCTCATAATGATAGGGAAGTTCCCCTTACAATTCTCCACATGATTCATAATGAAATTTCTAGGAACCACCTATAAATGATGGTCACAATGTCCTCCACTAGTCCCAAAATAATAGCAATGGACTAATTTGCTAGCTCTAATTTGGTGTTTAGGTCTTGTACATTTCTTGGAAGATTAAGTTTACGTTGGAACCTAAGTCCAATAGAACTTTACATGGATCATTCCCTGCAATTTGAAAATAAATGAGGGGGCTCCTAGGATCGTATCATTTTTTGGGAATGTGGTTAGCCTTTATTTAATCTATGACTATGTGGGTCAACATAACAATATGAACATTGAAGATCCTTTGATTTAAAGGTGGCTCAAGGGTACTTTTAGTTATACAAGAGGTAGGGTTAACATCCACAGATGTCTGCGAGGGTTTCATGGGGTTTTTTGGTCTGAAGAACAATCTCTTACAAGGTTTTTGTTCAAAACTACTTGGATGAATATCTAGATATAAATTCACTACCCTTGTGGAATTTCATTGTTGTGGTTGTGGTGGGATTTCCCCCTACATAGATGGATTAGGTGGTAAGGGTGTGGTCATGGATGGTGTAGGAGCTACTAAGAGATACAAAGTATGGAAGGGTAGTAGCATTCTTGAGCATAGTAGTGGTGAGTCTTCATTTTCCTTCCATACTACTACTACTAAGAGATACAAAGTATGGTGTAGGAGTTTTGTAATATTCTAGAGGGTAGTAGTGGTAAGAGAAGGAAACATGGATAGATGAGTCATGAGGAGATACATGCTATCAGACATAGTATCCATAAGGATTTGACTGCCTATAAAGATATTATTGCTGTGGTGGCAACATCCCCCATGATTGTGGATGTTGCCACTACTGGTACTACTCCAAAGTTGAGGAGGTGCTCCACTTAGATAATATGTTGATTGGTAGAATTGCTGCCTGTAGTTGCATTACGAATAAGAAAAATGCCTAGGTGTTTGCCATCTTGCTAGTTTAGGATTTAAAACATACATCCTAGATTCTTGTAGATGTAACACAATAGGGCAACATCCCTTGGGATGTTCATAGTGACAGATGTCACATCCTTCAGCATCAATTTCAAAATTTGCAACCTCTTTGACCACAATAGCTTTACCCTTTTTTTGATGTTAACCCTTTTCTATATGCTTCTTATTCCTCCTTTCTTGACCACTACTTCCTTGTTTAATTCTTTTCTTTGTAATTTGTAGAGCTATTTAGAACTTCTCATCTAAGAATTCCTACATTTTGTCCATGTTAGCTAATATCTCAATGATAAATCTTTGTATTGGTAAGGACTTTCTTTACACAATTTCATCAAGCAATGCCTCCCCTTCTAAGTCATAGAAACGTACCTCCCTTTTATCGATAGAGGGGTCCCTTTCATACTCCTCTACACTTGCACACTTTTTCAACTCCGTTTCTTCTTTAGCTACCTAGTCTATCAAGCTTTGAATATGATGGAACCACATTTTAGAAAGTCTTCCTTGGACATAGACCCCAAGGATTTCCCTTATCTTATTTTAAAGTTGATGAAGTGTATTTTTTCTAGCTTTGATATTGGAGCCCTAATATCGAATACTTGATATCGGGGGCTTAGAGTTGATGTCAGATATCTGATGTCATGGGATGTGTGCCAATCTATAAATATAGTGCTTGGGCACACAATTTGGGGGCAGTCTTTATCATAGCATAGCAGAGCTCTTACAATTTTTCTTCCCTGGAGCTAGAATGTTTTCCCAAAGTGCCCGCAATAGGAGTCATTGAGTGTACAGATCTTTATTTGAGCATTGTTGTATCTAAGCATGGCAATATGTGTGGAAATAAAGATGAGCTTTTTGATAAACCTAGTAGCACTTTGGCTAGATTAAATATTTTATTTATGCATTTAATGTTCATTACAATTTCCTTTAATGTTTTTAATAATTAAGCTAATTAGGGAATTAAGCTACCCAGGTTGAATAAGAATTAATTAAGCACATAAGTACAACCACTTTGAGCATGCACATGATGCTTGGTAATCTTAGTAACGCTTAACATTTGGTAACCTAGTAGCGTTATACATGTTCAAGATGTGTATGGAAAGTGGGATCGGATGCTTATGTTAGGATTAGTTAGATATTAGTTAGTTAGTTATATTAAATTAGAAATTAAATTACCTTATTCCCTTCATCTTTTATTTTAAGCACTTAAAATATAAAACATAGAAATAATAAAAATTATATGCCTCGATTACACTTAACCATAACTTTGCATATCACAAGTGTAATTGGGAAGACAATGAATGACTGTTAGGACATGTGCACTTCCTAGAGGTTTATGTACTGAAAGGCATAGAATCTACAAAATTTAACTGGATCACACATGAATGCTTAGTGATTCGTATGGTTGAGCATAGGAGTATTCAATGCTCATCATTGGCATTGTTGCTAGGGATTCGGTTTGTTTGAAATGTGTGCCATCTAGGTATAGTGAAAATATTTAACATTGTTGGACAAATCCTAAGGTAAAAATCATACCAAAAATAAATATAATAACTTAAGCACATTAATATCTTATTCTAATTATAAAATGTTTTCTTCTAATAGGCATGATGATACTAAACCACAAATGCCTCAAGAATGTAGGATGTCATATACTCATCCAGATGAATGACTGTAGTGGCAAGATATGAAGGGTAACATTGTAATGCCTTCTAATTGATCTAGGCCTAGGATGATACTGCAAACTCTTAGGAGGTTGGGCATCTAGGATCTTGAAGAAGAGTAAGTTGTGGATGACCATGACTACTGGGACTACTGTTCCACTAAAATAGAACACAGGAGAGATCAACACCAGGAGAAACACCATGAGAATGTGAAGTGAAAATGATTCACTAACCCCTTATTCCTACTAAACCAAAATGATAATAAGGATCCTCCATTTGGGGCTTTGCAACATGAAGATTATCCATCCATTAATATTGGTGATGGGGGTGTGAACCTAAAACTGTAGTCCACTACAACAATCCAGATTCAAGGAAAAGTAGGAGTCAAAGTAGGCACTCAGGAAAGCATCAAGATGATAAGAAAGTCAATGAACATGACCTTGATAATCATAGAGGTGGTGGTAGAAATCATGGTGGTGGCAGTCCTCCTTCATCTTTCCCTCTTCTTCTACATATTCTTCTTCCTCTTTTGGTTATGAAAGATACTACAAGAAGAACAACCATGATGAAGGTAAATAGTAGGAAAATAATGATAATAGCAGAGACCACCATGAATGGAGGGGTAGTAGAGGACATCATATCCATCATTGCAGTAATGATGATGATGAGCCTTTGCTTGCCACTCGAAACATGTTGAATATTGTAGAGGTAGTAAAAATTCCAACTTGGCATGTGAAAGATAGCTAGATCAGATGACTTGACATGAAAAATATTCCTAAATTTGAGAGGGGATATAACTTTGATCTGCAAACATATCTTCAAGCTTTTCATGATGCATGTGCCTTAGAAAATATTGAAAATTTTTATTTCCTAGTATGCTCATCAAGGAAGCAGAAAGCTGGTACCAGTCCTTAGAGCCAGAAATCATTTGCAGGTGGAGTACAATGCTAGAGCTATTCAATGATAAATATCAAATGTACTCCCAAGTGTCTAATATGAAAGAGCCAAATCCAAGGATGGAAGTAAGGAACACATGAACCCTTGGATGCCACCATGGGAAAATACTATTCTCTCATACATTAATGCCCTAGCCATGATTATTCTCAGTAGAAACAACTTCACCACATCATAGATAGACTCATATCATAAATGAGAAGAACTATTGGGGTCTATGCCCAAGGGAGACTATCAGAATTAAGAGCCCATCAAATCCAAAGGTTGATAGAGCAAGTAGCAAAAGAAGAAGGAGAGCTAATGAAACAAGAAAGTGCAAAAGAATATAATAGGAATCCTTCCATTGAAAAGAGGAAAGTTTGCTTCTGTGAAAGTGAGGAGGAGTCACCACTTGATGAGGTGGTGAACAAAAAGACCTCATCGATCAAAAAATCTGTCTAAAATTTTAGCCAAGGTAGATAAAATGTGGGATTTTTTAGGTGAAAAATTCCAAACTACTCTAAAAATTATAGAAGAATCAATAGATCAGAGTAGTGATTGTGATCATAGGAGGTGATAAGAAGCTAAACGTGCCTATCAAAGGGGTAAGGACAAAGCTGCTACAATAAAAGAAGTTGTGGAGATAGAAAAAGATGATGATAGTGAATGTAACATCTACCATTATGAAAATTCTAGGGGATGTTGCTCCATTGTGTCACACTTGTAAGAATCAAGGGTGTACATGCTAAATCCTAGACTAGCAAGAAGGAAAGCACCTAGAAGATGACCTTATCCTCAAGGCAATCCAAGGTAGTTCCACCAACAACAACAAGCTTATTATTCAAGTGGAGCTCTACCATAACCATATGAGCAATACCAAAAGTGGCAACACTCATAGTCATGGGGGATGCCACCACCAAGATAGTAGTACCCTGATAGGTAGCTAGACCCATATGGGTACTATATTCAGCAACCAATGTCTCCACATGAGTCTTCCAATTATTCCACCTTCCAATATCACTACTACCCTTCAGAGTATTACAAAACTCATTCTCCATCTACTAGAGGAAAAATCCCATACTTCTATCACCCTTCTGCATATGACCCAGTTACCACCTACTTCGTCAATGTAGGGAGAAATTTTTCCTCAACCGCAACAACACAATGTAATGAGGGCTGTTAACATATAGTCAGCTCCTCATTTGAGTGGTTTAGAAACTAAATCATGAAAAAGACCTTTCCTTGAAACCAACAGCCCAAATAAACCTTCACATACACCTATAGTTGGAAACCCTACTTCTTCATCTTCCTTTACATTTAATTTGTTCAAGTTCCCTTGAAACTAAACATCTCCCAAAGTGCATATTGTCATGTTAACCCATGTGGTAATCAACTAGATAAAGGTTGGCCACTTTCCTAGGAAACTATCTGATATTGGAAGTCCCCATGTTTACCTTCAAATTGTTAGGAATGAGCCTTGTAAGGCTCTTCTAGATTCAGGTTCTAGGGTTAATCTAATTTTCCATGAGATGTGTAAAGCCTAGAACCTACTTGCACACAAGAAGAGCAACATTCTTCTTGAGTTGACTGATCAGTCCATCACTATTCCCTTGGGATTGATAGAGAACATTATGACCATCATTTGTGGGTGCTCCTACCCTATTGATTTCATGGTGATTTGAGTGAACAATTACAAGGGGGACTTTCCAATCATCATGGAAAGGACTTAGTTGAGCACTATTGATGCACAATTAGGGATCTGATATCTTTCCCTCAAAATCTCTAAAGAAAATACATTCAGAAAGATTGAGAAGAAGAAAGTTCCATTCATCACATACAATGATACAGGGTAAAACTGTGTGTAGAAACTATGGGTCATTAACAATGTATCTATCAAAGCATGTAGTTGGTGTGATGATGTATCTGAAATTCAAAAGTTCTTGTAAGCAATAATCACAAAGTGGGAGGGCACCTAGTGGCTGATAGCTGATCTTGGAAGCAGCGCTCTTTATATAGAACCTACTAAGAGCCTAACATGTTCCTACATGGAATGCATGGATGAACTAGAGTAAGTTTATTGCCAACTCTCCATTGACAAAACTGATTATACTAATTGGGGGGAGTTGGAAATTTTGAAAGTTTTAACCAAGAGCCCCTTGAGTTGAAAATTCTACCTGCTGACATGGAATATGCATTCTTGAAAAATGGAAAGTTGGCAATAATTAATGCAAATATTTCTCTTGAACAAAAGGAGATTCTACTAATTATGATCAATAGATGGCCAACCACCTTGGCTTGGTTATTACTTGAAATCATGAGGATTGATCATAGGATATGCTAGCATCATATCTACACAAATCCAGCCATGAAGTCAAGGAGATAGCTAAAATGACAATTGAATCCCAAATTGAAGAAAATCATCAAAGAGAAAATTGAACAACTCTTCAAGGTGGGGTTTATCTATCCTATTTTGGATAGTAAGTGGATTAGCCCACTTGTGATTGTTCCAAAGAAAGGTGGCAAGTGGCAGGTTTACATCGACTTCCAGTTGTTGAATATGACAACATTTAAAGATCACTTTCCATTTCCATTTTTGAATCAAGTGTTGGATACCATTTCTAGGTAATGCTATTATAGCTTTCTAGATAGTAATAGTGGCTATAACCAAATCTAGATTACGCTAAAGGATTAGGCCAAAACAACATTCACAAGTTTGTGGGGGACTTTTGCATATCAAAATATGCCTTTTGGCCTGTGCAGTGCCCTTGCCGCATTCCAACACCTAGTTTTAGTATTTTTCAATAATAGATTAGTAGTGGGATGGAAGTCTTTATGGATGACTTCTCCACCTATGGGGCTACATTTGAGCAAGTGCTCAAAAGATGTGTGGAGACTAATCTTTGGCTCAATTGGTAGAAGAGCCATCTAATGGTCTAGGAGGGCATTGTGTTAGGGCATAAAGTTTCACAAGTAGGAATTGAAGTTGACCCTGAAAAGATTAAGGTTATCTAAAAGATTACCCATCAACTAGAAATTGTTAAAGATGTTTGATCATTCCTTGGACATACTGGTTACTACTAAAGATTCATAGAGAATTTCTCTAAGATTGCAAAACCATTGGTCGAGATAACAAAGAAAGATGCTCTAGTTTTTTAGACTAAGGGATGTGAAAATGCATTCCAATAGTTGAAGGAGAAACTTGTAGAAACTCCAATTCTTTGAGCACTATATTGATCTAGACCATTTCACATTATAATGGATGCATCAAATTATGCTATGGGGGCTATGCTTACATAGATGGATACAAGAAACATTCATATTACATCCACTGCACAAGTTAAAGCATTGTGGATACACAGCTAAATTACACCATAATGGAGAAAGAAATAATGGTGGTGGTGTAGACTCTAGAGGAGTTCAAGCACTATGTGCTTGGATACAAGGTGTTTGTGCACATGGACCATAGTGTAATTCACTTCTTGATGAATAAGCTAATAGTGAGCCCCCATGTCATATGGTGGCTAGTGATCTTACAAGAATTCAATTTTACAATGGTACATCAAAAGAAAACTATGTGGTTGCTCATCACTTGTCTCAATTGAGATGGAATAACAAAAAGGAGGAAAGTTCACTGTTTGATCAGTTTCCTGATGAACTCCTCTTTGTTGAGGCTATAATTAAACAATTGTCCATTGAGCCTAAATGGTACAATGACATTCTCACCTATCTTCACACTCAAGAGATGCCACAAAAGCTAGACCACAGGAAGAAATAACAATTTCTTCACCAAGTTAAATGCTTCATGAAGATCAACAAGCACTTCTACAAGGTGTGTGTCAATGACCTAGTTTGTTGGTATGTTCATAATTGTCATCAACTATGCATTCTATAGAATGCTCATGAGGGATCCTTGTGAAGGCCACTATGTAGGAAGATGCATAGCCATTAGGATCTTGATGGCAGTTTATTAATAGCTAACACTTTTTAAGGATGCTCACCAATTTGTTAACTCTTGCAAGTGTTGCCAATGCAATGGTGGAATGACTACTCGTATGGAGGGATTTCAATAGTGGACACAACCACTAGAATCCTTTAACATCTGGGACATTAACTTCATAGGTCTCATCACACCCATGTAAAATGGAAAGGAATAAATAATCATCACCATTGATTACTGTACAAAATGAGTAGAAGTAGTAGTCTTCATCGACTATACATCTTCTACTGCTACTCAATTTGTACAATAGAATGTTGTAAATAAGTTTGGTATGCCATGTGCATTAATTTTTGATAATGGAATCTACTTTATAGGAACTACCTATTAGAAGCTCATGCAACGCTTGGGGGTTAAGCATAAATTAACAACACCTTATCATCCCTAAGCCAATGGTCAAGCTAAGGTTACAAATAGGAAAATCACTAAGATCTTAATGAGAATAGTTAAAAAATATATGAGGGACTAGAGCATGAAACTAAATGACATACTTTAGGCCTCCTACTCCACTTGGAAGCTCTCTATAGGCTACTCTCCCTATGAGCTAGTATATGGAAAATTGCCAACTCTTCCTATTCAATCCAAGCTCTGTGCACTTTCAACAACATGTGACCTTGACCTTGACTTAAGTCTAGCACCACAAAAAAGAAAGATTAATGAATCTCAACTTGATAGATGAAAATAAATTGGTGGCCCTATCATCTAACAAGTTGCACAAGGCATTTAGCAAAAAGTGCCATGACCTTAGAATTAGGAAAGTCAAATTTCAACTAGGAGAGAAGGTCCTCTACTAGAACCCCACACATATGCCATAATGAACTAAGTTACAAACATTGTGGGAAGGCCCTTATATTATTTTTGAAACCTTTCCTTCTAGGGCCATGTTGATCTACAAACTTGAGAGCTCTGATAACAAACAACTGGTCAACATGCAACAAATTAAACCTTTCCATGAGTATAAGGAAGCTAGTGTTTGCAACACCTCCGTAGATGGATAACCACACTCAATTTTCTAGAACTCCTCTTTTCAACTCAGTCGAGGGGGATATGGCCATCCATGCCAATCATAAAAGTGGCTTCTTAGTTTTTCATCTTTTTATGTTACACCTTGTTATTTTTACACCTCTTATTTTATGCTTTTTTTATCTTATACATTTTTGTTTTTACTTTATTAATTTTTTCCAAAATTTTTCTACAACATCATTAGTACATGTTATTTTTCTTGAATATTTTACAATTTATCATATATTTTTCTTTATTTTGGTGTGATTTTCTTATTATGTTCTAATAATAATGTGTCTTATTGCCAACTAGGTATAGTGTGGTTCGCTTGACGTGGGCATGTGCAATTTGGTTATTTAATTGTTGGTGTCTGGATTATTGTTTTGAATTTTTTTGCTAATAACTACGACATGGTTTCTTTTTCATGAAACAAGTAGTGAGTCCACATCATCCACCCATTCGTAAACTCTATGATTTTTTCAATTCTGGAAGTGTGAGGTCCCTTTTTATTAATAAAACTTTAACAAACTTGTGACCTTGGTAGTTTTTGAACTTGGAAAGGATTCAAAGGTTTGAATAGGATGTGACTTCAAGGGGACTCAATACTCTTTGTACTCTTCTAATTACTTGGGTGCATGTGTGTTTTCATGAATTTCTTACCATTCTATGTCAATCAATAATAGGAAGCTAAATAAGTCTTTGTATAGTGTGGTTCCCACCCATAAAAAATGATGGGAATTCATAGCACACTCCATATAAAAAATAAACAGGCTACAAACACTAGTTATGGGACTAGAAAGACATGTTACCCATGCCTGAAGGTCCCCTCTAACTAAGGCCCTTTCTCACTTCCTGCTTCTTTTTTTCTTCTTAAATAGGGAACAATGGTTATTCTATGTGAGTACTCTTATGTCTTAAGGGAGTAAACTAGTCTTAGAGTGATGATGCAAAGTCATTGAACATGGTTGGTTTTGGTCTAGTCTAAGGATGGATTTTATTAGGTCATTTAATCACAAAACTCACAAGAGACTTCGTGTGACCTTAATTGAGAACTCCATTCCACTTTCTCTCTCTCATTCATCTATGCTTTCCATGTCTCATCTTACTACTAGTGTTCATGTCCTTGTTCAGCATCTTGGTTGGATGTGTCAAAATTCTTAGGTAGTTTCTTTTGGGTTTTTGTACTTAACGTTTTGTAACCATTAAGCACTCATGGGGCGTGTGGACTCCTTGGTTTGAGGATATGCAAGGATAACAAAGGGCATGTACCTACTTTGGGGAGGATCCACTTACATACCTTTTGGTTGGATTAGTTAAGTTCTTTATCCTTAGGCATTCTCAAAGTCAAATCCTTTTGCATGTCTCATTAATAACATCCAATCCTACGCATCTTTATAATGTTTTTTAGTGCAATCCTCTTTTTTGTTATTGTGAATTCTTTAATCCTCTTTAAGCATTTCATTACATTTTACCTTTTCAAAATTTATTAGTGGACCATTTATTCATTTCACCCTATTTTTCAGTCCTCCTACTAATGCTATTAAAAGAATCAATTCACCATAATCACAACCTAGTCAATGTGAATACCAATGAGACAAGGTACCTAAAAACTATCAGTTACACATTGCACACTAATCTGTGATTTTGCTATGATTGCAGTGGAAATCATTGACTAGAAGTACGACTGTCTTCACCAAGGAATAAGTAGCACCACTAATGAGTGGCGAGGTACCCCTACACTCAACCATACGAAACGAGCGTCGCACGCGCGATCCGGTCGAACTCCGCAGATGGACTAGTTGTGGTATCTAGATGGTTAGCCTTAGGTCGCAGTTCGTTGTCTTCCCATCTAGACTAGTTTTGCATATGTCACGTATGGTTTAGTCTAGATGAGGTGTATGATGTGTTCTAATTCTAATGCTACTCCTGATGGCAGTGGAAAATAATATTTAACTAAATCTAAGCTAAGAGGAAAAGGGTAAGAAAATCTAATCTAGCCTAAGTGCGACGAGCAACCGATTCCTTGATCAACCGTACACATCTTGGACTTCGTGCACGACTACCACTGGGACTACCAAGCATAGGCCTAGGTACACCACTAGGATTACCAAGCGCAGACCCCAAATACGCCACTGGGTTACCAAGCGTAGATCCCCCTAGCTACACCACTGGGCTACCAAGCAGTCACACTTAAATGCTCGTAATCAAGTCGTACTCGTTCCGCTTCTAGGAGTTTAAGGGTGAGAAACTAATCGCGATGAGTAACCGATTCCTTAACTAGCCGTACACACCCGTAGATGCTCGTAGTCAAGTCGTACTTACACCGCGCTATGAAAGCAATAAATAACATGAAATAAATAACAATAAATAAACTAAGTGAATGCTGCAATGATGAAGTAATCTCGATCTTTATTGCCGGTCATGTGCGTGTCCAAGTACGGCACACTCGAATAAAGACACCGTACAATCACATTCACCACACTGCGGGCAGACACGGGAAAATTCTAACTCTGGAGGGATCAAACTGCCAGAGCTTCGCTACACTAAAACTGGGATCCCCAAACAAGGGGGTGCCGCCTCTTATTTATAGACATGGCGGCGGACTGCGATATCGCGTACGCGATATCGTAGGGAAGGACGCGATATCGCGTACGCGATATCGCGGCCGACGCAAACCGCGTCTCATCATACCCCCACGACTGAATAAAAACTCGTCCTCGAGTTACAAGGAGAACAAGCTTCAGTGATTACACAGTGGATAGGTATGGGATTATTAACTAGAAAAAGAAATGGACTAATGCCGCAGTGTGGGAAGACACAACACAGAGAAAAAATGCTACAACTACAAAAATGTGGAACTCATGTAGTTCCTGGTGGCGGTGGCTCCTCCATGGGTGCTTTCCCTTTGTCACGTGCTCCGAGTTTTGAAGATTGATGACGCTGAAGAATAGCCTGGAGCTTCTCCTCTTCAGTCCGAGGGTCTTGTGCCGTCCATGCTGATGCTCCGATGTTTGATGGAGTCGGTACTTCCCACGGACAGGGTAGTTGCGGGAACATCTGATTAGCTTTGACGTACCACGCCGCAAACACCCGTCGTTCCTCTTCAAAGGCTCTGGCTTTGTCTTTGTATTCGTGAAGTTCTGTTAGCCGTCGAGCCAAGTCGGTTGCCACATCTTTCTGCCCTTGGTAGCTCTCTTTTACCACCGCGAGTTCAGAATTTGCAACATCTAATTTTTCAGCCAACTTCTTTCGTTCTGCAAACTCTGCTTCATATTTGATGTAGGTGGAAGCTACCTGCTGCTCGAGCTCTGACCTCGGGCGTCCTGCTGTTAACATGGCCAGGTTGGCATATCGAAGGTTTGCCAACTCCATGTATTCAGTTAAGTCCTGGATCTGCAGGTCCCGGTTCTTAATTTCCGCCTGGTGGGCATAGGCATAAGTGTCCAATATGGCCCCCCAATCAGTGTGCTGGGCACTGATGTTGTTGATTTGGGCTTTTGCCATATGGATCTCCTTCTCCAGGATCTGTTTGTACATCCCCACCTGGTCACGGAAGTGCTCCTTCAGCTTCTCGTGTCGTTTAGCCTCATTCTGCCACGCGCTAATCTCGATGGCTGATTTCTGTCGAATAGCGCGCACCTCCTCCATTGAGAGGGTTCTATTTTCTCTGGCTAAACGGCTTACATCCTGGTTGACTCGGATGAATTGTTCTCGCAGCCGATGAAAGTGCTCATCGAGAACATTCTTTTGTTTCTCCACAGAAGTCAACCGAAGGTTATCAGCAACCAACTGTTTATTTTCTTCTTGTAAGGCCTTGAGTGCCTTAAGATGCGCATGAGTTTGCGCCTTTGCTGCGGAGGCATCCCAAGTGGCCGTCTCCTTTTCTTCTGCCACCTTTTTATTTTCTGCAATTAATTTGGTTAATTGCTCGGTTTTAAAATTGTCTAACTGGTCTGCGGGAACCAATCGCAAGGGATCCCGCTGTGCTGCTTGTAAGGCGATGAGCTGCTCTTGTAATTTCTGCACTTCAGCCTCAGCATGCTCAGCCCTTACTTCGGATATGACCAGTTTCCCCTTGGTTGAAATGAGGTCTGACTGCATTGCGGTTACATCCTGAGGGATGTCAAACAGAGACGTTAAAACTTGTCCTGTTTGAAGCAATCTGTCCAATGCATCCTCATGTTCTGCAGGAGTCATTGAGGTTCCGGCAATGGTTTGAGCATCCTGTGCTCCTGAAAGATCTGCCGGTGGCACAACAGGTACATGAAAAGATTCCTTGATGTAGTCAGCTACCACATCAGCTGCTCCTGCGGCATCCTGGTGTTGCATGACCACCACTGTGGCCCCTTCACCAGTCTCTAATTGCACTTGAAAAGATGCCGCATGTCCAGAAATCTGTTGTGACCATCTACTTTCCCCTCCTCCTGTTTGCACTGACAACTCACCCCTTGTGCGATCTATTGAAATTGTAGGCTGCCTGGCATCATCGATGACACGGAAGAGACTGGTGTCATCACGACTTCCCCAACTGACCGTCTCAGCAATAGCCCTCAAGTGGCTCATTGACGGTCTATAGTCTTGCGGCGGCGGCTGATCCTGGCCTGTGCCGGGTTCTGCTTCTTGTTGTTGGCTAGGACCTGTGGCTGGAGGTTGACTGGGTCCTGCAAGCTGAGTTGCAGGGGTTTCAGTCACCTGTTCTTCATTTTCCTCATCTGGTCCCAACTCTTCGCCAGTACTCTTTCTTGGAGCTGGCGCCTTTAACAATTCAGCATAAGAAGCATTTTGGGCCTTTCGGAGGACATCGTTTGTATATCCCCGAATACCTGCCCGACGGCACAGTTTCCTGATAAGAAAGGGAAAAGGGAGTGCCATTTTTCCTGTCTTCCGTTCTTCGAATCGCCTTAGGATCTCCGTCAAATATAGATGAGGAAGGTTAGCGTTAACCTTTCCCATCAACACTGCACATCCTCTTGCCGCATACGTTGATATTCTCTTTAAGCCTTTTGTGGGGAAGAGGTGATAGGTCCTGATTTTGAAATAGACTTGCTCCTTTGTAGTCAGCTCACCGAAAGCCTTATCTCTACCATAAGCCTTCTCCAACCAATCTTTTCACACATCAGGGTCGGATCGGGTGGATAACCGAGCAACATGGGGGCCTGAATTCGGAAGATTTAACACTTCCGAAATCGCCTGTGCAGAAAAATCTACTGACACACCACCAATGTTTACTGTGGTGCCTTGCTCTTTATTGTGCCAAAACAAGTACGTTTCTCCTAAGTACTAGGCATTTTGTTCAGAGAGGACAGGCCGGAAGGGAGACCCCTTAAGGTGATCCCTAACAGCCTCAGGAGTGAACTCTGCAAAAGATTCGAAGTTGAGTTCGACAATTACCGAAGCAATCGTGGACTTCGCGTGGATGGCCTGAACACATTCGGGGGGCAACGTGAGTTGTTGTCCCAGTTCAGGCACAGCAGCTCCTCCTTCTGCCTATCCAGACCGTCTAGTAGGAGGTTCATCTTGATGGATGCTAAATGAATACACCTCCTGTTCATTATGTTGTCCGGCAGAAACTTGTCTTCGACCTCTCCTAGGTTGTTTTTCTCCACCTTGGGTCGGACTCTTCTGCTGGGTGCGTTTTGGGGCCATCTGCAATCACACGGGCCAACATTAGTAAGGTTGTTTAAGAAATCAAGTTATACCTTACTAGTTGCCTTAATTAAAGATCATATGTTATTGTGTGATCATGCTCGAAAATTATGAGAGTGGGTCCTATGACTTAGGCGGATTTCGGTTTAATCTCCCGGTATACTTAAGGTCATATGATTTATGGCGCAATTTCCTAAGTGTTAGTATTAATTACCCTAATTGATGTCCTTTGGGCGATGAAAAATTCCAAAAAAGTTAGGCACTTTTCGGCAAGTGTCTCTCCCCCACGACTAAACTGAACACTCCGGGTTCAAGCAGGTTCAAACGGAATTAAAATCGGAGTACCAGCGTGCGAGATAGAGTGGAAAAAGCAAGTGTCACTCAAGCGTAAGTCGTAGAGAGAAAAAAAATTCAAAACTTCCTCCTGCGTAAATGCCAAATGATGCAAAGTGTTGCGGCGGGGGTTCCTATTTATAGGAATAGGGGACGCGATATCGCGTACGATACATCGCGTACGCGATATCTCGTGGGACGCGATATCGCGTACGTGATATCTCGGCCCAGCTATAGTAAGACACCTAAAGGAAACCGAATTTTTAATGATTTTTCTTGAAATTAATGTGTAAAACTAGGACATTAACAAGAATTAATGGACTCAAGGGTAATTACATGAATTCGGAAGGCACTTTGAATGAGATAGGTGTGAATTTTAACAATTAAAACTTTGGCGGTTATGAAGAAAAGGGAATATAATAGGACATTGGAACGTTAAAGTTCGGAGGGTTAATAAATGGGAAAGAAAATTATGAAAAACTAAGCTGAGGGTCAATAAATTTGTGTGTTCTAACAGAGAGTTAATGAAGATTACAACAAAATTACACAAGTGGGTCCTCCCCAAAGCAGGTTTCAACCTATTATGCCCTTGTGTAACCACACTTAAAGTGTCCGTGGGCACTAGAAGGGTTAAATGTAATCTGCACTAACTCCACAAAACACAC
>MNCI01015740.1:180959-192050 GCA_015680685.1 Gnetum montanum | reverse complement strand
GATCTTTATTGTCGGTCATGTGCGTGTCCAAGTACGACACACTCGAATAAAGACACCGTACAATCACATTCACCACACTGCGGGCAGACACGGGAAAAATTCTAACTCTGGAGGGATCAAACTGCCAGAGCTTCGCTACACTAAAACTGGGATGTGGAATAAGGGAGAGCCGCCTCTTATTTATAGAAATAACGGATGACTGCAATGGGAAAGAAGCGATATCGCAGGGAAGGACGCGATATCGCGTACGTGATATCGCGGCTGACGCAGACCACGTCTCATCAACCACCATGCGATGAGGCTCCTTCATGATAATTGAATCTTCTCCCTCGTTCCTCAATTGACAAAGGAGTTGGATGTTAGTTTTGGCCAGGGTGTTCAATTCTATTGTCATGAATATCCAGTTTTGTAAGACTGCAAATCTATACACTTGGGCATTTATAATTTGTCTATTTTGTTTGAGTTAGTTTGCATGTCAATCAATAATTACATACCTTCCTAATATTTTATAAGGGACTTGTTCCTCCCTTTGTTCACTTGAGGAAAAGTTTTTATTCAATTGTGGAGATATGATGAAGTGTATTTTTTCTAGCTCTAATATTGAATATTTGATTTCGGAGCCCTAATATCATATACCCAATATCAGGGGCTTATAGGTGATGTTTGATATCTAATGTTGTGGGATGTGTGCTAACCTATAAATATAGTGCTTGGGCGCATGGTTTGGAGGTAGTATTTGTCAAAGCATAGAAAAGCTCTTGCACTTTTTCTTCCCCAGAGTTAGAATATTTTCCCAAAGTGTTGTAGTAGGAGTCCTTGAGTGTATGGATCTTTATTTAAGCATTGTTATATCTGAGCACAACAATGTATGCAACAATAAAGATTAGCCTTCTAATAAACCTTGTAGCACTTTGACTAGATTAAATATTTTATTTATGCATTTAATGTTTCTATAATTTCCTTTAATGTTTTTAATAATTAAACTAATTAAGGAATTAAGCTAGCCAGGTTAAATAGCAATTAATTAAGCACATAAGTACGATCTCTTTAAGCATGTGCATGATGCTTGGTAATCCGAGTAATATTTAACATTTGGCAACCCAACGATGTTATATGTGTTTAGGATGTGTACAAAAAGTAAGATCAGATGCTTATGTTAGGAGTAGTTACAAATAAATTAGTTAGTTAGATTAAATTAGCAATGAAATTACCTCATTTCCTTCATCCTTTATTTTAAGCACTTAAAATATAAAACATAAAAATTATACACCTTGATTACACTTAACCATACCTTTACATATTACAAGTGTAATTGGGAAGATAATGAATGATTGTTAGGCTAAGTTCACTTCCTAAAGGCTAGTGTACCAGAAGGCATAGAATCCACAAAATTTGACCGAATTGTGTGTGAACGCTTAGTGATTCGTATGATTGAGTGTAAGGATCTTCGCCACTTATCAAAGTCCATCTATAATATGGCATAGCTATTCCCTTTGGGAGTATCCATGGCCTAGGAATTAGTGCAATAGAGTGACTCATGATTTCCCTATTTTCATCCTTAGATCTAGCTCTACAAGTTGGATACTCTAGAGTACATTTGATACTTGCCATTAAAGAGTTCCATCATGGTACTCCATCAATGAATAGATTCTAGCTCTAAGGATCAATATCAACTTTATTTTTCTTTGGTGAGTATCCTTGGGAATGATTTTATCTTGTACTAATCATTCTCTATGTTTTGTAAGGCATAGATATCATGAAAGGCATGGAGATGATTTTAAGGATTTGAATTATATCCTTCTTCAAATATGGGAATATTCTTTTGTTGATGCATATATTTTGGATGCAAAAATATCCAAAAAACTCATTTAGAGAGACTATCGCATAGGGTGCCTCCTGTATAGGTATGAAAACCCAAGAATAGTCTTAGTTGGAAGGGCAACATGGTGTTTCATAAAATGTGATGTTTAAAGATGCTAATAAATTAAATGATTTAACAAGTTCATAACAATCAACAACAACTTTGATAGAGAAATAACTATTTTCTTTCAAATTTCAACAAGGACACTTATGCATTAATGAAGTATGAAGTGAAAAGCATGAAATAGCTAGCAACTTGGACAAAGATTAATCAAAGTTTTAAAGAAACATAGACTCTGTGTTCCAACCATACAATAGAGACCAAAGTTGAGTTACGAAAATTAAGAAAATAATAGTATAAATAAATAACTAGCTCTAAAATGAGCACCAAATAGAAAAACTCCTTATGCAGCCTTATCTGCTTATGCTTGCAAGAAGCACACCTCCTTTGACACATTTGCAAACTCTAGCTATCGAATCTACTTACTGCTCCACATTGAACTACCTCCAAGAGTTACATCAAATAGGTAACAAAATGAGAAGGAACCTCTTGTGTCTAGTCTTGGAAACCCCCCTCCTTTGTGTTGCATCTAGTAGGGAATTTTTCAGAATTTGCCTCTTCCACTTCCACCTAAACCTACACATGACCAAATCCTAATGAGAGTGTAATTGAGAATAATATTTCCATTACTCTTATAAAATAATAAAAGAAAAACATAAACCAAAAGGCCTCTGGCCATGTAATGGCCTCTATCACCACCCAATGCAACGTGGGCCACATAATGGCTACATGAGCTTGATAGAGGCACATGCTGGTCCATGCCTCATGTCACCCTGCAAACATTGTTGCAAGCACTGCTAGTCCATGCACAAAAAGACACCTAGCATTCCTACTTGTTGACATGGTTTAACATGTTTGCTTCCAGCCAACATACATGTTGCCACCTTCATGCCAACTAGAACCAATGTGAACATTATTGCTCATGCAAACCACCACTTGAGGTTGTCACCCCATGATCACCTTTTACATGTTACTACTGATGTTGAAGACATTGCAGTAACTAGAACTGCAAAGCCTAGTAAAGTTGCTTATTCTATGGGCATAAGTGAATGATGCGCAATGGAAATGAAGCAGCTTGTTACCATTTACTATGCATCTTGGGTGCTTTTGGGAGAGAAGGACCTACCTTCTTCTAAGATACATCATCTACGACTGCTAGAGTGGTTTGTCCAAGGCTGTTGAAACTAGAGAGAATGATTGTCACCATGGCCTTATCATCATTCAATTCCAAAATTTTCACTATTCTCTTCAATGGTTGCTATGTTTTTGTGACATTTGCTGTATAACAGCCTTCCAATTTTATGCATTTTGGTTGTTTCTTGCAGAAACCTGTGGAGGTTGGCTTGAAAACTTCTAAGAATCTAATGCTTAGTTTGCAGTGATTTTGGTGTGCATGTCATCATTGTTGCCAAGGAAAAGGTTGAGGTGACTCTAGAAACTTAAATAGAGGAATGACTGTTTACTGTAAGTTTCTAAACCTATAAATAAAAACATATAAAGAGTTTCCAAAGATGTACATTTCCAAATAGGAATGGACTACTGTTCAACATCTTTCTTGCTCCATTGCTAGCTACTACAACATGAATATTGGTCTAAACAAAGACCAAGCCATGCATGTGTATGTTTTGAATAAAGTGTCAAAGGTAGGATGAATATTTCCTACACTTCTAATTTTACATTATTAAATAATAATGTCCATTTTTCTAGCCATTACTAGATGTAGGAGATTCATTTAAGTATTAATGTATTATATTTAATCTTAACATGATTAAACTAATTAATCATCACCCCATGATTAGCATGGGCAATGTTGACATCAACATGCTCATATGCAACTTTTTAATTCTGCTATCTTGTTGATGCCTTGTTAGAATTCTCACTACCTATGAAATGTTAACAAGTTTCTAGTAGCTAGGAGAGGCTCATCATAGTCATGATGATCATAGTGGCCCCTATCATGGCCATGATGCCTATGATAAGTTCTCCGATGCCTTTTCTCCTAATGATGTTCTTCTCCTCCTTGTGGTTATTTGTGCCTCCAATCTTAATCTTCTTGATGGGATCTATGTTCATCTTTATCCTATCATTCATCTACATCCTAGTCTCAACTATTTCTGATTTTGTCTTAGTCCTTGTTCCTTCTATTAGAGTTCAATGATGATGAAGAGGAAAATGAGGATGAGAAAGGAGAACTAGAAGAATGATGTTGGCCAGCTTCTCTCCTTTAGTTCCTACCCCAATCCTTTTTCTTTTATTTTTCTTTCCACTAATCATTTTCCTTACGCTTAGATGAATGGCTAGGATTTTTATCCTTTGAGGCTCCCAGGTCCTGAGATCCTATCTTCCCATCACCAAGGTTCTCCAAAGTTGATTGTAACCTTTGGTTAAGGATCTTTTCATCAATGAAAGGAGGAGAATCTATGGGTTGGGATTGGCTAGAAAATAAATCCTTGTCCTCTTTGTGTTATTGCAAGAATAAATCTATCAGGATCCTCTTACCCTTAGAGGCCTCATATCATGCTTCTATATGCTGATCTTTCCTTCATTAGGCATCAGTGAGCTGATAGTTCATGTAGGTGTGGTCTTGGACTTCATATTCTAAATTAAGTGCAATAATGACTAGCCTAATGAGATTGACCATCAACTTGATGGAAACAAATTGATCAAAAGGCAACACAATGTTACCTTCCATGTTCCTCTAGGGAATTTGTTCATCTGGATAAAGGATGAAATTGAAACCTAGATTATAAGGTTCCAAATGATAATAGACAACCCTCAATTGTTGGGGTTTTTTTGATGTCCCCTATTGTTGATTGAATTCTCTTGTATGTGGTGGAGATTTATCCCTATGAGAAGAAGCTATATTAATGTTAAATAATCAATATGCCTTAATAGTTTAATAACATCTTTATATAAGTCACAATTTACTCATAATTAGCACATTTAGCCAAACTAGAGTCCTCAACAATGACACCAATGATGAGTAGTGTGTATTTCCTATGCCCAACCATACAAGTCACAAGCATGCACTAGTGATTTGGTCGGATTCTGTGGACTTAGTTCCTAAGTAAGCCTATAGTTTTGAATTGTGAAGTAAAGGGGTGTATGATCATTGTCTTCCAAACTCAAACTTGTGCTATTAGTTTGTATGATTAAATATGAGTTAAGGCACATGATGTGTATTTTTATATATTTTTTATTTTAAGGCTAGGTGAGTAAATAAAGATTTAATAATTAACTATTTAACTACTTAGCTAATCTAATGACTAATTATTCTAACATAAGTGGTTGATCCCATTATCATACACATCTTGAACTCATATCAACACTACTAGGTTACCAAGCAAACATTATTAGGCATACCAAATATCCACTACTAGAATATCAAGTGGTCATACTTATGTATTTATGATTAAGTATATTAAATAATTAAATCCATAAATTTCAAGTACATTAAGAATAAAGTGCAAATAGAAAAGATTAAACTAATCTAAGTGTTGTAATGAATATAAAAAATCTTAACTTTATTATTGTTCACACCAATGTGTTTAGGTATATAGCGTTCAAATAAAGCACCGTACAATCCTTTTAATTCACACTACAAGCGCATAGAGAGAAAATATTCTAAATTTAGGAAAACTAAACTGTAAGAGATTTGCTATACTACCAACTTAAGATGTCATAAATGTGGGTAGCAGCTACATTTATATACACTTTGCATGTATCAACATCGATGCATCTGCATTGATGTATGTAACCATGCGTCAATAGGGATACGTTGATGGGGTTGAATTGATGCATGCCTGTTAATGCAACCTATCTTATGATGACTCAACATAAGACAAGTCATTGTAGTATAGTGATTGTTATAGTATAGTGGTGAGTATTCTCACTTATCATGTAGGCAACTTGAGTTTGATCTCCAGCAATAGTACCAATGATGAGCAACATGTATCCCCTACACCCAACCATATGAATCACAAGCATGCATTAGTGATCTAGTTGAATTCCATAGACTTAGTTCCTAAGTTTTCCTATAGTCTTAAACTATGAAGCAAAGGAATGTATAATCATTCTCTTCCTAACTCATACTTGTGCTATTAGTTTGTATGATTAAATATGAGTTGAGGCATATGATGTGTATTTTATAGTGTTTTTATGTATATATTCTTCTAAGGCTAGATGAGAAAATGAAGATTTAATAGTTAACTACATAACTACTTAGTTAATCTAGTGACTAATTATTCTAACATAAGTAGCTATTTCAACTTTTCATATACATTCTAGACTCATATCAATAATATTGGGTTACCAAGTGGACATTACTAGGCATACCAAATATCCACTAGAATACCAAGTGCAATATGTTATGCTTGAACTGGGCATACTTATGTATTTATGATTAAGTATATTAACTAATTAAAACCATAAACGTAAAGTGCATTAAGAATAAAGTGAAAATAAAAAAGGTTAAACTAATCCAAATGTTGCAATGAATATCAGAAATCTCAACTTTATTGCCATTCATGCCAATGTGTTCAGGTAGATAGCATTCGAATAAAGCATAGTACAATTTCTTTAATTCACATTGTGGGCACTTAGAGAGAAAATATTCCAACTCTAGGGAAACTAAACTACAAGAGCTTCACTATGCTACCAACTAAAGCTGTCATAAATGCGGGTAGTGGCTACATTTATATAAGCTTTACCTACATCAATGTCAACACATCTGCATCAACACATGTAACCATGCATTAACATGGATACATCGCTAGGGTTGCATCGATGCATGTCCATCAATGTAGACTATCTTATGATGACTTATTAAAATTCTTCTATTCAAAGTCCTAGATTAGTTTAGGACTTTGTTTTGAAAATATTACTGTGAGTGACTTGGAACCACCTACCACTTTTCATAAATTTGAGTTTGTATTTTCTTTTATTTCTATTTCTTTTCCTTCTTTTCTAGATCAATTCAGATCACTTTAGGTAAAGATCAAGAACTTGACATGAATTTATATTTAAATAGAGTGTTTAACTAAACTACCAAAAAAATCAAATGCAAAGACCTACTAAAGAAGTTTTTTCTCTTGAAGGTTCAAGTTGTAAACTACTATAGGAGGTTGTCTACATGGTAGAGGAAATTAAAGGATTAATTTTGAGCTAAGTCCAAGTTTATTAATTTTTATTTTATTTAAACTAAGTATTTTTTTTATTTTAAAATATAGTGTGATCTATATATTGGAATGTTAAAATTATTTGCTTACTTTTCTATAATGTCAGGATTCAAGTTTGTAATCAAGTTATGAACTTAACCACTCATTATCATATATTTTCTCAACTCCAACTTTTTGTTGACAAAGAGTTAAATATCTTGAACATTAATAGTAGAGGGAATTACAACATATTACAAAATACTATCTTATAAGGCTAGCCATGCTAGTCATCCAAAACAAACTATTATTGCTAGGCTAGGAAGGTTAAGCATTCATGAACAATGAAGGTAGAAACTATAGGATCAACAAAATGAAAAAGCAAACCAAAGCAAGGGGATGATTAAACACCATTCCTTGAACCCAAAAAAGGGTCAACCTATCCAATAGAAACAAGATTTAAACTTTTGCTAATAAAACAAAAACAAACACTACTATGCATAATCTATTTAGCACCTCTTGTGGCCTAGCATCCAATCACAAAAGAAAAAAAATGAAACCATAAGAGTTAAGACCACCAAGCTAAGGGCCACAAGGAAAGGATTAGTTCATCAGGCCCTTCATTATACATGTAGCAACACTTCTACTATTAATCTAGTCTAGTTGTTCAAAAAGCTATTCATTTAGGCCTCCCTTGTCCCAAACCAAGAGTGGAACAACCTCTCTAAATAATACATAATTATCTTCCTAAGCAATATTTACCATAATCACCTCTTGATCTTATGCCATGTCAAATAGAGACTAGGAGTATGTTGGATGAGATAGGTAATAGTCCCCGATAATTTCAAAGAGCTTGTCAAAGATCCATGAGGTGCATAACATCATTTGCACATAATAACATTAAACCATTTACTTATTGGAAATGGACATATGGTCCAAAAAGTAATTCATAGAAGGATTAAGAACTACAAAATCTATAGAGGGATGTGGAAAGGGGCTAACCATGTGTAAGGGAGGGGATTGTGAATATATCAAGATTTGGTAACGGGGTTTTGGAAGGAAAGAACTTTTGGGAATGAGAAAGGAATATTTAGTAGTATTTGGGGAAAAGGATCTTCTTTAGGGATATAGTTTCAAGATTAATTCTCAATGGGATAATTTGGCTTTGAATCCTCAATGATAGCATGTGAAAGAATTGTTAATTTATAGTATTTGAATTCAAATCCACCACTTATATCAAGTTTGAAGTAAATGATGAAGGTAAAGATCATCGTTGGGCCTTCGAATGGAGACACTTATTTGAGCAATGTTTCAAATGAAGATGGGAAGAGGATGCTAGCTACTTATTTCAACTCCTTTGTATCTTCTCATTGGAAAACATATCATAGTGCTTTCTTTCTTATGTTTTATAGGTGAAGTTCTAGCCCTCTTTATTAGGACCAACTATCGATCTTTGTCCAACACATCTAACTCTTTAATCCTATGATGTCTTACCATGGCCTGAAAGAGTCCTTCATGGATTAAGGAAAGATTGTGCATCAAGTTTGCCTTTGTAGTGAACTTCACCACCACATCCTCTAGGTGTTAGGAAGTGTTAGCTAGAAAATCATTTTTTAGGGATCACAAGATGCAAATATTTCCACTGATTCAACATTTCACTTGTTGGAAAAGGAAGAAAATATATAGATGGTCTTTTCCATAGGTTACTAGTGTTCTTCAAAGTACCTTATTTTGTGTGAGTCTTTATTCTCTGTCATGTAAGCACCATCCACAAAGAACTAATCCCAGTAACCATACTTTATTAAGGACCCTTTAAAAAGATGGACCCCTATATTGGGATCAATGTTATTGTAGCGATGTTCATTGCCAAAACCAAGATAACCTTTTCTTTAATGAAAACATCCCCTCCATCAAAGTTTTTACTATTGCCACATCAATACTAGGAATAATCTTATAAAAGAATTCAAAGAAGGTTCCTCATTCTTTCTCCTAAAATAGTGGCCAACATTTCATGTTTCATACCTTTGAATCATTTCTTAGTTCTCTCAACATGGCTAGGTAACATCAGGATGCTCCTTGCTTACCTATTACAATACCATACTAGTCTTCCAATGAGATCGTAATCTTAGAAGCTAACTATTCGGGATTCTATTTTGGGATATTTTTTAAAATGATTTGGTTTTACATGTCTAATACCAAACTAGCCATCAACACTTGTTCTCTTTTCCATAATGGACCATTCAAGTTATCCATTATTACCTCCACTCTACAATTAATCAATTTCTTGAAATTTACCCTATGACATCCTATTCTTGGATGTCATAAAAGCATGATCACTTGATTTATTGCATTCATTATTTTCTTAAATAATATAATGGAAACATCATAAATATTTAATAAATAAATTAACTGGTAAATAAATAATGGGTACTATGTAATAGAAAAGAAAAATAGAAAAAATTTTATTAATAGAAGAGAGTACTGTAACATCCTCTAGGTTATCTTCCCATGTCACTTAAGCCATAGAGGTAATCCGGAACTACCACCATGGTTAGGTTATCCAAACAAAGGGGTGATCAATCTCTTCTTGTCTTACTTCATCCAACTCCCATTACTTGCCTTTCTAGGCTCTACAACTCCATGCTGGCATGACCTCTAAACCTAGCCTTAAATGGCATAGGTCAAACCCTTTCCTGATGGATACATAAATAATCATAACTTCTCATAATGAGGTGCCCCTTAATTTTAAGGTTAATTACATTGTTACAATTGTTTCCACTCTTAACAAGGGACAGGATGTTATAATCTACCCCCTTAAGCATCTAGCTTGTCCTCGAGTGCTTCCTCTATATCCAGCTGCTCAGTTATTGCTTCACCATTAGGCTCCTGAACTTTAGTTCCTTTATTTTCCTCATTATCATCTATACAAATAGAACATCAGAAATTATAAAACATAATTTATTACATCAATAATAAATACAATTTATAATTCAATATCATGATGATCAAAAAGTTGGGAGTAAGTATTAAAAATAAACTTCTTGTTTTCCCAAGTCTATTGATCATAATTTGACCATTAAATAAGTATTTCACTAATAGTTTTATTTCATAATTTCTTGGTTCATTAGTTCTTAATTACAATGGGTTTAACTTCAAAGCTAACATTGGATTTCAATGACAAAGTGTTCCAGTCCAACACATATGGTACATCATTTTCATGAAATTTATTTAGCAAATTTACATGGAAAACTAGTTGAATCTTAAAGGTTGTTGGAAGATTAAATTAATATGCTACTTTACCAATATTTTTAGAAATTTCAATGGTTCCACAATATCTAGATGCCAATTTAGTATATTTTCCAAGTTTAACAGAACTTTTGGTAGGTTTTACTCTTAGTAGTACTTGATCACCTACTTGGAATTCTTTCTTAAGTTGATGTTGATTTGTGATGAGTGGCGAGGTACCCCTACACTCAACCATATGAATACGAGCTTGTACACGCGATCCGGTCGAACTCCACAGACTAAATGCCTTAACGCCACAAGAAACACTTGGGGTTAATCATTCGTTGTCTTCCCAGGCTTGCTTGTATGTGTCACGGTGTATGGTTAAGCAAGTCTGAGGTATATGTTTTTTTGGTATTTTTCAATTTATCTCCTAAGCTATGAGGGAAAGGGTTGAGAGACTAACTAACTCTAACTAATGTCCTGAGTCTAAATTAACTAGCGTTAGCATCCGTTCCCACTTACCGGACATACCCTGAACTATGCAACTGTGGCTACCAAACGCTAATCGTTACTGGGATCACCACACGTAATGCAAGTGCTCGAAGTGGTCGTACTGAGGCACCTATTTAGCCTATGTGTGATAAGTAGCCGATTCCTTGGCCAGCCGTATACACCCGTGGGTGCTCGTAACCAAGTCGTACTTATCACACGTTCTAGCCTAGCGATGAGTAGCCGATTCCTTAACTAGCCGTACACATTGGACTACTACTGGGATTACCAAGCGCAGAT
>MNCI01015740.1:152416-164836 GCA_015680685.1 Gnetum montanum | reverse complement strand
AGTAACAAGCCACCACGTAGCCTCTTATGAGGGAGGTTGTAACAGCACTTGGTTACTTGTCTTCTCAAACATATGATCCTCTATTTTCGGTCATCCATTAATGTTAAACCCACTTTTTCAAGTCAGAATGCAAAGATGGAAAGAAAATTAACTGCCAGAATAGACAATCATCAAGTGTCTGAAATGGAGCAAATTGATGCCAAGGGTTTTAAACAACCCTCATTATTGAAGGATTCCAGAAAAACCCCGAAACGCAACGTTTTGGACGTGATGGTTCTGGGGAAATAATGGTCTTGGAAGACATGGAGAATAATAAAAATACATGATGATACATAGAATCACCACCATTTGCAAAAATCGTAGGCATGCATAGGTAGACATGTGGAACAAGAATCCTTGCACCACAAGCCAAGCTTTGTGCATTTTTTTTCACTCACCAATAATGGCTTCTTCATCCAACAATGTGAAATGCGTATTTCTGTGGTTTTCTATTGCTGAGGCAAGCGACAAATAATATGCAAATAAAAAGAGGAAGCCATTAACTTCATCAAAGCTTGGGTTATATGATCTTATTGAAAAGTTTATTAATTTATCATGGGAAGAAAGGGCAGGAGGAGTACGGCAGAGGTGCTGCGTTTCCAGCGTTGACCACCATGAAATCAAACGGTGCCGCTAAGACATGAAACTCTGCCAACCAGCGATGCATACCAACAACACGAATTATTTTGCAAATGAATTGCAGCCCTAATTTGCTGGAAATCGTGGCCAAAATTTGCAGAAAATCACAGCCCTAATTTGCTGAAAATAGTGGCCAAAATTTGCAAAAAATCGCAGCCCTAATTTGCTGAAAATCGTGGCCGAAATTTGCAGAAAATCGCAGCCCTAATTTGCAGAAAACCATGGCCCTAATTTGCTCCGAAATTTGCAGAAAATTGCAGCCCTAATTTGCTGAAAATCATGGCCGAAATTTGCAGAAAATCATGGCCCTAATTTGCTCCGAAATTTGTAGAAAACCGCGGCCTTGTTCACAGATTCTGTTTGGGCGTTCTTGGGAATTCGTGGGTCTGTTTCGACAGGGTTAATTCAGGAAACGCTCCCACAAAACATGATGGCAGCAGCAGGCGCGGAGAAGACCAGTAGCGGGTGCAGAAAAGTTCGCAGCAAACACCAAAGAAACACAAATGGGCCTGTACACGATAACACCTTCGATGCAGCAATGTTCCCTATACGGCGGCTGAGCCTTCTCATGCGCGGCAGTTGCTGGTAACGATTTTTGGTATGATGAATCAGTTGCAGGATCGGTGGCTTCGCCTTCGGTTTCGTATTCCAGGACATTCCGAATTTTAGCTACAATTATCGGGATGCAAGAGAAAATTTAGTTAACTACCACTACCACCAATAACGTGGAGGTTATATTATATTTCTATGTTAAGCTTAGTGGCACTTAGAATTCAAAATTTTAAGCTAGATTCGCCTAGTGATCTAAAACAAATTACATAATACATATAATATGGAGTCTTGTTTTAGAAAAGCTTGCTTTAAAAACATTATTATAAAGTCATTACCTATTAAAAATTTGCCATATTGATTATTCCATTTAAAGTCACATTAAAGTTAGCATAAAATGCTCCTCATTTTATGTATCCTTCTTAACTTCCTAAATCACATAATTTTCTCCTAGCTTATTGGACAAGTAATCCTCTGATTGGTTAGTCAAATTACTTAAGAGAGAAGATAGGGGAGATATTTTTGAAATATTTTTGGGATATTTTTCCTAGGAAGAGGAGAATCTCATTTTTTGGGAAGTCTTATACACCACTTAAAAGACTTGACATCTCATTTAGAAGAGGCAAAATTAAAAAGATATATATATGTATGAAGTAAGTTGCCACTATAGCTTATATTCCTATGTATTTTAGAAATTATATTTTAATAATATTGTAACCACCACCAAGGCCACTTGTCACTTGCATGGGACACTTGTCACCTACAACTTGTTTATCTCCATGAAGACACTTGGCAACTAGATGAAGACACTTGGCAATTAAAGGAAGACACTTGGCGATTGAATAGGACACTTGTCCATTGTAGCTTTTATTTATTTTGTGGTTGAAACCACCCAATATTGTTGTAACTTACCTAACTTGTTGGGCAAGTAACCTCCTAACTTGTTGGGCAAGAAATTTTCTAATTGGTTAGTCAAGTTACTTGTGAGAAAAGTTAGGAGAGATATTTGTGGGATATTTTGAAATTGTAACTTCCTTGGAATCCTACAACACCTATATGCAGCAGCCACATGACAAGAAGACATCCAGTGGCTGATAGCTAATCAAGAAAGAAGCTCACTTATATGCATGGAACTAACTGAGGGTTTGACTTGCACTTATATAGATAAAATTGATGCATTAAAGCAAGTCCACAACCAACTTCCTAGTCCTAACATAAAAAAAATCAACTTGGGGAAGTTGGAAATTCCTAAGAAATTTAAACACAATCCCCTAGAGCTAAAACCATTGTTCACCGGTATGGAATACACGTTCCTTAAGAATGGAAAACCCATAATCATCAACACGAGACTTGCTTCGTAACAAAAAGAGTGTCTACTAAAGGTAATAAACAAGTGGTCGAAATCCTTTGCCTAGTCATATCTAGAATTAATTGGAATAGATCCTAGGATATGCCAGCATAGGATTTACATTAGCTTCTCCATGAAGCCTCAAAAATGACCATAGAGGCGATTGAATCCAAAGTTGAAGCAAGTAGTAAAAGAAGAAATCGAACAACTTCTAAAGGCTGGGTTCATATACCCCATTGCTGATAGAAAATGGATTAGCCCCTTAGTAATCATGCCAAAAAAGGGAGGAAAATGGAGGATGTGCATAGATTTTAGGCTGCTAAACATGGCAACATTCAAGGATCACTTTTTTTTGCCATTTGTTAACCAAGTCTTAGACACAATTGCAGGGCATCACTATTATAGTTTTCTAGATGGCTATAGTGAATACAAAAAAATACAAATAGCCCTAGAAGACCAAGCCAAAACTATGTTCACTAGTCCTTGGGGAATGTTTGCATACAAACAAATGCTATTTGGCTTGTGCAATGCCCCTTCCACATTTCAACATTGAGTTCTAAGCATATTCCAGCAGTAGATAGGAAATGATATGGAAGTCTTTATGGATGACTTTTCCACCTATGGAGCAAGTTTTGATCAAGCCTTGGACCGATTAGAGTAATTGCTGAAAAGATGCATAGAAACTAATTTGAGGCTCAACTGGCAAAAAAGCCATTTGATTGTCCAAGAAGGTGTAGTACTTGGACATAAAATTTCACATGCAGGGATAGCAGTAGACCTTGAGAAAATCAAAGTCATCCAAGGAATCACCCATCAATAGGAAACTATCAAAGACATTCTATCATTCCTTGGACACACTGGCTACTATAGGAGATTTATAGAGAACTTTTTAAAGATTGCCAAACCATTGGTACAGTTAACCAGAAAAGGATGTACCCTTTGAATGGACCAGGGAATGCGAACTAGATTTCTAAAATATGAAGCAAAAGTTGGTAGAAACACCCATTCTATAAGCTCCTAACTGGTCTAGGCCATTCCATGTCATGACTAATGTGTCCAACTATGCCTTAGGAGTTGTACTTACATAGTTAGATGACCAGAAATGTTCTTATTACATCCACTATGCAAGTAGACGTAAAGCTAGTGCACAAATCAACTACACTACTACCAAAAAAGAATTAATGGCTGTAGTGTTTGCACTAGAAAAATTTAGGCACTATGTATTGGGGTACAAAGTATTCATACACACACATCATAGTGCCATTTGGTTTCTCATGAATAAGCCAATGGTAAGCCCTTGTATTATACGGTGGTTGGTAATCCTACAAGAGTTCAATTTAACGATGATCAATTGTAAAGGCACCAAGAATGTAGTTGCAGATCATTTATCTCAGTTGCACTGGGACAACAAAGAGGTTTAGTACCCAATTTTCGATCATTTCCCCGATGAGTTCCTCTTTGTTGATGTAGTGAATAACCAATCACCCACGGAGACAAACTGATATAGTAGCATTCTTACCTATCTCCTTACCCAACAAACATTGCAAGAGCTAGACCTTAAGAAGAAACAACAATTTCTTCATAGAGCCAAGTACTTCATAGAAATCAATGGACAACTTTACAAAGTATGTCACGATGGCTTGGTTCGATGGTGTGTTCCCGATAGAGATCAATTGAGAGTTCTCCAAGACACTCATGAGGGCCCTTGTGGGGATCATTATGCAAGGAGATGAATGACCATCAAGATCTTGCTTGCAGGGTATTATTGGCCTACCTTGTTCCAGGACACCCATCAATTCGTCCAATCTTGTGAGCATTGTCAACATGATAGGGGAATGACTACTAGAATGGAGGATCTACAACAATGGATTCAATCGCTAGAACCCTTCGACATTTGGGGAGTCAATTTCATGGGGTCCATTTCACCAATGTCCAATGGAAAAGCTTACATCATAGTTGCCATAGACTACTTAACAAAATGGGTTGAAGTAGTTGTTGTTAAAGATTGCACATCATCTACAGCTGCACAATTTGTTCAACAACAAGTCATGAATAGGTTTGGTATGCCATGTGCACTTATCTTAGATAATGGTACACACTTTATAGGTGTAAATTTTTGGAAGTTAATGCAATGCTTAGGTGTTGAGCATAAATTGACTACACCATACCTCCCCTAAGCGAATGGTCAAGCCAAGGTCACCAACAGGAAGATTACTAAGATACTGACCAGAACCATTAGCAAGTATAGGCGATATTAGAGCACTAAACTGAATGATGCTCTTTGGGCATATTGCTCCACATGGAAACTCCCTATAGGCTACTCTCCCTATGAGTTAGTGTATGAAAAACTTCCAATGCTCCCTATCAAAATTGAGCTCCATACACTAGCCATGGCATATGACCTCAACCTTGACCTTGATCTAGCACAAAAACAAAGGTTGATGACTCTCAACTTGCTAGATGAGAACTGACTAGTTGCCTTGTCATCTAATGAGTTGCAGAAGGAATTTAATAAACAATGTCATGACCTAAAATTTAGGAAAGCTAAGTATTAGCCCAGATATAAGGTTTTCTACTGAAACCCCACACATGTGTCACAACAGACCAAATTTCAAACACTGTGGGAAGGACCTTACATTATCTATGCAACTTTTCCTTTATGAGCCATGACCATATACAAACCTGAGAGCCCAGATAAGAGACTGTTAGTCAACGTACAACAAACAAAACCTTTCCATGAGTTTAGGACAGCTAGAACATATGCTACCTTTGTAGGTGGGCAACCTTGCTCATTATTTTGGATCTCCTCCTTCCAACTTAGTCATGGGGGAGATGGCCACCTCTGCTAATCATTAAAGGCTCTGAGTTCTTTCTAATTTTTTGTTTTACACATTTTTTTTACACATTTTTGTTTTGCACATTTCTTTAATCTTTGCTATTTTTTTTTACACCATCATTCATATTTTTACCATTTCTTTGTGTGATTACTTTATTTTGTTCATCACCCAATAAGTGTTCATGATGGTGGCATAAATAATACCATGTTGATTGCTAATGTTTGGTTTTTACCTTTGAAGTATGATATTGATATTAAGGTATGGTTCTCTTAATCAAACAAGCAATAAGTCCATGTCATTCATGCATCCATAAAATCCTATGGTCTCCCTTGGCTTGGAACTATACAGTCCCTTTCTCTAATAAACTATTAACAAATTGGTGGTTGGTATTTCTCAAACTAAGGAATGGCTTAAGGAATGAAAATGGTGTGACTTCAAAGGGATCCAATGCATTTGTGTTGGCTATTCTCTTGAGTGCTTGGATGCTTTTTCCTTAAGTTTTATACCATTCTAACCATTCATCAATTCACTAGAAGTTGAGTACATAAAAATAAGTCTTTGCATGGTGTGGTTGTCATGAAAAAAAAAAAAACGGTGAGAATTCAAAGCACACCCCTTAGACACAATAATGAAATTGGACTACACACACTGGTTATGGCACTAGAAAGACATGTTACCCATGCCTGAAGGTTTCCTCTAACTAAGGCCCTTTCTCGCTTCCTGGTTCTCTATCTCGCTCTCCTTAGAATGGTGGTGCCTTTTTGTAGAGGCATTCTTATTGCTTCAAGAGGATGGGTTGCTCAAATGTGTTGATGCGAGGTCATTGAATGTGGTTTGTTGAGCCTGGATTTGGAATGAGTCCTACTTGATCACATTAACCATGAAACACATAAGGGACTTTACACAACCTTGTTCTTGGGTTTCCATTCCATTCTCTCCTCTCCACCTTTCTTTTTCATTTCTCACCTCATTACCGATTTTATCATTAGTCTATACTTTGGTTGATGCATCATTTTTCCTTGGTAATTTCTTATGGGTAAGTTTTTAACTCTTGCTTCCAAATGACATTCCTAGAGCCTACGGACTCTTTGGTTTGTAGGTCTGTCAGGGCATTAAGGGCATGAGCCTACTTTGGGGAGGATCCACTGGGATTTCTTTTTTGGTGCACTTGTTAACTTCTTTCCCTTAGACATTTCCTACAATCAACAATTTTTTGTTTCATTCCCATCTATGACATCCATTTTATTGGTGTTGCCATTGTTAATTTTTCTTCATCTTTCTCATTCCTTATCCTTTTCCATCCTATCGCCATTGGAGGATCACTCTTAGTCATGGGGGCCTTGGCACAATTTTTTCAATTTTTCCTAACCCCTATACCTTAGGTAGTCATCAGTGTTAAATCTCTAGAATCAGTATTTTCCATAACCACAACTCAGCCAATGCATTTTACATCGAGGAAAGGTATCAATTGCATTGTGATTTATCTACCCTCGCTCATTTGTGACTGTGTTGTGTGTGCAAATGGCAATCATACAACAATGAACTTAACCTAGAGAAAACACTCAAGATAGATCAGAACTGGAGTGTTTACGAAAGGAGCAAGATTATTGGCATGGCTAGGAATAAACAACGAAAGGTACAATCTTGGCATCGACAGCAACACGTCTTCTTCTTTTCTCTTTCTCCTTCTTTTCTAGCTGCCTAATAAGGCTAGATGTCAATATGTACAGTGTTCACTTTTATGGTCATAAACACTAATGCTATCATGTATTGTACTATTGATCCGTTCACTGGGCATGTTGATTCTATCACCCCACTCCATCATCAATGATCATTTATTCAATAATCCCATACCTTCCCAATAGTTTGTAAGGAACTTGAGGATGAGTTTTCATTCAGTCATGGGGGTATGATGAACACGATTTCGCATCCGCAATATCGGATCAACCATGCGATGTTGGATACCCGATATCGTGGCCTGCCTCCTTGCCTATAAATAAGAGGCAGCGCACCTTGGTTTCCACATTAGAAGTTAGTCTCTTAGCTGAACTCTTGCCATTTCTTCCCTCTAGAGTTAGAATTATTTCTGCATGCCCACAGTAGGAGTTATAGAGTGAATAGATCTTTATTTGAGCATTGTGTACCTGAGCACACTTTATGTACGACAATAAAGACGAACTTTATGATAAACTTTGCAACATACAGAATAGATTAATTAGTGTTAATTATTATTTAATGTTTTTCTAGTTAATTAATGATTTCTCTCACCTTACAACTCTCTTAGTTAAATACACTCAGTACGATGGCTTTGAGCATGCGTGTAGCGCTTGGTAACCCAGTAATGATTAGTGTTTGGTAATCCGAGCAGCGTTGCACTGGTTCAGGATGTGTACGACAAGTGGAAATAGATACTAGTGTTAGAAGCACTTAGAACTTAGTTAATGAATAGTTAAATTATATTAGTTACTTAGTTATTTCTCTCTCCCCTCCTTATTAGTGCAAGATATAAAACACATAAAAGCCATAAAAATCATATGCCTCAAGCTTACTTAACCATACAACCATGACATACAAGTAAGGTTGTGAAGACAATGATTAATCAACCTACTATTATTCCACAAAGGAACATAGGCACTTAGTCCTTGGAATTTGACCAGATCATGCATGAAAGACTTGTATTCGTATGGTTGAGTGTAGGGGTACCTCGCCACTCATCAACCCCGTTGACATAGTTAATTACATTAACATGGCCCCATCGATGTAGGGGTTTGTCTTGGTCTATAAATACATGCTCACCAGCTTCATTTATAGCATGTCTTATTGTAGTAGTAGCAGAGCTCTAACATTTTTCCCATTTGAGAGTTAGAATATGTTCCCGAGTGTTGCAATAAAAGTTATTGAGTATATGGATCTTTATTCAAGCATTGTTGTACCTAAGCACAACAGTGTGTGTAGCAATAAAGATGAGCTTTCTAATAAACCTTGTAGCATTTCAGATAGATTAAATATTTTATTTATGTATTTAATGTTTTTAATTATTTATTAAATGTTTTCTAGTAATTAAGCTAATGAAGTAATTAAGCAAGATAAGATGGATAGATTAAACACATAAGTACAACCACTTTGAGCATAACATGTATTCACTTAGTAATCCCAACAAAGCTATTGCTTGGTACGCCTAGTAGCATAGCGCTTGGTAACCCAGCAGTGGATACATGGGTTAGAACATCTACGGAAAGTGGGACTAGATTCTTATGTTAGAACTGTTTAGATACTAGTTAATTAGTTAAATTAAATTAATTAATCCAATTACTTTATCTCTCTTTAAATACCAAAACCATAAAATACAAAATGATAAACATCAAATACCTCAATTACACTTAACCATACCAGTATACGTCACAAGTGTAATTGGGAAGACAATGAATGACTTTAAGGAAAGATTCACTTCCTAAAAGACTAGTGCACTAGAAACTATAAAGTTTATGGAATTTGACCGAATCGCATGTAAATGCTCTATGATTCTTAGTTGAAATTCACTGAAATGAAGAGCCATGCATTCTTTACTGTAATTTTGGTGTATATTGTAGCAAAAATTCATGTTTTGTGAAATTGAGTAGGTGCTGAGCAACTTCAAGAAGTATTCCATAGAATGGGATTGGAAGACAAGGATATAGTTGCACTGTCTAGAGGCCACACCTTGGTTTGTTTTCTTAGCGTTTGAGACTTGTAAAATGTACCTATTTTTAAGAAGTAGTTAACTATATCAACCATATGGCTGTTGCTGACTCTATTTTAGGGAAAATGTCACAAAGAAATATCTGGCTTTGAGGGTCCATGGACGGAGCATATAAAAATATTTGACAACTCTTATTTCAAGTGAGGCCATTTACATGTGCAATTCTCTGTTTTTATTTATTTTTCTTTCTTTGGTGGGCGGCCAGAGAGGGGGGTTAATCTTATCCACGAAATACCATTTTCATTTATTTCTATAAATGTCTGAAAACAGAGAATTATTGAATCCTAAGAATGAAGGCCGGGTACTGCTTCCTTCTGATAAAGCACTTCTGCAGGATCCAACGTTTTGTAAATATGTCTATCAATCTGCCAAGGTAGGCACACTTAATGATTAAAGAGTCATTGGATAGTATCATGTTTCTTCAACTAATTACCTATAGATATATTGAATTTAATTATGCAGGATGAAGATGCATTCTTTGCTGACTATGCAGAGGCTCATATTAAACTTTCAGAACTTGGGTAAGATATTCTATTTTCTTTTCCGGTGGATTCTTAATATTTTTCCATTTTAAGTTCATTCAATGTTTGATATCTGCAAGCGTAAAATGGTAACATGCGTTCTGAAACTATGTACGTTGACAATCTTTGAAAATATTTCTTTTCAATGCACCCAATCAGGTTTCCTTTCCCAATGTAAGATGCAAATGATTAGTTTAAAATCTATCTTATTTCTCTATGTTGTTCACTTTACACCTATATCAGGCTAGTAATGTTAAAGTAAAGTAATGTTAAATATGAAACTGNAACAACTAAACAACACAAATTCATAGGGGCGTATTGTGGATTTGCTATCCCCCTTACACATGTTCATTCTGCATGTTTAAATGAATCAGAACTGAACGACAATTAAGCATATCATACATACTCCTAATTTTTCAAGATCTGCTGCAAGGCTGTACACCTGAATAGGCATCCCAAAACCAGCAAGTCTACATTTACTAATTATTAATGTTATTTTTGATCTTAATAAAATAAAAAAAGCAAAAAAGTTTCATGACCATAAACAGCAATTTATGATGGAGATGATATACATACATACATATATTGTTTTGTCTTTTGTTATTTTCAGACAAGAAATACACTATATTATGAAAATCCTAAATTTTCGAAGCAGTATCCCTTTCACTATCTAGGAAAAAGTGCAGTAAAATTTTGAGTATTGCACAATAACATGTTTAGATGCAAACGGAATATTACAAGAACTTTGTATGAATTTTTTGATATATCACCACTGATATTAGCACAATATCTTCAAGATGCATTTAAGCTACATGATTAGTGGACACACTTGATATACTTTAAACATATTGATACTTTTGTATTTTATACAAGTAGTCCAACGGATCCTTTTCGATCTNTTTTTTTTTTCCTTGGGTCAACATCAATTATCATTAAGAAGCTGGACACAATGCGAGGCAAATGAAAGCATTAAACTTTACGTAAATATTAATTGTGGTAGCAATGCCTTTTATTTTCATTTTTTAAAGGTAGAGGCACCTTCGTAAAAACTTAACCGTTCAGTGAAACAATTCTTTTATAAATCCATTAGTGTATGTAGTTATAAATAGTTATATGTTTTCAGTTATATACTAGCTGGAATATTGATCTGCAATTTTATACAGTAACACATGGTGATGTTATTTTTACAGGTGGAAGCAAGAGAGTAAGTGGTGCTGTTTCTGAAGTATACCAGCATGCAGAGACTAGCTTCTGTTAAAATCTGTATTTAAAATCTGTGCATTTAATACGTTATGCTATTGCTCTTTAAACATTTGGCCTTATAGATTGCATGTTTTAACTGTGTTACTTATTCAGTTCTGCAAAATATCATCTTTTTGTGATACTTATCATTGTTAGACATGAATTCAAGTATTGTCTTGATGTCTCTTTATTTTTTAAAAATAAATTGTCTACATTTTACCAACTAAAGTCTGAAAATGTTGACAAGCAAAGATTGAAGTTGAGTCTTAAGATCATTATCAACTCTGATAACAGTTACATATTAAACACTGCTACCATTTCAAAAGTAAAAATAAAAATAAAAATTGCAGTGCGTACACCTCTTCCTTATGGACACGATCCCCCTAAGCATAGTTACCGGAAATGGGAAAGGGTGAAACGTGACGGCAACCACAAGGTGCAACGTGACGGCAACGGCAACGCAATGGAAACGGCAAAGAAACAAGCTTTAAATATAGAACCTTAGTAACTTTAGCAATTTTTATATTTTAATAAAATTATGTGTATATTTCTTTGTTGATAGAACAACAATCTAAAATGCAATACAATATAATGATTTTTATATCTAAAAATTTACAATATTTTTATTTATTGGTATCTAAGAACAATTACCCATCAATAAACTTGGATAGAAGTTGTAAAATAATTTATTTAAAAAATAAATATTTTTTGAAAAAAAATTAATAAAAAAACAAAAATATATATTAAGAGCAATTTTGGTCATTGATAAATAAAAATTTTTAAAGTAGTCGAGATTATATTACTATATTACTGAAAAACGCAAAATATGTTACAGGGGCCATTAGGAATGGCCCCACCAAGAGAGGGGATGATCCCCAAATTAATCAATACATCTCCTAAGACAACAAAAACAGTCAGGCCGGGGGGCGCCCGCCCCCCCCAGAAAGTGAGGGGAGCGTCCCCCACTACCTGGGCCCGAGAACCCTCTAAGGGTTCGTCGACAGTACATGACATATTAAGTCCAATACATTAGCATGTTAAACTTTTATACGTTTTTTATTTTTATCATCAAACATATTTTCATAATTAGAATCTAGAACTTCTATAGAAAATTCATCATCTCCATCATCCAGAGTCCTCCATAATCCCATATTCGATGAGAACCCATTTTGTAATCTTGAGAAGATTGAGATAATAACCTAATATTTGAATGAACAAAAACTAAATCTTCAGCCTTTGCAATGCCTAGTCTGTTGTGTTTTGTTGAGTGAATAAATGCATATTCACTCCAATTTCTTTCACATGCTGATGCACTGGAAACCTTTAATACAAAAAAGAATTAAATTCAAAACTTAATAAGAACATTCTGCTAAAAAATCTTTGTTACATAAGTATAAGGATTTTGATTATCTTCTTCCATAATCAATAAGAGTGAAAAAACCTTTATTAAAAATAAAATAGAAATATGCTATTTTAGCTTAAATAAAGGAAACAACAAAAATTAAA
>MNCI01015740.1:115813-149389 GCA_015680685.1 Gnetum montanum | reverse complement strand
TTAACGGTTAGTGTTAAGAGAAAAGAAATAGTGTTATGGTTAACGGTTAGTTGTAGTAGGATTTATTTTAAACTATAAAAATTTTAAGTAAAAAAGTAATTAAAAAAATAAAAAATCATTATTTAAAGTATAACTATTAGTTTTAGGATAAATAAAGTACTTTTTAAAAGAATAAAATTAAAAATAAACAATAAAACAAATAACAAATTATTTAAGGATAAGGTAAAAAAGACAAAGACCAACAAGAAACAATAGCATAGTGATAGTTTAGCATTATTTTTACAACATTATTCAACTCTTTCCTATGATCCCTAGTTAACACTTTCCCTTATTATAGTTGCCAGTTTTCTATTATTGAGAATATTTTCTTCAAGTGAAAACAAGAGAACATAGGAAGAGCCAGAAAAGTTAAAAATTGAAACTAAATAAGAACATTAGGTAGCAATTAGCACACTCACCAAATCATCCACAGATTTCTGGTACGAACTTCTTTGCCATCTTTGAGGATTTTATTTGATTGTTAACATGTAGTGGTGAATTTGCGTTTATTAATTGGTTTAAGACTTTGAGTGGTATTTAAAATTAAATATTTTTTGAATTGGACTTGGAATAATCTTTATTTTTTATTTTTATTTTTTGGATGGAATTCTTGTTATACATTGTTTATCAAAGAACATGATTGCAACGATCATTTTTAAAATACATTTTTGTTTTATGGTTTGTTTTAATCTTCTTTGTAAATAATATTTTGAATTTTTATAACAGGCATATAGGATCAATGCCATCTGAAGAAGATTTGTTTTCTGAAGAGCAAGAAGAGCATGGAGAAAAATTAGAATATCAATTATTAAAAAAAGATTTTCAAAGAAAACTATGGACTATAGTAAATGTTAAAGGAAAATATTTTAGAGGTAAGTATAGCAATTCAGGAAGCAAATCATGGATTTGTCCTTATTGCAACATAAATAGAAGTAGTTCTATTGCATGTGTTAGATATCACTTGCTTGGAATTGGGAAGAAAGAGCAAATTTTGATGTGTAAAAGAATACCAAAATATGAAAAAGAAGATCTTATTAAGCAATTCAAGTATTTTGATGTCATGTCCACCATCAAGAGTACAAATACACATACAAATGTCAGTCGTTCAATGTCAAATACTAATTTAGAAAAAATGTTTGATTCTAAAAAAAAATGTGGATGCACCTATAACAAGACTTTTCTATGCATGTGGCATGCCTTTTAACATTGCTAGGTCTCCTTATTTTAAACAAGCCATATAGATGATAAATTCTGCTTCAAAAGGGTATGTGCCACCTTGTTATGAAAAAATTAGAACAACACTTTTAACTGAAGAAAAAGCTAGAGTTGAAACAAATTTAAGAAACATAAAGAATAGTTGGTCTACTACAGGTATTTCTATTTTATTAGATGGGTGGACAAATGTTACCAACAAACCACTTATTAATATCCTTGCATCATCTCCAAAAGGTGTTATTTTTATCAAGTCACATAACACTTCAGGAAATGTTAAAAACATTGTTTATCTAATGGAATTATTTTGTGAGGCTATAAATACAATAGGAAAAGATAATATTGTGCAAATTATCATAGATAGTGCTTCAAATAATGTTTTGGCAAGAGAGATGATTGAGGATGAATATTCAAATATCTTTTGGAGTCCTTGTGCAACACATTACTTGAATATGTTATTAAAAGATATTTATGTTGGTGTTGTCTAGATATCTGAAGTTGTAGCAAATGGCAAAAAAATTCAACAATTTATCACTAATCATTCATTGTCACAAGCCATCTACAGAAAGTACTCTTCTTTACAGTTATTAAAATATGCAGAAACTAGGTTTGCCTCACAATTTATTATGATTGAATGTCTTTTTAAAGTTAAACAGTCTCTTAGGGAAATGGTAATTTCAGTAGAGTGGGAAAAGTGGAAAATTTCATCAAGTGTTAATTCAAGTTTATGTGAAGAAATTGTTGATCTTATTGTTGGAGGTAGGGAAAAATTATTTTGGAAATAAGTTGAAGCTTCTTTAAAAAAATTTTATCTCATCTATGGAAGTCTTGAATTTAATTTTTTTCTGTATTATAGGTTTCTAGTGCATCAACATGTGAAAAAAATTGGAGTGAATATGCATTTATTCACTCAAGAAAATGCAGCAGACTAGACACTGCAAAGGCTGAAGATTTAGTTTTTGTTCATTCAAATATTAGGTTATTATCTCAATATTCTCAAGATTACAAAATGGGTCCTCATTGAATGTGGGATTATGGAGGATCTATGGATGATGGAGATGATGAATTTTCTATTGAAGTTCTAGATTCTAATTATGAAAATATGTTTGATGATAAAAATAAAAAACGTATGAAAAATAATAGTAACAATATGATATAAACAATATTAAGTATGTTACAAGTTTAACATGCTAATGTATTGGACTTAAGATGTCATATATTGCCGACGAACCCTTAGAGGGTTCTTGGGGCCAAGGTAGTGGGGGACGCTTGCCCACTACTCTATGCCTTTTAGCCCACTTGAACAATTTTCCATTATCCCATTGATTCCTATGAATCTAGGAAACTTGTATTTCTCATTCACAAATTCATCTTTGTTTATGGCGCTAACTATTTCAGTCTTGCTCTTGGTTTTTCATTTTGTTACTAAGAACAGAGGGGGAAACTTAGTACCAAATGCTTGGCAATCCTCGTTTTTCTAACTACTTTCTCAAAAAAAAAAAAAAGTCATGTACTTATTTAAAAATTTTTATTTATCAATGACCAAAATTGTTCTTAATATATATTTTTGTTTTTTTATTAAATTTTTTTTCAAAAATATTTATTTTTTTAAATAAATTATTTTACAACTTGGGTAATTGTTGTTAGATACCAATAAATAAAAATATTGTAAATTTTTTTATATAAAAATCATTATATTGTATTGCATTTTAAATTGTTGTTCCGTGAACAAAGAAATATACACATAATTTTATTAAAATATAAAAATTTAAGGTTCTATATTTAAAGCTCATTTCTTTTTCGTAACCAGATTGTTTGCCATTTCCATTGCGTTGTTGCCGTTGCCGTTCCCGTCATGTTGGGCACCATTTCCGGGTTTCCGGTAACTATGACCTTTTCCCGTTTCCGGTAACTATGACCTTATGACCTTGTGTGCTGTGATAATCATAGAATTGTTGTGTGCTTCCTAGGCCGCTACTGACCAGATTATTCTTAACCAAGATGTATCCCTGTGCGTTCTGAGTATTATTCAGGGAACTGAAGGAACTGTGCTTCCGAGCTATGACAGAAACATCTTTGTCAATAGCATTTGAAACATTTGCAATATGTAGATATGTACCGTTGCCTTTGTCAACTTCATAAGAATATACATACAAAGGGAAAATAGTATTAACCTTAGTAGATGAAACCACTCCCTTTGAAGTCTCAACAATGACCTTGCTATAGCTCACTATCTTTTGCCTCACTGTTTGAGTATCGGCATTATCCTTAAACTCCATGTTGTTGCTGAAATTTAGCTCTGTTGATGCATGAGTGATGAGCTTCCCATGGGATGATTCCACCCATCCAGATGATGAAATTTTTCTAAATGCAGTGGTCTTGAAGGACCCATTCAACCCTTTGAAACTATAATCAGTGGAAAAAGACAAAGATGAAGATTCATAACTGGTTAAATCTCCCTTGATAGACTCTTCATCATCAATCCAAATGTGCAAATTTGCATCCACAAACCAAATATCCAAACCATTTGTGACATTGAAACCGAAAACATGATCCTTACCATCCAACAATCTGCCCAGAAATGGAGTCAATTCAATGTCATAACTTGGCAGATCAAATGACCCAATGCCCCCAGTATAAATCACAGGAAATGGCCAAACCGCACCAACAGGATCCCCATCAATGGCCACCAAAACCTCTCTGAATGGGCCATTGCCTGCTAAACCGGTAAGCCTGTTAGCCTCTAGAAACTCATTTGGGGGATTTGTATACCAGAATTCATCATGCTGATGAAAAGACACATAAACCTCCAACACTGCTCTGTAAGCATTGCTTGGCATACTGAAAGGGACCTGCACAGTATCAGATGAGTTTTGAATCTGGAACCATGCTCCCCCTTGCTATGTCACAGGCAGGGATATAGGTTGGATGAGATCGGCAGGAAATCCTAATTTACCAAACACATTTGCAGAAGAAGAAAACTTTGAATCCAGAATCTTTTTGCCCTCATAGAACTTGAATGAAATATTCACATGATACACCCCAGTAAAGGTCCTATCAACCAGATTATTGAGCTGCATTTGCAGCTTCTGGCGTTTCTGCAACAGAGAATGGTACTTGGTAACATCCTTGAGAATGGTCCATTCAATGCCAGATTTTGTGGGTTCTGCAGTGCAGGTTCTGAGGATTTCAGCTCCTCCAAGCCAGACCCTGCAATTCTGTCAAACTGTCTACCTTTGCAGGTGGCCTTCCACTCCATGATTATCTTTTTCCATGAACTCCCGCACTATGATGGGGGTTCATATGCAGCTACAACTGGAGGCTGCCCATATGTATACCCAAAATCATGTTGCAGAACACTGACAATGGCACAGGGGCTTTCATGGGGAAGATCAATGGGCTTTTTGACCTCAAAAAACACCAGTGGCTCATTCTGAGATTCTCTAAGAGATTCAGCAGCATTTGGATTCACCTCTTCGAGATCCAAGGATTTGATTAGCTGCTTCTGTTGGCCCAGATTGACAATGGCATTTGACTGAACTAGCAACAGTAGCAGCATCACAAGAATTGCAGAAATCCATAGATCCCCCATATTGCACAGAAGGCTTGTGAAATGTAAGACTGCGCTAGGGTGTTTACTAGGGCTAGGGAAGGATACCCAGCAACAGCAAACTTAATCCCATTTCAGAGATGGCTACTTCAAAAAGGTAAGATCCAACTTTCACTTCCCACATCCAAATCTCACCAAACGGTCATCCACTGGCACACCAAAAATCCAAGGTTAGGAATCATCATCTTACTTCTATCCAGAAGCTAATCCCAGCTGTCACGGCAATAATATACCTCAAGGGTTGTGCAAAACAGAAAAATCCAGAATCTTGGAATTCACACTTCCTGAAAGAGAAGATGTTTTCAAATAAATGACAGTACTTTTTTAATAAAACGTAAATCACAGTATTTGAGAGAATCAAATAAAGCACGTCTCATTGCCGTAGATTTACTCTTTTGGAAACGTAAATCACAGTATCTGACAGAGTCAAATACAGCACGTCTCATTGAAGTAGATGTCCAACAACATCAACATGGCTGAGTGCACTTGAATGCAACAGTACGTGGCCATTATTGAATGTGCGTCACTATTGAACACAATCGCTGTCACAAGGTGTAAAACGTTCATTATTTTATGCGGAAGTAATTACGAGGTGTAAGAGGTGTAAAATGTTCGTTATTTTATGTGGAGGTAGTTACAATGTGCAAAACATTCATTGGCTTTTACAAGGTGTAAAATGTTCATTCGCTGTTACAAGGTGTAAAACGTTCTTTATTTTATATGGAGGTAGTTACAAGGTGTAAAACATTCATTCACTATCACAAGATATAAAACATTCATTTGCTGTTACAAGGCATAAAACTCTCATTAGGTATTACAAGGTGTAAAACATTCATTATTTTATGTGAAGGTAGTTACAAGGTGTAAAACATTCATTATTTTATATGGAGATAGACGTTACAATGGTGTAAAATAGTAGGCATCAAATAATGAGGTGTTACCTTAGTAGTAAGACTTCAGGTTTGGCAATTGGATAATGTTTTCTAACTTCTTGTAAATAGATGCAACAATTTTTTTAAGGGTAAATTTTTGAATTGATCATTAATTGGTGTTTGAAGGTGCTCAATTCAAAACCTAAAAATCTAGTGTGAGAGCACCCTTTTGTACTTGTAATGTTGTTTACAAAAATATATTTATCCAATCCATGTACTTTGTGATCCTAAATAATATCCTTATCACCAAGTTTATCCATCTCCTTTATGATGTTAATGTTGCTTAGGAAAGAGTTGGTGCAACCCTTTGCGCTTGTGATGTTGTTGCAAAGGAAAAAATTATTTATCTAATCTATCTACTTTGTGATACTAAATAATATCATCATCATTGATTCATCATGCTTATACATATAATACTTTCATCTTCATACTTATCCATCTACGTTGTGATACTTGATGGGATGCAATATCGCATGGGACGCGATATCGCGGTGCACTGTCATATCTATAAATAAGAGGTGGCTCTCCCTTGTTTCCTCATCCTAGGCTAGACAATAGGGAAACTCTGGCAGATTGATTACTCCAGAGATAGAATATCTTCCATGTGCCCGCAGTAGGAGTCCTAAAGTGAACAGATCTTTATTCGAGCAAACATTGTACCTGAACACAAGTTTGTGTACGGCAATAAAGACGAGCTTCTTGGATAAACCTTGCAGTGCATGGAATAGGCTAATGAGGATTTTATTTATTGTTATTTATTATTTGTTATTTACTACTTTCTCTCTCAACCCTTCTCTCCTAGTTAAGTGCCTCAGTACGACTGCTTCGAGCACGTGCGTTACGCATGGTGATCCCAGCAATGACTAGCGTTTGGTAGCCACAGTTGCATCGGTTCAGGGTGTGTACGGTAAGTGGGAACGGATGCTGACGCTAGGTTAAATTAGACTTAGTTCATTAGTTAGAATTAGTAATTAGTCTTCTTAACCCTTCACCTTGTTAGCATAGAAGACATAAAACATAAAAAGCATAAAAATTATATACCTCATACTTACTTAACCATACACCATGACAACTACAAGTAAATTTGGGAAGACAACGAATGATTAGCCCTAAGTGTTCCATGGGGCGTGTAGGCACTTAGTCTAAGGAGTTTGACCAGATCGCGCGTGCTACGCTCTTATTCGTATGGTTGAGTGTAGGGGTATCTCGCCACTCATCATTGGCGCCGTTGCCGAGGACTAAGTGTTTGTGCGCTGCATAGAACATAGGATATCACTCACATCATTAGGAGCCTAAATGAACCTTTGGGTTAATTAAAAGAAAAATTATATAATGGTAAAGTAGCACACCGAATTAAATAGCAATGTCTTCTTCTCACAAGAGCATTACACCACCTAGGGACAATACTAGAGACAGTCGGCAATCAAAAACACATAACCACAATCTGCCAAGTCCTCAACAATATCGGATAGTATATACTCATCCCAATGAGTACAAACCAGACTTTACCTTTATCTTCCATCAAGATGAACAAATGTGCTAGAGAGATTTGCAAGGTAACATCGTGTTACCCCCAGATCGATTAGTCCCCAACATGCTCCTCCATGCTTTGGCACAAATTGGCATGACTTAGCTCTATGCTAAATACGTTGTAGGTAACTTTGATACAAGGGATTATCATCCCACAAAAGCACAACGTATGAGGGACTCAAGGAAGGAGAGCCAACATACACTGTTGAAGGGCAAAGAGGTCCCACATATCCTAAGTGAAATAGGAGATGGTGAACCACTTATAACAGGTTCGCTATTAAAAGATGTTCCCCCTCCTAATGATAATGAGGAGGTGGGGTATCAGAACCTACGATCCATGATACAAAACCTTGGTTCTAATCCCCGTGAACACCAACTGTTCACAGAGGGAACAACAACTCATAATAAGGATGGGCACTTAGATCGTCACCACAATCGGGGCTGTAGCAGCCAAAGAGAAGGCAAGAAGCATTGCCATGGCGATGGTTCCCCTTCTTCTTCTTCATCTCATCATTTACCCTCTCCTTCCACATCTAGGCACATCCATCATGAACATAATGGTGAGGATAGAGGTAGGCAAAACGAGACACCTCAATGGGAAAGTCGAGAGAGAGGACAAGGGCATGAACGAAGGGAAAGTAGGAAACAACGAAGACATCACAAGCATCATGAAAGAGATGATCATGATGAGCCCCTACTTGCCACCCGAAGTATGCTTGACATAACAGAGGTAGTTAGAATTCCAACAAGGCACTTAAAAGATAGTCAGATCATACGCTTAGACATGAATAACATCCCGTGCTTTGAAGGGGGATACAACGCTAATGTACAGCATCATTTACAGGCATTCCATGATACCTGCGCCTTGTAGAGAATAGAAAATGAGTGGTAGAAACTTAAGTTGTTTCCTAGGACACTCATTAAAGAACCAGAGAGTTGGTACCAGTCCTTAGAAATGGAAACCATCAGGAGGTGGTGTACGATGTTAGAACTCTTTAACGATAAATATCAAATGTACTTTGGAGTGTCTAATTTGTGTAAGTAGATCCAAGGATGGAAGCAAGGTACTCATGAACCCTTGAAGGCTGTCATGGGCCGCTACTACGCATTGTTACATTGTTGCCCAGGCCATGGTTACGCACAACGGGATCAACTCCGCTACATCGTGGATGGGCTAAGACATGAAACTAGAAGAACCCTTGGGACTTATGCCCAAGGGAGACTATCAGAACTTAGAGTCCATGATGTTCATCGCTTGTTGGAACAAGTAGCAAAAGAAGAAGGTGAACTACGAAAAAGAGAGAGTGAGGAAGAATATAACCGTGATCCCTCCCTTCGGAAAAAGGAAGTAAAATTTTGCAATGAAGAGGATGAGTCACCACTCGAAGAGTTGGTGAATAGAAAAACCTTGCCGATTCAAAAACTAACAACAGAAGTATCGGCTAAGATGGATCAATTGTGGGATTCCTTAGACTCCAGACTTGAAACTATCTTGAAAATTGTAGAAGAGTCTAAGGAGGAACGAAGTAGTGAAAAAGGTAAGACAAAGCAGAGAAATTCAGGCCTTACACATAATAAGGATAAGGGAAAAATTACTATCACTGATGAAGTTGTGGATTTAGACATAGACAATGACGGTGGATGTGAGATTTGCCATTATGATCATCCCAAGGGATGTTGTCCATCATCTCACATCTACAGGAGTTTGGGATGTATGCACTTAATCCGAGACTTAACCAATGACAAACACCCCAAAGGTTACCTTATCCCCAAGGTAACCCAAGGTAGTTCCACCAACCATTAACATACTATCTAAGTGGAACTCCACCACAACCCATCGGACAGCATCAGTAGTGGCAATACCCACAGTCATGGGGGATGACACCACTAATACAACAGTACCCTTACTGGCAACCTAATCCTTATGGATATTATGTGAAGCAGCTGATTTCTCCAAGTGACTCTATGAGTCACACAACTTCCCAATGTCACTACCAAGTTCAGGAGTACTTTAGGAGGACTCCTTCTCCTCAGGGAGGCATCCCACATACTTACCATCCTCCAACTTTGTCTGCACCTCTTACACCTATAGTTTCCATACAACCTACTTCAACAATGCAAGGGAAACTCCCTACTCAACCGCAGCAACGGCCATGCTACGAGAGCCGTAAACATTTAACCCGCTGCTGGTTCTGACAACTGTAAAAAGGGAAGACCTTTCTTCAGAACCAAAAGCCTAGAAAAGCTCTCGCAACAACAAGTGGTTGAGTCTAGGTACACTCCTCCACCATCTAACACTTCGAAGCACCCTTCAGTCCAACAACAAAGTTGTACGCATACAGTTATGTTAACGCATACTGTAACCGACTGGATCAAGGTAGGCCACCTTCCCAGGAAACTAACTAATCCTGGAAGTCCCTTAATCTATTTACAAATCTCTGGGAACAAACCACATAAGGCTCTTCTTGACTCAGGTTTTGGGGTCAACCTAATTTCACGAGAGAGGTATCAAGCCTGGAACCTGCCCCAACTTAAGAAGAGCAACATCCAACTGGAGTTGGTTGACCAGTCCATCACCATTCCCTTGGGATTGGTGGAGGACATTGTTACCACTATGTGTGGTTGGTCTTACCTAGCTGACTTCCTGGTGATAGAAGGTAACAGCAACAACGGGGGTTTCCCAATTATAATGGGAAGGTCATGGCTAAGTATAGTAGATGCATACCTAGGGATCCACGATCTTTCCTTGCAAATATCTAAGATAAATATTTATGGAAAGATCGAGAAGAAGAAAGTTTCGTGCATCACATACAGTGACTTAGAGGGTGATGACATGGAAGAATGTTCAGCATCTCTTCCATGTAATCGGTATGTCCAAGAAACACAAATTCAAAGGTGCTTGTATGTAGCAATCACACAAGTAGTGGACACCCTGTGGTTGACAGCTACTAGAAAGAGCAAACCAATATGCACGGAACGAACTTAGGAAACAACTCATTTTAACAATGGAGGCATAGATACATTGAAGTATGAGCGTCGCCAACTTCCACCCCTTAATCTGAGAACATCAGTGGGAAGAAGTTGGATACTTTTACGAAATTCAAATAGACACTCATTATTTCAGATCTCTCCCTTGCAATTCAGTCATGGGGGAGATGGCCACCTATGCTAATCATTGGAGGCCCTCAGTTCTTTTTAGTTTTTGTTTTACATGTTTTTGTTTTGCACGTTTTTGTTTTACACATTACACATTTTTGTCTTACACATTTTTGTTTTACATGTTTTTGTTTTACACGTTTTTGTCTTACACATTTTTTTTTTTACAAATTTCTTTAACCTTTCTTGTTTTTGTTTTACAAATTTCTTTAACTTTTCTTATTTTTATTTTCAACATCGTTATACTTTTTCATTTTTTTTATGTTTGTGTGTGTATGATCCATCGTGTAACTTCGTCACCAATAAGTGTTCTTCTTGATGGTATGAACTATTTTCATATTGATTGCTAATGTTTGGTTTTTACCTTTAAGTCATGATGTTGATACTAAGGTATGTTTCTTTTGATATGGCAGGAAACGAGTTCACTTCATCCATCCATCCACTAGTTGCTATGATCTCTCTCGGCTTGGAAATGTACAGTCCCCTTTCTAATAAGAACTTTAACGAACCAGTGACTGGGCACTTTTTAAACTAAGGAAGGACTCAAGGTTTGACAAGGGTGTGACTTCAAGGGAACTTGATGCTTTTGTGTTGGCCATTCTCTTGGGTGCTTGGATGCTTTCTTCTTGATTTTTCTTGCTGTTCTGATGTTACCCAATTATCGAAAGCTGAAACAATAAAAATAAGAAGTCTTTGCATAATGTGGTTCTCACGCATAAAAACACAAAACACAAAAATAAAAAAAAGAAAAAAGAAAAGAAAAGTTAGAATTCAAAGCACATCCCTTAGACAAAATAATTCCTTGGGCTATAAGCATTGGTTATGGAACTAAAAATGTTTCCTCTAACTAAGGCCCTTCTCGCTTCCCATTCTCTCCTCCTTGTTTCATCGCAATGATGGTGACTCTTGGGGGAAGCATTCTTGTTACTTCAAGGGGATGGATTAGCCGAATGCATTGATGTGAAGTCACTGGATGTGTTTGGTTTGAGGCTGGAGTTGGAATGAGATTTGCCAAGTCACATTAATCATGAAACACACAAGGGGTTGTACACCACCTTGTTCTTGGGATTCCATTCCATTTTCTTCTCTCCATCCTTATCTCCACTATTCACCTCATTGCCGGTTGTATCATTAGTGTATATTTTGGTAGATATATCATGTTCTTTTTGGTAAACTCTTACAGTTAAGACTTTAACTCTTGTTCCAAATGACATTCCCAAAGCCTATGGACTCTTTGAATGTGGGTTTGTCAAGGCATTAAGGGCATGAGCCTGCTTTGGTGAGGACCCACTGACATTCCTATTTGGTGCATTCATTAAATTCTTTTCCTTAACATTTTTGCAATTATTTTTACTTTGTTCATTTCCATCTCAACATCCATTTTATCGATGCTATAGTTGTCTCTTTTTGTCTATCTTTCTTACTCCTTTTCTTTCTCCATTCTAACGCTACTAGAGGTTCGTGATTAGTCATGGGGGTACGGGCCTCGATTTTTTCAATTTTTTCCTAACCCCTACACCTTCGGTAGTCATCATTAATATATCTCCAGATCTATATCAACCATACCACAACCTAGCAAATGGACTTACATCGAAGCAAGGTATCAATTACATGATGATTCATTTACCCTTGCTAATAAAAGATTGTGTTGTGTGTGCAGATGGTAATCATGCAACAACGGAGGGGATCTGGAAGGAACACTTGGAATGGAGCAATGTTGGAAGTAGCTATGCAAGGAGCAAGATCGATGGTGTGGTTACCGATGGACAATGAAAGGTGCAATCTTGGCGTTGGCAGTAGCAACACTTCTTTCTCTCTCTCTTTCTCTTAGCTGCCAAATGAGGCCTGATGTCAATGTAATAAGGTGTTCACTCTTATTGTCATGAACACTAGTTTGTTGTGTCTTGCAATGATGATCCGTTCACATGTCATCCCATTAGTTTCATTGAGTCAATAATCCCATACCTTCCCGATATTATTGTAAAGAATTCGAGGACGAGTTTTCATTTAGTCATGGGGGTATGATGGGATGTGATATCACATGGACCGCAATATCGCATCTTCCCCTACGATATTGCGTACGCGATATCGGGGTGCACCATCATATCTATAAATAAGAGGCAGCTCTCCCTTGTTTCCTCATCCTAGGCTAGAACGTAGGAAAACTTTGGTAGATTGATTACTCCAGAGATAGAATATTTTCCATGTGCCCGTAGTAGGAGTCCTAAAGTGAACGAATGTTTATTCGAGCAAACATTGTACCTGAACACAAGTTTGTGTATGGAAATAAAGACGAGCTTCTTGGATAAACCTTGCAGTGCATGGAATAGGCTAATTAGGATTTTATTTATTATTTGTTATTTATTATCTGTTATTTACTACTTTCTCTCTCAACCCTTCTCTCCTAGTTAAGTGCCTCAGTACGACTGCTTCGAGCACGTGCGTTACGCGTGGTGATCCTAGCAACAACTAGCGTTTGGTAGCCATGGTTGCATCGATTCAAGGTGTGTACAGTAAGTGGGAATGGATGCTGATGCTAGGTTAAATTAGACTTAGTTCATTAGTTAGAATTAGTAATTAGTCTTCTCAACCCTTCACATTTTTAGCATAGGAGACATAAAACATAAAAAGCATAAAAATCATATACCTCAAACTTACTTAACCATACATCGTGACAACTACAAGTAAGTTTGGGAAGACAATAAATGATTAACCCTAAGTGTTCTATGGGGCGTGTAGGCACTTAGTCTATGGAGTTCAACCAGATCACGTGTGCTACACTTGTATTCATATAGTTGAGTGTAGGGGTACTCGCCACTCATCAATACTAAATATCATCATCATACTTATCCATATACTTTGTGATACTAAATATCATCATCATCATGGTGCCTTTATTATTTTACTAGTACCTTTATCCCACTAAATGATATTTCTTCATCATTATAGGGCCTTTATTCTATTTATATACACAAACAAGAAAAAATATAAATTAAGTAATATCATCATCTTAGCCTTATCCAAATAAAAGAGGTTTGATTATTAATTATACTAAAATGGAAAAATATATAAATTTCTAATAGTGGCTTTGTCTCAACTACTTTGTAATGCTATCATATAATTATTATCATGGTGTCTTTGTTCCATCTATATGTCCTAAACATTAAGGTAAGCAAAGAATGTTATCAACTAATATAATTAACTAAATGTAATTTTGAAGACATTGTTACATTAAGTGTAGAACAAGTAAATTCAATTGTTTGTTCTTTTCTCCTAAACATTCATAAATTTCATACATTTCCTTTAAACTCTAACTTTTATGAATTTGGATTTCTTCCTACACTACATCATGCTTCTACAAAGTAAATATGCAATATTCAAAGACTTGCTAGTATAAACACATAATGTAGCAAAGCATTGAATAAAGGTAGCATAATCAAAGTTACTCAAATGCATGATCACACTATGAAAAATCATTTTAAACATCAATTAACCTTGGAAATTAAAGGCTTCAATGCCTTTTACAACTATTAAAATAGTTATAAGGTCTTTTAACAAATTAAACTAAAAAAATTTGTTGGCCAAATATTACCCTTCAAATGTAAAGTGTAAAGAAAAATTGATAATGGTAAAAGACAATAAATTGAATTTTGGTAAAGGCTATGGTAAACTTAAAAATAGAGAAAGAAGTGTACAACATCTTAACATGTTTTTGTATTTGTATGAATTTGTATTTATTGGAAAATGTTAGATATTTATGAAACTGAAATTAAATTTTTACTTGCATCCATTGAGACCTTATTGGATTTATCAAATCACACTAGTTTCAAGATTTGATAAAATAAAAATGCATATTCATGGAACTAATAAGAGAGATCACACTTCTAAACTAAATAATAAAACCTTAAGATTATGAAGAAATAAATATATTTGGGAGAAAAATGCTCTTGAAATTATAAGTGGAAGTATTGTATATTATAGCCAATTACAAATGGCAAAAAGGTTTTATATATAATGAAGAATAAATGTAGCAAGAGCAATATTTGGACCTAGACAATTCAAAAATATCTTTTCCAAATAATAATACAACCTATAATGCTTATAGATGTGGTGTGGATCCTAGGTCTTGATCAAGTATCATGGAAGAATATTTAAAAATTTTAGAAATTGTTCTTGTTGAATGAATTTAAGGTGAAGGCTCAAGTTCCATATGCAATACTTTTATTAAAAGCTTATTTGTTGCTATTGGAAGCAAATCTAATTTATTGATTTTTAACATTCTATTTAAATAATAAAAATAATAATAATATTTGAAGAGAGATCATTCAAAAATCTTGGTAACAAGGATGATGCTCTCAAGGAAAATTGTAGCTACAAAATTTAGGTATTGAAAATATTAATATAATAATAAAATTCAAAACAAGCTTGAAAACTTGTTAAGAAGAAAATTTTAGAGAGATGGCAAAATGAGGCATAAATATTTAAAAAACACTTTAGTTTTATTGACAAACATTAGAGATAGCAAACATGATGAAGCAAAATATCTAAATATAGTAATTCTATTATCCATAAGAGCACTAATTAATAGAGTAAGAATAAAATCACACCATCTTTGAGTTAAAATTGGAAGATGAAAAAGTATGCAGTATGAAGATAGAATATGAAAATTGTGTTTAATACAAGTAATAGAAGATGAATAACAAGTATTATTAGAATCTTGCAAAACAAATTTCTTAAAAAGAAAATGGAAAATCTCTTGTCAAATTTTACATGATTTATTGCAAGAATATGACTAAACAAATTGCATCTTGTCACCTTGGTAAATCCTTAATATTTTTTACCTCTATTTCTCTACTGATTGCTAATTGTGACCATTTGCAACTTACAATCTTACATTGCAACCTCACTATAACTTACAAGGATCTACAACTTGTTATCAAACCTTAAAAATAATGAATTTTAGCATTTTCCATAAACTACGACAGACTATGACTCCTAGCTACCCATAGTTGCAAATTACAATTGACTATGACTCATAGTAAACTTATAGTTGCCTCCTCAACCATGAAAAAACACTCAAATGACTCTAAACTAACACCAGAACATAACACATAGCTCCTATAACTCCTAGGACATATTAAGAATAGAAATCTCAAGAAGATAGCTTGGTGCCTTCATCATATCCCTCAAACATTAAAAGATATTTGTTTCATTTGGGAAATCCACTTAAGATAGCATTAAGCCCCCATAAACCTAAATCATTTTCATAATCCATATGGAATTCTTAAACTTATCATCATTCCAACACATCAATTACTTATGCATCTTCTTGCCTCTTATGAGCCTTACCTCTCTTACTTACTACACTATTACCTTCCTTGATGACTTGAATGGAATTTGATCTTTAATTGCATCCTTGAGGACTTCAACCCTATCCTCTAGGTTTGATGCAAGCACATTGCTATGATGTGGACTTGAATTTAAAACATTAAAAACACAAGAAATAGAAAAATCTTGAATTGAATCAATCTCATAAGCATTACAATTGATCTTATTCATAATTCTAAATGGACCAAAACTTCTTGAATTTGACTTATAGAAATTTATATTCCTGTTTCTTTCTTTGCTCAAATAAATTCATTGGTCTTGAATATTATATCCTTATTCTTCTTTTCCAAGTAAGCTTTGACTTCTTGATGTAATTGCTTCATTTTCTCAATAAAATTAGTGTCATTGACTATCGTATCCCTCTTAAATTGTAGCAACATGCCATCTTCTTCTTTGTTAGCTCTTTTAGGCTTGAAATCTTTAGTACATATTCATGCTTACATAGCTAGTGGATTTAGCAAAAGAAGCCATCAATTCATGCTTAAGCCTCAAACTTGTATCACTATGAGCTCTCTAAGCAAAAGTGATCAGTGACCAACTAGAGTCCAAAATTGCTAGGTCACTATGGGTTGTTGAGTTTGGTATTGGTAGTGACTAGCTTTAATGTCAAACTATACACATCATTTGTGGTTACCATGTTTGGTATGGTTAGTACCAATTATCGTCTACACAATACAACAATTTTAGCCATTAGTTCCAAGATTAAACCTATATACATAAATTTCTAAATTTCTTTCCATATTATTTCCATAAATGTTATTAAGTAACATAAACTTAATATTTTTGTTATCATTGATTACACATCACTATGAGATTCATCATTGCCTCCAACCAACATGTTGCTAATCTTTGGTGAAAAAAAAATACAAAATACAAAATATGATAATTAAGTATAACTAATTGCCAAAATTAACAATATAGAAACCAATAATTCAAGTTGATAGGTAAAGGTTAGTAAAAGGAAATAAAATGATTTGCATTAAAATATTCTATAAATTAGATATCACATACAAAATCAAATTTATTATTTAGTAATCATACCCTTTTATTATGGTGCTACTCCCAATAAGCCACACAAAAATGATTAAATAGTTCATAGGTACTAAGTCCAAATCGTTTACCCATCGTCTTATGGTAGAGAGCTGTCTATAGAAAGAAAAAAAATGTGGGTTTTCAATCCAACAAAAAGAAAATTAAAAGCTAATATATGGTTGGTCATTTAATCTGAACTACTTCTTGATCTAGAGGCTACCTAGGAAGTTTCAATACCCTTCTCATCATAGGATGATGTACCATCATCTTTTGCATGGTGCAACAACTTCTCCAATGGCTTCAATTGGGCATCAATGTCATTTAAACACATCTAGATTTCTTCTTGATATTCCTAAAAATCCTCCTACATGCTAGAAAGGCACTCAAAATATGCTCTAAGGTCTACTACAAAATGATGCTACCTATCAAAGTGGAGCTTGATCCATATTCTAACAACTATGAAATTGGCATTAGCAATGGTAACATCATCAACAAGGTGATCCACAAGTAGGTCAAGTGCCCAACTAGTTCACACTAAATGTTCCAAATTTTAGCTTTTTCTAAAATTAAAATTTTCTTTTACTGCAACAGGGCATGCACCACAAACAAGAAATAAAGACCATCTTACTACCCTTTCCCAATGAGCTTTTCAATGTGCAGATGTTGCTGCAAAAACCACATCCACATGAAGGCATAATTCAAAGGCTCCTTCTCTCGAATGGCCACTATGAATCACATCATGGGGGTCATGACGTGGCTAGTATGTGACAATAGAATTAGATTGGTTGTTAATATGTGATGCAACATTTTCCATTCTAGAAAAATTACATTATACTTGACTTCCTTGCATGTTAATGGTACATAATCTAGTGTGTTGGTAAATCATTGAGACTTTATTTTGTTGTGACACATTGGTCCCATACTATCTCTTATTGTTCCAAGGTAACCCTAAGGAGGCTAAAGTTTATATTTCTATGAAAATAGTTATTACTTTTTACTATTATTTCTATTATTTATTTTGGTAAACTTCAAATGTGAATATCTTTATTTATAGATGTCTAATTGAGGTGAAACAAGAATCATTAGAATCAGTATTTTGTGTACTTCTTATTGATGCAACAAGAACCAATTGAATAAGAATGAAGAAGAAAGTTTATTCTTACTTGAAGGAAATGAGGAAAGTACATAATTCGAAGTAACACACTCCCAAGGATAAATAGTCAACCAATCAAACCTTTACTTGACACTTACAATACAAGGAGGATCATTAAGATCTTAATCTCTCATAATGCTCAAGAAAAGCCCTTACTTTTTCTCAAGGTCATAAGGAGCACAATTTTACGAATAACATGTGGCACACTTTTTTGGGATGCTCTCATCTTTTATAAGCTTAGGAATGATTCTTGGACTTCCCTAACTATTAGTATTTTGTTTAAAAATCATGCCATTTTCAAAAAATTCATTTTTTGTAGATTGCAAGTAATTGTAACCTACAGGCCCCTCATAATTACTAGGCTATGACTAACACCTTGTCACACTTGTTAATTAAAACTAACTAAAACTTGTAATCTCATACTACGATCTCACTAACTTGCAAGGATTCACAACTCATTGTCAAACCTTGAAAAATCATGAATTTTGACATTTGCTAAAAACTAAGATAGATTACAACTCACAACTTTCTAAAATAGCAAACTATAACTAATAATGACTTGTACTTAGCTTGCAATTGCCTACCTAGCCATGAAAAAGATACTAAAACGACTCTAAACTAATGCCAAAACATAACACACAGCTCTTATGAATTCTTAGACATACTAAGGATAAAATTTACCTTAAGAAGATCGGTTGATATCCTCATCACACATTATAGGACTTCTTTATCATACCTTATCATGTTATGCTCACATTTCCTTATCAACCCCATAGCCCCACCAAAAATTTCAAATTACTTTTTTCCTTAAAAAATCATAATTTTGGAATCTCTAATTTTGTTTATCCAAAGAATCTAATTTTTTGTACTTATCTTTATTATCATTCTATATATCATAGATTTGTTACATCTACTTCTTAGTCACCATCTTTAGTACCTCATTCGCCTCAAAATTCTTCAACCTTAATTTATATGTAAATAAATAATAAGCTACTAGTACTAAATGTAAACTTAGAAAACATATCTTAGTTAAGAAAAAACCTAAGTCTATGCCCATTTCTAGTGGATCCATTCATCCACCTAATCCATTAGGAGTTCAATAATCAGTTACATAAAATATAATTAGTATGTCTCCTACACCACAAAAATAGTTAACGAAATAAAAAAAACTGATCCTTTTGTCTATACATTATGCTTACTCATGTAGTTATGAATTGGATTAAAGAAAATAAAACCTTCCACCAAATATAATAGAGCTTATTAACCTACTATTTTATTTATAGCTTTATCAAAGATGAAAAGCTGTTGGACTAGAAAATATTCCTATAGAAGCTTGGAAAGCATTGGGAGATGTAGGAGTTTCTTGGCTAATGGGTCATCAGAAGCGATATTGGGGCTCCAATATTGCAGATCCAATATCAGGGTCAATAAGCGATGTTGGATATCCGATGTTGTTTTTGCCATGCTCACCTATAAATATCACATAGGGGAGAGATACGAAGGAGAGGTAGAGATAGAAGATAGACAAAGTCAGTTAGAAGTTTTCCAATTTCAGTTCTAGTGTATGCCTGTAGTGTGATTTTTATGGTTTCATAGTGTCCTTATTTGAGTATAATGTACTTAGGCACATTACATGTTTAGCAATAAAGATCAAGATCATTTACATCATTGTAGCATCCACTTTGCATTTGTGATTTTCTTAGATTAAAATTTCAATGTCTTTATTTATTGCTATTTCCAACTAATGTTATTTACGTTCCTCATCATTAAGTGGAATGAGTATGATCAATTGCGAACACATAAGTGTATTGCCTGGTAACCCAGTAGCGACTAGCATTTGATAATCCTAGTGGCAACTACGTGAAGCCCAAGGTGCATACGGACAATCGAGTTCAAATACTCATCACCTTAGGTTAAATATAGGATTTATTTCATACCTTTAGTTAATCAACTCTTTATTATTGTTCCATAGTAGGAGTAGCATTAAAGCATTACATCATATACCTCACTTCAGACTAAACCATACGTGACAAAGCTTCCACTAGTCTAACGTGGAAAGACAATGAACAACGAAGCACAATAACTATCTTAGAACTCATGATTAGCCTATTCATGGAGTTTGACCAGATTGTGCGTATGTGCTCATATTCTTATAGTTGGGCATAGGGGTACCTCATCGCTCATCATTGGTGCCGCTACTAGGGATGGTGCTAATTTTCTAAGATAGTTATATCATACAACTTCGTTGTAGGAATTTTCATGCTCTATCTTTTAAAAAGGAGTAACAAGTCACACATGCATCTCCAACATGTCTCGTGCACATGACATTAGTGATTTATCTGGTAGTGAAACTATTTACTAGCAAACCAATGTTATCTATAACAACATGGAATGGAGTGATCATCCTAGAGTTGGAAGAACTTCCAAGCCTATAATCTTCCAAGCACAAAGTCATGATACAACATGGGATGAATTGGAGAACCATAGGATCCATAACCCTTCTCCTAATCTCACTTCATCTTTCTTTGCAATGTCTTGTTCAAATGATGTCCAATATAGGTATGATCACCGCATAAACCATGATGACAGATGCAGAAGAACACAATGCTCATATCATAATCACAACTACCTACAGGGTTATCAGACTCATGCAACTCAACATCCGTATATGACGATGTTTGATGGAGAAGGTGAACCCTTATTATCGATTTGAAGCTTAGTGAATATTCAAGAGGCTGTTAGAATCCCCAAAAAGCATCAACGGGATAGTCATATTAAATGAATAAAAATGGAGTATATCCCTAGGTTTAGATGAGACTATAATTCTAATCTACAATAGTATTTGAAAGCCTTCCATGATGCATGTACCTTATAGAACATTGACAACATGTGGCAGAAGTTAAAACTCTTCCCCTAGACACTTGTCAATCAAGCTTCCATGTGGTATCAGTTGTTGAAACCTAATTTTATTAAGCATTGGTCCACAATGTTAGAATTGTTCAACGACAAGTATCAAACTTATGCTAGAGTGTCCCAGTTACGAAAACAGATCCAGGAGTGGAAACAAATAGAATATGAGCCCTTGGATTTGGCCCTAGATTTTTATTACTCTTTATTTCATAAATGTCCAGGCCATGGCTTCTCCTAGGAAGAACAACTTCACCACATCATAGATGGGCTTTGGACTCAAACACAAGAAACCCTTGGAACATACGCTAAAGGGTTAACTACATGAACTAGAAGGCCATCAGATTTTAAGGCTAATTCAATGGGTTAATAAAGAAAAAGGGGAGTTGTGTAAACAACAAAGTTTGGAAAAGCATCAACAGGAATCAATGTTTGTAATAGAAACGGTCACTGACTAGGATAAGGAAACTTTCCATAGGAAGATGTCCCAACATCCCTTGCCAATACAACAACTAATTGATGAATTACATGCAAGGTTGAATAGAATGTCTACATGGCTTTAAGATAGTGCTTCATCATACGCCAAGCCTACTGAAGTGAGTGTGGCACAACACAATCTCAGTGAAGAATCTTATCATAAAGGAACAAATTGCGAAACAAGTTAGATGAAAGGCCAATGAGACAAACACATTGCTATTGACAACAAGGCAGATAGCTCCACTACAAACATGGATGAGGAATGTGACCTTTTCCTTTATGATCACCCAAAGGGTCGATGCTCAATATTGTCACATCTACAGGAGCATTGGACTTCTACGCTACATCTGAAGTTCTTACACCAACACAAGCCTAGAAGAATACCTTTCCATCCATGCAGTTATGGCCCATCCTATAACCACGCATGTAGGAACCATCCTCAACCTTATGGTAAACCTCAACTGCAATGGCAACCACCACAGTCATGGAGGAGGCAATCACCCACTTGGCAACCTTTTACACATATACCAAAGTCGCCTATTGTCTCTACTTCTATTTTGACCACTACCATGGATTCCAAGTTTATGCTAAGACAATAGAATCCATGCATGCCATCGAGTTTTCATAACCTCAGTTGGACACTGGGAATGTTTCAAGCTATTCCATCTTCCACACTGGCATACCAACGCAACCCTTATGCCATGTGTGTGGCACCACTAGGAAGCATGCCCTATACCACGTATCCACAATGCATAGACCCTTTTGCTAGTTCATATCGCCCTCCAATGCATAGTCCTTGGGGCTATCTTCCTTTCTAACCATGAACTAATCCTTCTTTTTCTTTTGTTTTGTTTTCTTTTATTTTCATTTTTTATTGTTGTTTTGATTTATTTTGTTTACCATTCCTAAATGTTCTTGATCAATAAGTGAACTTTACTTTGGTCCACTTGGGGTAGGGATTTGTTTCTATGTTGTTTCTATCATAAATGTTTAACTGTGCGAATGGTGTATCCATGTCATCCATCCATCCACTTAATTCTATGGTTTCCTTCTATTTTGGAAGGATGGAGCTCCTCTTCTAATCAAACTATAATGAATTTGTGGCTTGATATTCTCCACCCTGAAGAAGGATTCAAAGGAATTGAAAAGGAAGGGGATTTGATACACTTGTACTGGTTTATTCTCTTGAATGCGTGGATGTTGTCATCAGTTTTTCACCATTCCACCATTGAACACCACTAGGAAGTTGACCTAGTCAAATATGTCTTTGCATGGTGTGGTTCCCATCTATTTACATCAAAAAAGGGGAGAAAATAGATGGGAATTCAAAGCACACCCCTTAAATATAATAATGGAATATGGACTACAAGCACTAGTTATGGAACTACAAGGTTCTCTCTAACTAAGGTCCTTTTGCACTTCCTATTACTCTTTTCTTCTTTTTGGTGGGATGGTGGTTGATCTATGAGAACACCCATGTTGCCTAAGAGGATGGATTAGTCAGGTGTGTTGATGCAAGGTCACTGGATGTGGTTATTTTTGGTCTAGATTGTGAATGGTTGTTGTCAACTCATCTTAACCACTAAACACATAAGGGGCTTTATACAACCTTCATATTGGGAGTCCATTATGTGTTCTCTCTTTCCACCATGCTTTCCATTCCTCATCTCATTTTTTGTTGTGTTTTCATTTATGATTTGGATGTACATAGTCATAATTCTCTACTAATGGTGGTGTTTTTTGTTTGTTTGTTTATGTGTTGTTGTGTGATAAGTATCAGTTGCATTTAATGCCTTAGGTGCCTATGGATACCTTCTAGCATGGTTATGCAAGGGCATCATGGACATGCACCTACTTTGGGGAGGACCCACTTGTGTAACTCTTGTGTCTTTTACTTGGTTTTCAATACCACTTGATTTATGCACCTTCCACTGTGCCTTAATGACTATCATTCCACCTTTTCCTAACTATATACCCTCTTCACTTTTATGCATTATTTCTTTCCCTCATGTTATCCTAACAAGCTTCCTAGGTTTTTAATTTTTTTGTACCTCAAACTCTTTTATTCCTACCCTCGAATTATTCTCCCTTTGTCAAATTTTTGGTTGAGCATTTTTCTAAGCACTTTGATATTGGGGATTCGATGTTAGAGGGGCTTCGATATTGGATCCTCGATGTTGGGTACCCAATATCAGGGCCATAAAATCTATAAATATGACACTTAGACACACTTCTAGTTTCATTTCTACATTACAAAGAAAGGGGAGTTTTTGCAAATTTTTTCTCTTTGGCGATTTAAGCTTTGCACGCCTTTGTCCACATGCTATATCTTGCACGTTTGCAGTCCGTTTTCTATGAAATTTGTGCTTCTCTATCCTTGGATTGTCCATCTTAGTCATGGCGAGGGGGGCGGGGGGGCGGGGGTGGGGGTGGGAGGGAGGGGGTATGGTTGTGTTCACTTAACATCATATTTTTTCTTCAAAAATCACTATTTCCCAAAAGGTAGTCTAAGGGTAAACAATGAATATACTAAGTAAAATCAAAGCTAAATAAATAAATAAACATTGCCCACCATGCCAAAGATACTTTTTATGTATCCCTAAGTACCTTAACTATCTTATTAGGCCCTTTTGAACAAAAAATTAAGGCCTTAACTCTACAATCTAACATGGCTATAACATACACTGAAGGGTGACCAAGGTATAGATGAGTAACGTGATCAATACAAGGATCCCTTACTAACCTAATGTTTTTTGTAATTGAAGATGACTCCCAAATGAGCAACCCAAGGCAATCCATCATAGGGACTGAGAAAACATCCTTGGGGAAACCAAGGTTGAACTGGCCAACAAGGGCCACCAATTAAACAAGAGGCATAGTCATTCAACATCTATCAAGAAGCCCCTGCAAAAGTCCCTGCCAAAGCTCAATCTGTGTAGGTAGAGGCAGCACCTCAAGTGCAAGGACAATGACTCACATTATCACTAGAATTCCTTACTACCATTTAGGCACATCCCACGTTGGCTCAGTCATGATGAAAATGAACTTCGAGCCGTTCATGGAGTTCACCCCTCAGTCAGTGAGGACATAGTTGCAAGCATCTCCATTTTGGCCAATTTTGTCTGAAAATGCAGAATGGTACCTTGGGGAGAGTTATTCTTTTTGGCATGGTAAAGAAGATGGTACAACTGTAAGAATTGGTGGGGTCACAGTCTCTTATTCTATCAAGGAAATCACTAAAGCCCTAAATTTGCCAAATGCTGGAGCACGATTGTCGATTTTGTCAACCTGACTTGATTTGGAGAGTCGTAAGCTATGGCTGAAAAGTGCTTTTGACGATGAGAATAAGTCATACAACAAACTAAGCCTGGAAGAGCGTACCTATTTCAAACTTGGGACATATCATTTGTTTCCAATGAAGGGACTCAATTGTCTATCCACCTATGCGGCTTGAGGATGTGTTGTGTTAATGGGCAAATTTTAAGCCAACATTCCCCAACTATACTTCATGGAGATCGAGCGGTGATTCAAAGAGATGAAGATGGGAAAGCTCACTTTGCCATTCCCCTGTCTAATTCAGAAATTGTATCAATGTGTTGGAATCCTTGGTTATACCAGTGATGTATCCTGCAAAGCTCAAAATTCTTCTTTTGCAGAACTGCTCAAACCAATGCCCTTGAGAAAAGATCTTGAAGAGGAAGAAGAATAGGAATAGCAGCAACTAGAGTAGGGATACATTACCCAATTGGAGCAAAAAATAAAATAGCTCAAGCACTAGTTGGTGCAAGCCAAGAAGTAGTAGGAAGCAGGACCTAACCACATACCATAGTCTGAACAAACACCGCCACCATCTCAACCACCTTAGCAACAACCGCCAATTTATGATTATAGTCCTACACTTAGTAATCTCTAGCAGATCTCAGACCTCATGAGCTAGGGAACACTCGATGAGTCAAGTCTCTTTTGAGTTCTTGATGATGCAATCTAGCCCATGGTGTCTACTAATCCTACCACAGGGAAAGTTTCACTCTAGTTCAGACAAGAGGCCCAGTGGTCACAACAAATCTCTGGGAATGCTGCATCATTTCAAGTACTACTTGAAACTATTGAAGGGGCTACAGTTGTAGTCATGCAAGACCAAGATGCGATGGGTGTAGCAGACGTTATCAAAGATCACATTAAAGAATCCTTTAACGTCCCTGTTGTACCACTAATGAATCTCATAGGTGCATGGGATGCGCAAGCATTGGTTGGTCCCACCATGACTCTGGCTAAACATAAGGATGTTCTGGATAGACTACTGAAAATAAGGTAGGTAATGAACTCCTTGTTCGATGTCCCTAGCGATGTCACTATAGCACAATCTGAACTGATTTCAACTAAAGGAAAACTTGTCATCACCAAGCACAGGGTCGAGCACGCGGAAGTGAAAGCCCAAAGAATTTATCAAGAGCTTGCAATCTTAAGGTTAGAAAGGTGGAATCCATCTTCATTGATCCCACCCAAGATAATGGAGCCTTTCTAAACTAAGAAATTAGCTTAGATGATAGAAGAGAATAAAACCCTAGCATAAGAAAGAGAGTAGGTAGTATGGGATGCTTTTGCCGTAGAAGCATAAACTCATGTGCATCTCAAGGCCCTTACCACCTTACAAGAAGAAAATAAGTAGTTAACTACAATGAATAATAAGTTGACCATCATTGAGAAACAAAACAATTTGTTAGAAGAAAGTCTCTACTAGCTAAGAGAGTAGCTGGTGTGAGTCAAGCATGACATGAGTTTCCTCACCCAAGAAAATTGAACCCTCTCTATGGAGGAGGTATGCGCTATCTGACAAAAGTTAGTCATTGAAATAAGTGCATGGTAGAACAAGGTCAAAAAGCATGAGCACCTCAAGGAGCACTTCCATGACTAGGTGGGCATGTACGAAGAAGTCATTGAAAAAGAAATTTGGATGGAAAAGGGCTAGATAGATTCCTCTGTGGCCTAACAATTTGACTAGAGAAACATCTTATATACATATGCCATTGCTCACTAGGTAGAGGTTAAAATTTAGGACTTGAAGATTGCTAATCTGAAAGAGTACATGAAGTTTGCCAATCTTTGATACACCAACTTGGCCATGTTGATAGTAGAGTGCTCACGCAATGAGCTTGACAGGTAGGCAGCCACCACTTACATGTTGCATGAAAAGGAGGTTGTTGACCACAAAGCAGCTCTTGACAAGCTAGCTGTCACAACTACAGAATTGAAGGTAGTTAAGGCTAGCTACCATGGATAGAAAGATGTAGTTGTAGACCTAGCCAGACATTTTGTTAATTATCTAGATTTGAGAAATAAGGCCAAGGCATTTGAAGAGGGGAGACGATAGTTTGCGGCTTGGTATGTAAAAGCCAGTCAAATGTTTCCACAACTGTTGTGTCCGTGGGATGTGCCAGTTTCCTTACATATCAAATCATTTGCATGGACTGTGCATGATCCCAAAATAGAGGAGGAGAAATTTCAATCACTGCTACATCATGACAAGCCTCCGAAACTAGGAATCTACTTCTTCCTCTTCTTTTGATTTTGAAAGTCATCATAGAAAGACTAGCCATGATGGAGGTGCTTAATGGGACAACAATAGTAATCACCAAGCCCATAATGAATGAAGGGGTAATAGAGGACATCATTAGCAAAAAAAAAATCATGATGATGATGAGCCTTTGTTGGCAACTTGAAGAATGCTTAATATCACAAAGGTATTTACGCTTCCGACTAGGCATGTGAAAGATAGTTGGATCAAGCACTTAGACATGAAAAATATCCCAAAATTTGAGGGGGGATATAACTTAGACATATCTACAAGCTTTCCACAATGTTTATTCCTTGTATAACATTGAAAATGATTGGTAGAAATTAAAGTTATTCCCTAGGACACTCATTAAGGAGGTTGAAAGTTGGAACTAGCCCTTAGAGCTAGAATCTATTTGTAGATGGAGTTCCATGTTGGAACTATTTAATGAAAAATACTAGACATACTCTAGAGTGTCTAATTTGAGAAGGCAAATTCAAGGTTGGAAATTTGAAACACATAAACCCTTGGCTACTACCATGGGTGGATATTATTCTCTTATACATCAATGCCCTAGCCATGGTTATTCTCAGAGGAAACAACTTTGCCACATCTTAGATGGGCTCAAAGTAGAAACTAGAAGAACTCTTGGATTTTATGCCCATGGGAGACTATTCAAACTAAGAGCTCATCAAATACAAAGGTTAATAGAGAAGGTAGTGAAAGAAGAAGGTGAGTTGTGAAAAAGAGAAAGTGTAGAAGAGTAGAATAGGGATCCTTCCATTAGAAAAAGGGAGGTTCAATTCTATGGCAAGGAAGATTCATCGCTTGACAAAGTGATGAATAGGAAAAGCTTGCCTATTCAAAAATTTGTTTTTGATATTTTGGTAAAAGGTTGAATAACTATGGGACTCTTTGGATGAAAAATTCCAAACTTCTATGAAGATTTCTCAAGCATCCAAAGAGCATAATAGTGATTGTGATCATAGGAGGCTAAAAGAAGCTAAACGTGCCTACTAGAAAGGTAAGGGTAAAGTTATTGCAGTAGAAGAATTTGTGGGGATAGACTCTAAAGATGATGCTGGATGTGACATCTATTAATAGGAAAATATAAAGGAATGTTTTCATGTGGTGTCACACTTAAAAGATTTTGGAATGTATGCATTGAATTTGTAACTAAAAAGAAGGCAAGCACATAGATGAATGCCTTATCCTCAAGGTAATCTAAGGTAGTTCCACTAGAAACAAAAATCTTATTATCCAAGTGGAGTTGCATCACAACTGTATGAGCAATACCAGTAATGGAACCAACCACAATCATGGGAAATGCCATCGCCAAGGTGGCAGTATGCTTATAAGCAACCAGATCCATATGGGTACTATGTTCAACAACTCATTTCTCCATGAAACTATGTAAGCCACACATCATTCCAACATCACTATTACCCTCTAGGGTACCATCGAACTCATCCACCATCTACTCAAGGGGAGAACCCATATCCATACCATCCTTCACATGCATTTGTAGACATCCCTCCATCCTCAACCTAGTTACCTCCTACTCCATCTATGCAGGGTGAAATTTCCCCACAATCGTAGAAATGATATGCTATGAGGGCTATAAATTTATAATCAACCTTCCAATTGAGTGGTTTGGATAATAGATCTAGGAAATGACTATTTTTTTGACCCAAAAGTCCTTCAAAACCCTCATAACTTAATGCAGCTAGTCGCCCTGTATCTCTAACACACTCATCCTCTACATCAAATACTTGAGAGCCCTTCAAACTAAATGCTTCCTTAGATCTAATTTTTGATGTTAACTCATGTTGTTTTTTATTGGATCAAGGCTGACAACCTTCTCACGAAAAGATCTAATGTAAAAAGTCCCCTTATTTATTTGCAGATCGCTAAACATGAGCCATGCAAGGCTCTTCTAAATTCTTATTCTAGTGTCAATCTCATTTCCTATGACATGTATAAAGCTTAGAACCTACCACCTCTAAAGAAGAGTAACATTCATTTGGAATTGGTAGACTAATCAATCATTGTCCCTTTGGGGTTAGTGAAGGACATTGTGATCATAGTTTATGGGTGGTCATATCCTACCAATTTTTTGGTGATCAAGGTAGAGAACTATAAAGGTGACTTCCCCATCATTATGGGAAGGGCTTAGTTAAGCACTATTGATGCATGAATGGGCATAAGGGATCTCTCCTTGGAAATTTCCAAGGAAAATGAATTTGGACAACTAGAGAAGAAGCGTGTTCCATGCATCATGTACAACAATAATAGGTGCAATTGTGTGCAGAAAATTTGGTTCATTAAAAGTACATTTCTCAAAGCATGCAATCAATGTGCACATGAAATTGATATTCAAAGGTGTCTGTATGCAGTAGCCACTAAATAGGAGGGCACCCAATGACTAACAACTAACTCTGATAGTAGCACATTATGCATGAAACCAACTAAGAGCCTAACATGTGCTTATGTTGAAGATATGGATGAACTTGAGCAAGTTCATTGCCAACTCTCTAATGATGAAGATGATGATACATGTTGGGGAGAGTTGGAAATCCCTGATAACTTCAAGAAGGAGCCCCTAAAGTTAAAAAATCTACCAACCAGCATGAAGTATGCACTTTTAAACAATGACATGTTGGTTATCATTAATGAAAATCTTGCTCCCTAACAAAAAGACAAGCTGTTGTAGGTAGTTAATAAATGGCCAACAACCTTTACTTGGTAATATCTCAAATTAATTAGAATCAATCCAAGGATATGTTAGCATTGTATATACATTGACCTAACCATAATGATAAGAAGGTAGCCATAAAGTTGGCTAAACCCCAAGTTGAAGTAGATCGTCAAAGAGGAAATAGAATAATTTCTCAAGGTGGGGTTCATCGAGCCCATCACAAATAGTAAGTGGGTTAGCCCACTCATAATTGTGCCAAAGAAAGGTAAAAAGTGGTGGGTTTTCATTGACTTCAGGCTATTGAACATGGTAACATTTAAAGATGATTTCCCATTGCCATTTGTGGACCAAGTGTTGGACACCATTTTAGGCATTTCATTGCTATTATAGATTCTTGTATGGTTATCTTGGCTATAACCAAATCCAAATTATACCAGAAGATCAGGCCAAGAAAACATTCACAAGTTCCTGAGGGAATTTTAAGATGCCATTTGCTCCATGCAATGCCCTTGCAACATTTCAACACTTGGTCCTTAGTATTTTTGAACAGTAAATTGGTAGTGGAGTAGAAGTCTTCATGGATGACTTATCTACCTATAGGGCTATATTTGAGCAAGCCCTGGACCACCTTGAGTAGGTACTAAAAATATGTGTCGAAACAAACCTCAAGCTCAATTGGCAGAAAAGCCATCTAATAGTCTAGAAGGGCATAGTACTTGGGCACTGAATTTCACAAGAAGGGATTGAGGTAGACTTGGAAAAGATAAGGTTCATCCAAGGAATTCCATGCCAACCAAAGAATGTTAAAAATGTCTGATCATTCCTTGGACATATTGGCTACTACCAACGATTCATAGAGAATTTCTCTAAGATCACAAAGTTGTTGGTCGAGCTTACAAATAAATATACTCTGTTCATCTGGATCAAGGAATGTGAACATGCATTCCAACAAGTAAAAGACAAACTCATGGAAAATCCAATTCTACATGCACCAAATTAGTCTAGACCATTTCACATAATGATAGATGCATCTAATTATGCCTTGGGAGTTGCTCTTGTATAGTTGGATGATAAAAAAGTCCATATTATATCCACTACACAAGCCAAAGCATTGTGGATGCATAGTTGAATTATACAACAACTAAGAAAGAATTGATGGTAGTGGTGTATGCTCTTGAAAAGTTTAGACACTATGTGCTTGGCTTCAAGGTGTTTGTGCACATAGATCATAGTGCCATTCTCTTCCTAATGAATAAGCCAATGGTGAGCCCTCATATCATATAGTGGCTTGTGATCTTACAAGAATTTTATCTCACAATGGTAGATTGGAAAGGGATTAAGAACATGGTCATTGACCACCTCTCTTAGTTAAGATGGGATAATAAAGAGGAGTAGAATCCACTCTCTAATCAATTTCCAGATGACCTCCTCTTTATAGGAGCAACAAATGAACAAATGCCCATAGAAACAACATGGCATGATGGCATTATTACTTACCTTATCACTCAAGAGATGCTACAAGGTCTACACTTTAGGAAGAAACAACAATTTATTCATTGGGAAAAGTACTTCATGGAAATAAATGGACACCTTTACAAGGTCTGCATTGATGGCTTGGTTCATTGGTGTGTCCTTGATGTGAATAAATTGCATGTTCTCTAGGATGCTCACGAGGGCCCTTGTGGAGGCCATTATGTAGGGAGGTGCATGACATAAAAATCCTGATGGTAAGATACTATTGGTGTAAAATCTTTAGGGATGTCCACCAATTTATCTAATCTTGTAAACATTATCAAAGAGATGGTGGCGTGACCACATGAATGGAGGATCCTCAATAGTGGATTCAACCATTGGAGCCCTTTGACATATGGGGCATAGACTTCATGGGTTCCATCACACCTATGTCCAATGGAAAGGCATATATCATTGTAGTAGTTGACTACTACACCAAATGGGTAGAAGTAGTAGCCATCACTAACTATACATCATCCACTACTACTAGATTTGTACAAAAAAAAATTGTAAATAGGTTTGGGGTGCCACCTGCACTAATTTCGGAAAATGGAACTCATTTTACAAGTGCCACCTTTCAAAAACTTACGTAATTCTTGGGGGTTGAACATAAATTAACAACATCTTATCACCCCCAAGCCAATGGTTAAGAAAAAGGTAACTGGCAAGGAGATCACAAAGATCCTAATAAGGCCCATAAGCAAATATAGAAGAGATTGAAGCATAAGACTCAATGATGCTCTTTGGGCCTATGGCTCAACATGGAAACTCCTTATTGGCTATTGTCCCTACGAGTTGGTGTAAGGAAAACTTCCAATGCTTCTAATTTAATCCAAGATCTTTACACTCTCAATAGCCTGTGAACTAAATCTTGACCTAATTCTAGCACAAAAAGAAAGATTGATCAACCTCAACGTGCTAGATGAAAATTAATGAGTGGCACTATCTTTGAATAAAGTACACAAGACATTCCACAAGCAACAACATAACCTGAGAATATGAAAAGTGAAGTTTCAACATGCAGATAAGGTTATCTACTAGAATCCCACACATGTACCCAAAAAAAGTTCCAAATGTTGTTGAAGGGATCTTATATAATTGATGAAACCTTTTCTTCTGGGGCCATGATCATATACAAACTTGAGAGTCCAAATAAAAAGCAATTGGATAACATCCAACAAGTTAAGATTTTTCATGAACCTAAGTAAGCTAGTGCAACCAATACATCAACAGATGGACAACCATGCTCAATTTTTTAGATCTCCTCCTTCCAACTCAGTCATGGGGGAGATGGCCACCTATGCTAATCATCCATATGGCTTCTCAATTTTTCTATTTTTTTTACACAATTTTTTCTTTACAAGTTGTTTATTTTACATCTTTTTGATTTTAAATATTTTTCCTATTTTACATCATTTTTTATACCATCATTAGTACATTTGACTCTTTATTGAATATTTTTACATTTTCTCATATATTTTACATTGTTTTGTTTAGGTGTGATTCTCAAATGTTTCCTAATAAATGTGCTTTATTCCAATAGGAAATAGTGTTGCTATAGTTGTTACTAATGGCAGTTTATGCTTAAGGTTTTGTTTACTAATGTTTGGTTTCTATTTTTGGATTTTTGTGCTGATGGCTTAATCATGGTTTCTTTCTCATGGAATAGATAGTGAGTCCATGACATCCACCCATTCACAAACTCTATGGTTTTCCTTGTTTTGAAAATTTGATGAGTGGCGAGGTACCCCTACACTCAACCATACGAAACGAGCGTAGCATGCGCGATCCTGTTGAACTCCGCAAACTAAGTGCCTACACGCCCCATGGAACACTTGGGGTTAATCATTCGTTGTCTTCCCAGACTTACTTGTAGTTTTCACTGTGTATGGTTAAGTAAGTTTGAGGTATATAATTTTTATATCTTTTTATGTTTTTCTCCTATGCTATTGAGGTGAAGGGTTGAGAAACTAACTAACTCTAACTAATGACTAAGTCTAAATTACCTAGCGTCAGCATCCATTCCCACTTACCGTACACACCATGAACTGATGAAACCATGGCTACCAAATGCTAATCGTTGTTGGGATCATCGCATGTAACACATGTGCTTGAAGTGGTCATACAGAGGCACTTAACTAGGAGGAAAGGATTGAGAGAATCTATCTAGCCTAAATGCGATGAGTAGCCGATTCCTTGACTAACCATACACATCTGGGACTACCACTAGGATTATCAAGCATAGATCTTGGATACGCCATTGGGTTACCAAATAGTCATACTAGATGCTTGTAATCAAGTTGTACTCATACTGCATGTGATGAGCAGCCAATTCCTTAACTATCCGTACACATTCTTAGATGATCGTAATCAAGT
>MNCI01015740.1:56807-115413 GCA_015680685.1 Gnetum montanum | reverse complement strand
AAAAAAAAAGAGAAAAAAAAACCTGATGGAAATTCAAAGCACACCCCTTAGACAAATAAATGGGCTACAAGCATTGGTTATGAGACTAGAACAACATGTTACCCATGCTTAAAGATCCCCTCTAACTAAGGCCCTCTCTCACTTCCTACTTCTCTTTTCTTTTCCTTATGGAATGGTGGTTGTTATGTGGGTGCACTTTTGTGTCTCGAGGGGGTGGTCTTAGAGCAGCAAAGAGGTTGGTTTTGGTTGAGACTAAGGATGGATCTTCGTAGGTCATTTTAAACACAAATTCCACAAGGGACTTCTTATGACCTCAATTTGGAATTCCATTCCACCTTTTCTATCATCTATTTATGTTATCTATAATTTACCTCATTGTCAATGTCCATGTTCTTATTTCCATGTCTTGGTTTGACAAGCTTGAATTCTTAGGTAGAATCTTCTAGGCTTTGGTCCTTAACTTCCATTGACCATTAATCACCTTTGGGGCTCACAAAATCCTTAGGTTGAGGTTATGCAAGGGTAAACAAGGCATGTGCCTACTATGGGAAGGATCCACTTGCATATCCCTTAGTTGGGTTCATTAAGTACCTTATCCTTAAATATTCTTGCAATCAGAATCTTTTGTACACCCATTTTCTACATCACATCATGCTCCTTTTCATATTTTATTTATTAAACATATTCTCCTTTGAATTTTTCAAATTTTTAGCTTTCAAAGATGCTCTTCAATAATTTTATCATATTCTTGGCTTTTCTAGGATTTCATGGACCTCAAATTCATTGAAAAGTTTCTTATATTTGTTGAGATATTTAAAATTCAAAATTTTTGCCTATGGGCCCCGTATATGGGGACCTGTCAATGGAGCAGACCCATATATAAGGTCATGTATACATGGCCCCATCAATGTAAGGAAAAAATAGTATATATATGTGTAACCAAACTTGAAAAACTTTACATTCTCTTACAAAAGCCAAAGGAATTTTTTAATTTTTCAAAGCCGACAACCTTTCAGAGCCTATAACTTCTAAACCATTTATCCAAATCACTCCATTCTTTGACCTTATTGCTACCAGAGGTAGGCTCTTCATTGTGGGAGCCACAAATGTTCCATTTGTTTATAGAAACATTTTCACCATTTTTCTCTCTCCGACAAAGATTTAACTAAGAAATCAACTAGTAAACACCAAATTACAAGAGTTAAACCTTTCCAAGGAACTCCAATGACATTTATAATAAATAATAAATAATTAATCAATCAAGTAATCAATTTTTCATGGTCCAACTTAAGCCAAAGTGTAGCTAACTAACAAGAGAAGATATTCAAAAATTTAAAGTTACACATTATATCTACTAATCCATGGATGTGTTGTAATCATAGATGGCACCAAAAGGTAAGAACATGCAAGAAGCAGGACCATCTTAACCCAGGGAGAAATGGCCTAGAATGGAAAGAGGCCATGAACAGGCCCAAGAAGAACTGTTGGTAACCCACACCATAGGTTGTCTTAGGGAAGAGATAGAAGTGGAATCTATAAGATAGATTCTAGAATCAGTAGTAGCAATAGAACACTCCCATCAGGATGATGCACCAACACCACAAGAAAATTTGGAGGTAACCTTGATAGAGACTTGTCTAAATCAAATCATATCGCAAGAGGTCTAGAAAATAATGCTCTAGGAGTTAAAATTTGGACCATTCCTAGAGCAAGAACCAAAAGAAGTACAAGATAAGTTAAAGGTCTCTTCCATGTGGCCAATCATCACTTCCACTAGGGAGTGGTACATGGGAGAAACATTTCCTATTTTGAAACAATAGGTAGCCTAGATCAACATTGAAAATCAAGGAGATCTCACTATCCTACTCGATGCAGGCCATTATTGTAGTGCTTGGGTTTCCTAAAATAAGGGCAAGTCTTATTGAGATCTTGATGCAAGTGGATTCTAGCATAAAGAAAAAATGAGTTTAATGATGCTATGGTGTCGATGAATCACGATATCGTGTCTCGCCTCATCTTCTATAAATAAGAGGCAACACCCTTGGTTCAAGGGGAGTTAGATTTAGATCCTTAGCTAGACTCTTGTAGTTTTGTCATTCTAGAGTTAGAATTATTTCTATGTGCTCGCAGTAGGAGTTATAGAGTGAATGGATCTTTATTCGAGCAATTTGTACCTGAGCACAATTTTGTGTATGGCAATAAAGACAAACTTTATGATGAACCTTGTAGCATACAGATTAAGCTAATTAGTAATTAATGATTGTTTAACACTTTTCTAGTTAATTAATATCTCTCTAAACCTTCAACCTCCTTAGTTAAATACACTCAATACGACCACTTCGAGCATGCGTGTAGCGCTTGGCAACCTAGTAATGATTAGTGTTTGGTAATCCCAGCAATGTTGCACTGGTTCAGGATGTGTACGGCAAGTGGGAACAGATGCTGGTGTTAGGAACATTTAGAACTTAGTTAATGAATAGTTAATGTAAGTTAGCCACTTACTTCTCTCTCCCTCTCCTTTATTAGCAGAAGACATAAAAAATACAAAAGCTATAAAAATCATATACCTCAAGCTTACTTAACCATACAACCGTAACAATACAAGTAAGTTTGGGAAGATAGCGATTGATTAACCTTAAGTATTCCATTAAGGAGCATAAGAACTTGGTCCTTGGAGTTCGACTAGATCGTGCGTGAAATGATCATATTTGTATGGTTGAGTGTAGGGGTACCTCACCACTAATCATTAGCATTGTTGCTGGGGACTTAGTTGTTTGTGCACTATGTAGAACATAGGAAATCATTCATATCATTAGAAAATTAGAACGAATCCTTAGGGTTAATCAAAGAAATACAAGACAACAGTACATTGCACACCAAACAAGACAAGATGTCTTCTTCTTCACATAAGAGCACCTCACTGCATAGGACTAACATAAGAGGTAGTCAGCGGCATAATACACCTAACTAGGATCCACCAATTCCTTAATAGTTTCATGTGGTATATACTCATCCTAATGAGTATGTACTAGATTTCACCTTTTTTCTCCACCAAGACAAGCAACTGCATTGGAGAGACTTGGAGGGTAACATAGTGTTGCCTCCAGACTAATCAGTTCCCAACATGCTCCTTTGTGCTCTCACAAAAATAGGCATGCCGCTTTTATATGCAGAATACATTGCATGCGATCATGACTCAAGAGACTATCATTCCACAGAAGCACAATGTCAAAGGGACTTGTGACAGGAGAGATACCATACATCTTTGAAGGGTAAATGGCCCCATGACGCTCCACACGTTTTGAGCGAAATTGAGGATGGTGAACCTACCTCAATAGGTTCCCCACAAAACAATGTTCCTCCTCCTAACATTGGTTAGGAGGTAGTGTATCAGAACCTCCACTCCACTATTCATAACCTTGGTTTTGATACCCACAAACATGAAGTGTTCAATGAAGGAACACGAACACACGATAAGGGTGGACGTTCTGATTGTGATCATGATCGAGGCCGAGACCATCGAAGAGAAGGTAGAAAACACTGTCATGGCGATGGTTCTCCTTCTTATTCACCTTCATCTTCATCTTCACCCTCTCCTTCAGTGTCTAGACATAGTCATAGGGAAACCAATCATGAGGATAAGGGAAAACGACGTGAAAGTCATTGACAAGATAGTCGAGAACGGGGACAAGGGAACTCTAAAGAATCAAGGCATAGAAGAAGGGAGAGTAGTGAACCGCATAGACACCATAGATGCTATGAAAAAAATGATCACAAAGAACCCCTACTTGCAACTAGAAGCATGCTAGATATAACGGAGGCTGTAAGGGTTCAAAAAAGGCACCAAAAGTATAGTAGGATCAAGAGGTTAGACATGAACAACATCCCATGATTTGAAGGGGGATACCACTCTAATCCTCAAAATCATTTACAAGTATTCCACGATGCATGTACCTTGCAAAACATAGAAAACAAATGACAGAAACTAAATTTTTTGCCAAGGACACTAGTGAAAGAAGCTGAAAGCTAGTACCGATCCTTAGAACAAGAATCCATTGGGAGGTGGAGTACAATGTTAGAACTGTTCAATGATAAGTACCAAATGTACTCCCAAGTGTCTAACCTACAAAAGAAAATCCAAGGATGGAAGCAAGGAAATTATGAACCCTTGGATGTTGCCATGGTCCACTATTACACACTGTTACATCATTTCCCTAACCATGGTTATTTGTAGTGGGATCAACTATGCCATCTCGTGGATGGACTTAGGCATGAAATAAGAAGAACCCTTGGGACGTATGCCCAAGGAAGGTTATCAAAGCTTAGGTCTCATCAAATTCATAGACTACTAGAGCAAGTTGTCAAAGAATAAGGTGAGCTATGGAAGAGAGAAAGTGTGGAAGAATAGAGATCCTTCCCTTCAAAAAAGGGGAGTGAGATTTTGTGAGGAGGAAGAAGATTCACCACTCGAAGAGATGGTGAATAGGAAAAACTTGCCTCTCCAAAAGTTAACATCAGAAGTATCAGCAAAGGTAGACCAAATGTGGGACTCCTTGGATGGTAGGTTTGAAACTGTTCTTAAAATTGTAGAGGAGGCTAGGGAGTGAGGTAGTGACTACAAAAAAAAGAAAAAAAGAGAAGTGGAAAATGCACGTAACAAGGGTAAGGGCAAAATGGCCATCACAGAAGAGGTTTCGGATCTAGACATGAACAATGATAGTGTATGCGCGATATGCCAATACGACCATCCTAAGGGATGTTGCCCAGTGATCTCACATCTATAAGAGCTTGGGGTGTATGCACTCAACCCACAACTAAATAAACGACAAGCACCCTTATGGTTACCTTATCCTCAAGGTAATCCAAGGTAGTTCCACCAACCTTCAACATATTATCCAAGTGGAACTCCATCATAAATCATTGAACAACATCAACAGTGGCAATATCCACAGACATGGGGGATGCCACCACCAAGGCAACAATACCCATATCAACAAATTGACCCATATGGCTACTACGTGCAGCATCCAATCTCTCCACGTAACTCTGTTAGTCACGTTACACCACAACATCACTACCAAGCCTATGAGTATTATAGAACTCCTCCTAGGGGAGATAACCCACAAATATACCATCCTTTAAATCCATCCATAGCTCTCACACCAATAGCTCCATTACCACCTAATCCAGCAATGCAAGGGGAACTCCCTACTCAACCGCAAAATGTAATGCCACAAGGGCTGTAAATCCTCAACCCACTATTGGTTTTGACAACCATATGAACAAAACACCTTTCTTCCAAACCAATAGTCCAACCAAGCCCTTAAAACCATAAGCAGTTGAACCTCGAAACACCTCCCCATCAAATAAAGCTTCAGAGCTACCTTCAAACGAAACACTAAGCTCAACACATACGGTTATGCTAACACATGTCGTTACTGACTGGATCAAAGTTGGCCACCTTCCCAGGAAATTCTCTAATCTTTGAAGCCCTATAATCTATCTCCAAATCATTGGGAATGAACCATGCAAAGCTATTTTGGATTTAGGTTCTAGAGTCAACTTAATATCGCAAGAAATGTACAAAGCCTAGGATCTGCCTCCATTAAAGAAGAGCAATATTGGCCTAGAACTAGCTAACCAGTCCATCACTATTCCCTTGGGACTGGTGGAGGACAACATCACCACTATGTGTGGGTGGTCGTACCCAGCTAATTTCCTAGTGATACAAGTAAATAACGGTAAAGGGGACTTCCCAATAATAATGGGAAAGGCATGGCTAAGTACTATAGATGCACACCTAGGAATTTGTGATCTTTCCCTAGAAATATCTAAGGAGAACACTTTTGGAAAGATCTAGAAGAAGAAGGTTCCATGCATCACATACAATGGTATAGGGTGCAATTGCGTGCAGAGATCATGGGTTGTGCAAAGTTTAGCATTGCCTGCATGCAACTGGTGTGCACAAAACATTAACATAAAAAAGTGCCTGTATGCAATAGCCACACAACAAGAAGACACCTAGTGGCTGATAGTTGATTAAGAGAGAGACTCACTAATGTGCATGGAATTAACTAAGGGAATAACTTGTGCTTACATCAAAAGCATGGATGCACTAGAGCAAGTCCACTGCCAACTTCCAAGCCTTAACCTTGAAAACATCAACTGGGGGAAGTTGAAAATTCCTGAAAAATTCAAACAACAGCCCCTAGAATTGAAACCATTTCCCACCAATCTAGAATATATGATTCTTGAATATGGAAAATCGATAATCATCAATGTAATACTTTCTTACAAACAAAAAGGAAGACTGCTGAAGGTAATAAACAAGTGCTCAAAAGCCTTTGCCTAGTCATATCCCGAATTAATTGGAATAGATCCTAGGATATGCCAGCATAGGATTTAAGTAACCCCTCCATAAAACCTTGAAAAAAACAACAGAGGTGATTGAACCCAAAATTGAAGCAAGTAGTAAAAGACAAAATAGAATAGCTTCTTAAGGCTGGGTTCATATATCCCATTGCTGATAGCAAATGGGTTAGCCCTTTGGTAATTGTGCCTAAAAAGGGAGGCAAATGGAGGATGTGCATAGATTTTAGGTTGCTGAACATGAAAACATTTAAGGATCACTTTCTATTGCCATTCATTAACCAAGTCTTAGACACCATAGCAAGGTATCTCTATTATAGTTTTCTGGATGGCTATAGTGGATACAACCAAATACAGATAGCCCTAGAAGACTAAGCCAAGACAACATTCACCAGTCCTTAGGGATCATTTACGTATAAAAAAATGATGTTTGGTTGTGTAATGCTCCTACCACATTTCAGTGCATAGTTCTAAGCATATTTCAATAGAAGATAGGGAATGGGGTGGAAGTCTTTATGGATGACTTCTCCACCTATGGAACAAGTTTTGATCAATCCTTGGACCAACCAGAGCAAGTGCTAAAACGATGTGTAGAAATCAATCTAAGGCTCAACTAGCATTAAAGCCATTTAATTTTCTAAGAAGGCATAGTACTTGGGCATAAGGTTTCACATGCAAGAATAGAGGTAGACCCAGATAAAATTAGGGTTATCCAAGGAATCACCCGTCAACCAAAAAGTATCAAAGACATTCAGTCATTTTTTGGACACACTAGCTACTATAGGAGATTCAGTAAGAACTTCTCCAAGATTGCCAAACCATTGGTAGAGCTAACAAAGAAGGATGTACCTTTTGAGTGGACCAGGGAATGTGAACGAGCATTCTAAATCCTGAAACAAAAGCTAGTAGAAACTCCCATTCTACAAGCTCTTGACTAGTCTAGACAATTCCACATCATGATTGATGTGTCCAAGTATGCCTTAGGAGTTGTATTTACATAGTTAGATGATCAAAAATTCCCTTACTACATCCACTGTGCAAGTAGAAGTATCGCTGGTGCACAACTTAACTACACAACTACAGAAAAAGAATTAATGGCTGTAGTGTTTTCACTGGATAAGTTTAGGCACTACGTGTTAGGTTACAAAGTGTTCATCCACACGGATCATAGTGCAATTTGGTTCCTCATGAATAAGCTAACGGTTAGCTCTCATATTATACGATGGCTGGTAATTCTACAGGAGTTTGATCTAACGATGATCGATTATAAAGACACTGAGAACGTAGTTGCAGATCATTTATCTTGGTTTCACTGGGATAGTAAAGAAGATGAATATGTAATGTTTGATCATTTTCCTAATGAAGCCCTCTTTTCTAGTGTAGTGAATAACCAACTACCCACGGAAATGAACTATTATAGTAGCATTCTCACCTATCTCCTTACTCAAAAAACATCACAGGAGTTGGACTTTAGGAAGAAACAATAGTTTCTTTACAGAGCCAAGTACTTCATGGAGATTAATGGATAACTTTACAAATTGTGTCCTGATGGCTTGGTTCAATGGTGCATGCCCGAGGTAGACCAACTTAAAGTTCTCCAAGATGCTCATGAGGGTCTTTGTGGGGATCACTACGTGAGGAGATGAACAGCTATTAAGATCTTGCTTGTAGGATATTACTGGCCAACATTATTTCGGGATGCCCATCAATTTGTCTAATATTGTGAGCATTATCAACATGATGAGGGAATGACTGCTAAAATGGAGGGTCCAAAACAATGGATTCAACCGTTAGAACCCTTTGACATTTGGGGAATAGACTTTATGGGGCCCATTACACCAATGTTTAATGAAAAAGCTTACATTGTAGTTGTCGTAAACTATTTAACAAAATGAGCTGAAGCAACTGCTATTAAAGACTGCACATCATCTACAGCTACATGATTTGTGCAACAACAAATAGTAAATAGTTTGGTGTGCCACATGCACTTATTTCAGATAATGAAACACACTTCACAGGTGCAACTTTTTGGAAGTTAATGCAATGCTTAGGGGTTGAACATAAATTGACTACACCTTATCACCCCCAAGCTAATGGACAAGTTGAGGTCACCAATAGGTAGATCACTAAAATATTGAATAGGATAATTAGAAAATATAGGCAAGATTGGAGCACTAAACTGAATGATGCTCTTTGGGCATACCGCTCCACCTAGAAACTTCCTATAGTTTACTCTCCCTATGAGTTAGTGTACAGAAAGCTTCCAACACTTCCAATTCAAACCTAGCTTCGTACACTATCAACGGCTTATGACCTCCACCTCAATCTTGATCTAGCACAAAAACAAAGGTTGGCAACTTTAAACATGTTAGAAGAAAATCAATTAGTTGCCCTATCATCAAATGAGTTTCACAAGGCATATAACAAGCAACATCATGACTTGAAGATTTGAAAGGTTAAATATCAACAAGGAGATAAGGTTCTCTACTGGAACCGCACACATGTGCCACAACGCATAAAATTTCAAACACTGTGGGAAGGATCTTACATTATTCATGCAACCTTTCCTTCAAGGGCCATGACCATATACAAACTTGAGAGCCCTGATAAGAGATTGTTAGTAAATGTGCAACAAACCAAACCCTTCCATGACTTTAGAATGGTAAGTGCATATAATACCTTTGAGAAGGGATGACCCTACTCACTATTTTGGATCTCCTCCTTCCAACTCAGTCATGGGGGAGATGACCATCTTTGCTAACCATTTGAGGCCCTCAATTTTCTTTAAGTTTTTGTTTTACACATTTTTTTTACAAATTTCTTTAATTTTTCTTGTTTTTGTTTTGCAACATCATTTATACTTTCTCATTTCTTTGTGTGACTATTTTTTTTTGTNGGAACTATACAGTTCCCTTCTTTAATAATAAAACTATTAGTGAATTGGTGACTGGGCATTTCTTAAACTAAGGAAGGACTCAAGGACTGAAAAGGGTGTGACTTCAAAGGGATTTGATGCATTTGTGCTAGCTATTCTCTTGGGTGCTTAGATGTTTTCTTCTTAAGTTTTCCTTACCACTTTGACATTGCTCCATTATCAGGAAGTTGAGCTAATAAAAATAAGTCTTTGCATGGTGTGGTTCTCATGCAAAAGCAAAAGAAAAAAAACAATGAGAATTCAAAGCACATCCCTTAAACAAAATAATCATCTAGGCTATAAGCATTGGTTATAGAACAAAACAAACATGTGCCCTCTAACTAAGGCCTTTCTCGCTTCCTACTTCTCCCTTTCTCATTTTCCTCGGAATGGTGGTGACTCTTTGGTGGAAGCATTCTTGTTACTTCAAGTGGATGGATTGGCCAAGTGTATTAATGCGAATTCACTGGATGTGGATTGTTTGAGGCTAGATTTCGAATGAGATCTACTTAGTTACATTAACCATAAATACACTAGGGGCTGTACACCGCCTTGTTCTTGGGATTCCATTCTATTTTCTTCTCCCCATAATTCTTTCTCCATTTCCCACTTCATTGCTGGTTGTATAAGTAGTCTATATTTTGGTTGATGCATTGTTTTCTCTTTGGTGAATTCTTGTGGTTAAGACTTTAACTTTTTCTTCCAAACAACATTTCTAGCGGACTCTTTAAATGTGGTTTTATCAAGGCATAAAGGGCATGAGCCCGCTTTGGGGAGGACCCACTGGTATTCCTATTTGGTGCATTAGTTAACTTCTTTCCCTTAAACATTTCCTCAATCAACATTTTTTTTATTTCATTCCCATCTCTAACATCCATTTTATCGACATTGTTGTTGTTTCTTTTTCTCCATCCTTCTTATTCCTTATCTTTTTCCATTTTATCACTACCGGAGGATTACTCTTAGTCATGGGGGCCCTAGTCCAATTTTTTGAATTTTTCCTAACCCCCACACCTTGGATAGTCACCAATGTTATATCTCTAGAATCCGTATTGGACATATCACAACTCAGCCAATGGACCTTACACCGAGGAAAGGTATCAACTGTATTGTAATTTACTTATCCTTGCTCATATGTGACTATGTTGTGTGTGTAGATGGAAATCATACAGTAATGGACTGGACCTGGAGGAAATACTCAAGATGGACTGGTGCTGAAATGGTTATGCAAGGAACAAGATTGATGGCATGACTATGGATGGACAACGGAAGGTGCAATCTTGGCATCAGTAGCAACTCGTCTTCTTCTTCTTCTTCTTCTTCTCTCTCTCTCTCTCTTCTCTCTCAACTGCCAAATAAGGCTGGATATCAATTGTGTATAGTGTTCACTCTTGTAGTCATGAATACTAATGTTGTCATGTATTGTAATGTTGATCCATTCACATGTCATCCCATTCACCATTAGTTGTCATTCAAGCCAATAATTCCATACCTTCCCAATATTTTATAAGAAACTCAAGGACAAGTTTTCATTCAGTCATGGGGGTACGATGAACCTCAATATTGCATACACGATATCACAGCCACCATGCAATATCACGTCCTACCTCATCTTCTATAAATAAGAGGTGGCACCCTTGGTTCAAGGGGAGTTAGATTTAGACCCTTAGCCAAACTCTTGTAATTTTTTCATTCCAAAGTTAGAATTATTTCTGTGTGCTCGTAGTAGAAGTCATAGAGTGAATGGATCTTTATTTGAGCAATTTGTACCTAAGCACAATTTTGTGTACGACAATAAAGAATAACTTTATAATAAACCTTACNTGTACCTAAGCACAATTTTGTGTACGACAATAAAGAAGAACTTTATAATAAACCTTAAAGCATACATATTAAGCTAATTAGTAATTAATGATTATTTAACACTTTCCTAGTTAATTAATATCTCTCTAAACCTTCAGCCCCCTTAGTTAAATACACTCCATACAACCGCTTCGAGCATGCATGTAGCACTTGGTGACCCAGTAACGATTAACGTTCCATCATCCCAGTAGTGTTGCACTGGTTCAAGATGTGTATAGAAAGTGGGAATAGATGTTGGTGTTAGGAACATTTAAAACTTAGTTAATGAATAGTTAATGTAAGCTAGCCACTTAGTTCTCTCTCCCTCTCCTTTATTAGCAGAAGACAAAAAATACAAAAGCTATAAAAATCATATACCTCAAGCTTACTTAACCATACAACTGTGACAATACAAGTAAGTTTGGGAAGACAACAATTTATTAACCTTGAGTGTTCCATTAAGGCGCACTTGGTCCTTGGAGTTCAACCGGATCATGCATAAAATGCTCATATTCATATAGTTGAGTGTAGGGGTACCTCGCCACTCATCAGGTGTCAACTGCAAGGAGTTTGACATGCTCACACTAGTAGAGAGAATACATTATAAGATTGTGACCATTCACCTCAATCTTATGATGAGTCCAAGAAAAATCATCACCTTCTCTACCTGTGCATACATTACTCTGAATGGGAAACTCTATCGAAGGGGAGGAATAGCCTGCTACATCAATGACATTGGCAGGCAAGTTCTGGATGCCAACTAGGTAAAAATGATGAAAGGTAAGATGCCTATAATGACTATTCATGAAGAAGAGTAGAGACTACCACCTCCACCTACCACTTAAAAAACCATACCAAACATTGCTACAATTGCCCAATAATTTCGCAAATATAGAGAATGCCTCTTGAGTGGATAAGAGCAATGAGTAGGCACGAGTGGTAGGGACCCATCCATGTACAAATCAGCAATAATTTACTTGAATGAGATGTCCCAGAATAATATTTTGATGGATGGAGGTGGATCCATCTTCTCAGCCCAAAGAATGCAGCTACCTGCAAGGTCAAATCTAAGTGCCAAAGAAGTCACAGTATCTCTCACAGAATAACAGCCACTCTTAAAAATCTTTGGGAATGCTGCGACCATCTTAGTGCACTTGCAGAAGGATGAAGGAGTAATTGTATTGGTGATGTAGCACAAAGGCTAGGAGATTGTAGTAAGAGTGGTTGTTGATCATATTGCTAAAATGCTCAATGCACCTGTAGCATTTATACTAGGTGTCACTACACTCAGGGATGTCCATATGTTTGTAGGAATCATAAGTGGTAGAATAAACATAGCACATCATGAAGAACTACTGGATCAATTGGTGGAAACCAGACAACTACTTCTGAATGTATTTGAGCTTCTAGATAGTATTATTACAACCTAGTTAGAGCTGCTTGAGGTCAGGGGCAAGAACACCATATTGGAGAGGCAACTTGAAATAGAGAAGGAGTTAAATGAATTCTTGATTGTGAAAGTTTCCAAATTAAGAGCCCAAATTGTTGACCCCATATTCCTCCACCTAACACTAACAAAAGATGAAGTTATGGAATAGCTTCACATTAGACTAAAATGGGTTGAGGGTGAAATGGAGATAGTAGTGTTCTACCAATCCTTGGCAAAGGCTACACAACACAAAATTCAAAAGGCCTTGGATCAAACCTGCTATAAGAACATGCAATTGATCATAGAGAACCATCGCCTGCAAAATGTTGATGCACATAAGCAAAAATTAATTAATTTCATCCATCAATAGTAGGAGTAACTAGTTAGAAAAAATATAGAATTGATGAGATTGGTAGTAGAAAATACAAACCTCTCCATGAAGAAGGTCTGCACCCTTCGTTAGAAAATTGTAATTGAGGTAGTTTCTTGGAAATTAGAGGCTTTCAAAATTGAGAGAGTCAAGGATCATTACAGAGAATGGGTCAATCTATAAAAGGAAGAAAACAAAAAACACATTTGATTGGTGAAGGTAAAAGTGAATGAAGCCCTCTAATAACTTTAACAAGGGAAAGAATTTTTGCAACCCATTATTAATGAGATAGATGCCTACAACAAGGTGAAAATATACAAAAAATAGTTGTAGATTGGGGAGATGACAAAATATATGGAGCTTGCCAATCTCTGTTATGTAAATCTAGCCATGTTGATTGCCAGACAGTTGTGGTTAGAGATTAAGAAATAGTTGGCTAGCTCATACTTGTTGTATGAGGATGAGTTCAAGCATCATAAAGACACCAAGAAAAATCTTGCAATGGCAAATGCTAAACTTGAATTTCTCAAGGCATAATTTACTAAGCAATGTTCAACTACCAAGAACCTAGCTAAGAAGATGAACAACTACTAGGAGCTATAAAATGTAGTTACAATGTTTGATATTGAATGCAAATAGTTTGCTGCTTGGTTTATCAATGTGAAGGAGATGTTCCCAATAAAGCCCTGTTTGTGGGATATTCACATTGCAGCCCACATTAGTAATACCACATGAACTCTGAATGATCCCTAGAGTAAGGAGGAGAAGATGAAGGTATTACTAGATGCCTTTCCCCTTCCACTAGAGGTTGTAGCCATAACAGTACAACCATAGCTACCTTAGCTATCGCACATGCTTAAAGCCAACAAAGGTCCTTCAGAACCTCAGGGGCCTCCACTACCTAGGACTATCTAATCTTCTCCACTACCTTCATGTCATCAAAGGATGTGTTGTCAAATTTTTGTGTAGTAACATCATGGTGTTTCATTTTATGTCATGAACACCACCATTTTTTATAATTTTTTGATTTATACACTAAGGCAATTAATTTTTTCAAGTAAATTTGTTTTGTCGAGAGTCAGTTAATAATCCCATACCTTTCCAATTTTGTAAAAGAACTTGAGGAAAATTTTTCATTCAATTGTGGGGGTATAAAAAGCGTCATAGTGTCACATTGATGAGCCCCTGTTGATGTGGCCTTGTTGATGAGCACTTGTCAATGGGGCCCCATTTACGTGATGTTGCCCCATTGATGGGTCACTTTAATGTAATGTTTGCTACGTCTATGGGGCCCCATCGACATAGTATTGTAGTAAAAACTATAAATATGAGCTCCTAGCCATGTTTGTGACAGATAGAAGTTATAGTAGTAGTAAAGCTCTTGTAGTTTATTCATTTGAAAGTTAGAATATTTTCCTAAGTGTTCGCAATAGGAGTTATTAAGTGTACAAATCTCTATTCGAGCATGGTTATACCTTAACCACACCAGTGTATACGATAGTAAAGACAAGCTTCTTGATAAACCTTGTAGCATTCTGATAGTTTAAATGTTTTATTCTTGCATTTAATGTTTTCAATTATTTGTTGAATGTTTCTCAATAATTAAGCTAATTAAGTGATTAAGTAAGATAAGCTAAATAGGTTAAATACATAAGTACGATTGCTACAAGCATAAACACCTATTTTCTTGGCAATCCTAGTAGTGTTATTTCTTAGTGTGCCTAGTAGCGTAGTGCTTAGTAACTTAGTAGTGGATACATGGGTTCAGGATGTGTACAAAAATTAGGACTAGATGCTTATGTTAGGACTAGTTAGAGAATAGTTATTAAACTAAATTAGTTGTTAAATTATTTCATCTCTATACTTTACGCACCAAAGAACCTAAAGCAAAAAATAATAAAAATCATATTTCTCAAGTACACTTAACCATATCATGTGCATCACAAGTGTAATTAGGAAGACAATGAACAACCTTTAGGAAAAGGTTCACTTCCTAGAAGACTAGTGTATTGGAAATTATAGAGTCCATGAAATTCAACGAGATCACGCTTGAATGCTTTGTGATTCGTATGGTTGGGCATAGGGGTACCTTGACTGCTCATTAACTAGGATAGTATAGTTGGTTATAGGATTGTCCATAATTACCTTGTGAAAAAGGTAATTTCCTATGCATTTACTTTTGTACAAACTTGGGATTCAAAGCAAAAGCCTAATACTCATGTAGACATAACATGACTAGGAAATAGCTCTTTGGATGGTCATATAGATAGATGTCACATTTGTTATCGTCTTTTGTGATTGAGTCTATAGCCTCTTCTTCTACAACCATCTTCTCTTTTTCTCGATATGTGTTCCTAGCTATTTCTTGGTTCTTTTTCCTCTTCTTGTTTTGATCACTTGATTCTTTTTGTGTTATTCTCTCCTCTATGGATTTCATATAAGTTGTAACTTTATTGTTCATCATCTCCCACATCTTATTTATCTTATCTTCAAGCTCATCGATAGACTTTTGTATTGGCAAAGTTTGCTATGAAATCACCTAATTAAGAGCTACCTATTTTTCCTCATCATAAATATGGATCCTTTTCTTTTAAAAATTTGGATCCTAGTTATATTCCTCCACATTCTCTCATTTACATAGCTCTCTTTCTTCTTTTTCTACCCACTTGATTAGCCTTTGTATTTGATTGGCTTTTAATTCGTATAATTGACCTTGAGCATAAATCCCAAGGGTCTTCCTCATTTGATTATGAATTCCATCTATGATGTGGAAAAGTTTCTCTTTATGAGAGAAATCATGGCTTGGACATCTATGTAGTAGCAAATAGTATTTATCCAAGGCAACATCCAAGGGCTCATGATTTTCTTACTTTCACCCTTGGATCTATTTTCTCAAGTTGAACAGTCTCACATAGGTTTGGTATTTTTCATTGAAGAGTTTTAGCATTATGGACCACCAACGGATTGAATATAGTTCCAACAATCTATACCAACTTTTAGCTTCATCTATTAGTGTCCTAGGAAAGGGCTTAAGCTTTTGCCAATTGCCTTCAATGTTTTGCAATGCACAGGTATTGTGGAAGGCTTGTAAATGATGTTGTGGATCAGAATTGTAGCCTCCCCTAAATTTAGGAATGTTGTCCATATTAAGCCATTTGATGTGGTTGTCCCTTTGATGCCTTTAGGGTATTTGAACTACCTCCCTAATCTATGTTAGGTCCCTAGTAGCCAATAAGGATTCATTTGTATCAGACACGTCATGGTGAGAATCTATATTCTTATTCATTTGATTGCACTAATCTTTTCTATGCTCATTTTGATATCTTTGATTTTTCACTTGGGTTTGATTTCTATCTTTATCTTGATCCCATAATAGAGCTCTATCTCTATACCTACATTCATCCTCGTCAAAAATAGACATTGAAGAGGAAAAGGAAGATGGTAAATTTGGAGAATTTCCATGACTCCTATAGTTCTTCCCATGGTCGCTAGATTTATCTTTTCTAGGCTTAGAGGAGGCCCTAGGCCTTGAGGCCCTCATTGATCTAGGACTTACTCCATCTCATTTAGAATTTTCTATATGAGTTGAACGTAGTCTTTGAGTATATTAAAGATCTAAATAAACATATGAAACCCCTACTTGAGGTTATTCACTCCATTTCTCTTTAGTATAGATCCTAGCATCTCTCCTATGAGTGTTCTCATCATACTTGGTCCTATGTGAAGATGAAAAGATTTTAATGTGTGTGACTTTAAAATATTAATAGTTTCTAAAATATAAATCATTAATACTTTTACAATAATTGTATATGATATAACTAATCTAGTTAACTAGCACCATCCCTAGCAACAATGCCAATGATGAGCGATGGGTACCCCCTACACCCAACCATACAAATCACAAGCGTTCATGCACGATATAATTGAATTCCATGGATGGGACTAGTTGTGCATCTAGATCATTAAGCATTGATTACAATTCATTATCTTTCCACTTGGACTAGTGGTAGCTATGTCATGTATGATTTAGTCCAAGGTGAGGCATATGATGGTTGATGTTTTCTTGGCCTTATGCTACTCCTAATGATAATAGAGAAATTAATTATTTAATTTAATTAACAATGAAAAGTAAAGTCTAAACTAGACTATGGGTGATGAGTGTCCATTCCTAGCTTGTTGTACACATCTTGAATCCACGTATCCACTACTGAGATTACAAAGCACTATGCTATTGGGCAAACCAAGTGATAACACTATTGGGATTACCAAGCAAATACATGTTTACACTCGAAATTGGTTGCATTCATTCTGCCAATTCATTAACTTGCATGAAATGTAGATATTAACTAAGTACATGAAAATTAAATTGCATGGAAATTATATCTAATCTAGGTCAAAGTACTACAATAAATAAGAATCAATCTTGATCTTATTGCCATTCATTGAATCTATCTAGGTACACTTCCACTCAAACAAGATGCTATACAACTAACTCAAATCCACACTGCGGGCACTCATTAACTATTCTCTAAGACTAGAAAATAAAACTATAAGAGTTTAGCTACTCTATTGACAAAAGAATTGGATGAATCGTGTGCTTGAGTGTTGTATTTATAGGCAGGCACACATCCTACGATATCAAATATCTGATGTCGAAACTTGTGCTTTAATATCAGGGCTAAGATATCGAATACCTAATATATTAGCCTATGAAAAACATGATTTATCAAGCATGTATCCCCTACACCCAACCATACAAATCATAAACATGCACTAGCGAATTGGTCAAATTATGTTGACTTAGTTCCTAAGTTTTCCTATAGTCTTAAACTATGAAGTAAAAGGGTGTATGATTATTGTATTTCTAACTTACAATTGTGCTATCAGTTTGTATAGCTAAATATGAGTTAAGCACATAATGTATATTTTTACAAGTATTTTTATATATTTTTTCTTCTAAGGCTAGGTGACTAAATAAAGATTTAATAATTAACTATTTAACTACTTAGCTAATATATTGACTAATTATTCTAACATAAGTAGTCGTTCTCACTTATTGTACACATCCTAAACTCATATCAACATTGAGTTACCAAGTAGACATTATTGAGTGTACCAAATAAGCATTACTGGAATAATGAGTGTAATATGTTATGCTCAAAGTAGTCGTACTTATGTATTTATGATAAGTATATTAACTAATTAAAACCATAAACATAAAGTGCATTAAAAATGAAGTACAAATAGAAAATATTAAACTAATCCAAGTATTGCAATGAATATTAGAAATCTCGCATTTATTATCATTTACACCAATGCATTTAGGTACATAGTATTTGAATAAAGGACTATACAATGTCTTTAATTCATATTTTGGGCACTTGGAAAATATTCTAACTCTAGGGAAAATAAACTACAATAGCTTCCATATGCTTCCAACTTAAGATGTCATAATATGGGTAGCAATTACATTTATATAGGCTTTACTTGAAATAATGTCAATGCATCTACGTTGGTGCATGTGTTAACAAGGATGCATCAATGGGGTTGCATTGACGCAACTTATCTTATGATGACTCATCATACCCCCATGATTGATTGAAAACTCATCCTTGAGTAAACAAAAGTAGGATCGAGCTTCTTATAAAATTTGGAAAATTATGGAATTTATTAACTATCAAAAAAATAGATAGACTAATTAACTAACTCTACTAACTTTGAGTGCTAGATTATAAGGGATTACAAAAATTAGTGTCCATTACAAAAAAAATTGAACACTTTACAAAAATTTTAGTAGGTATACCTAAGTTGCTGAAGATGGGGTGAATTCCTAAACAATTCTTGGAGGTGGAGGCTCTTATGATGTTGAAGATCCTTCTTATAGTTCCAATGCTAGTGGTGGTGGAGGCAGCTGAGGCTAAGTTACTGTTGCTGCTACTTTTGATGGAAGTTTGAAAGCATATAATAATGCTTTCATTTTCTTCTCTTTGTCATGTGGATCATAGGTAATCCATGTGGCTTCATCAATGTGGGCTAGTATGGGGATGTCCCATAGGCATGGCAACGAAGGAAACAATTCTTTCATGTTGAAAAACCATGCTCCAAATTATTTACATTTGATATTAAACATCTTTACTAGGTTCTGCTATTCATGGTAGTAATTCATCATTATGGATAGGTCCTTTGCAATAGATCATTGATTAGTGAATTTGCTCCTGAGAACTTCAAGCTTAGCATTGGTTGTCTCCAACTACTGCTTGATCTCCTTATGATGCTTAAAATCTACCTTATACAAGAGGTAGAAATTTGTCACTTCTTTCTCCAATTTTGTCCTTGATCTCCCAGCTGTCAACATACCTAGGTTTGCATAGCAAAGGTTAGTAAGCTTTATGTATTCCATCATCTTCTCAATCTAGAACTCCTTTAGGAAGATTTCTACTTTATTGTACATTTTTAGTCTATTAATGATTGGCTACCATACATCACCTCTTTCTTTGAGTTGCTGAAGGGCCTCATTCATCTTCATCTTTGCCAATTAGATCTCCTTCTCGTTAACCTCCTTAAGGAGTCCAACCTAGTCCCTATAATGATTCTTTATTCATTCAAATTTTTTGGCCTTATTTTTCTAGGCAACTACCTTAGTGGCTACTTTTTGACAAAGTCCATGAACATTATTTATTGAAAGATTTTTGTTCTTAGCTACTATCCTTCTTAAATTAAGTTTAACCTTAGCTATCTGCTCCTATTGTTGGCGAATGAATTTGATCATCTGGTCCTTCTGTTGCTCAACATTTTTTAGGTAATGATTATATTTGGTTAAGACCAAGTTTTCCTTGCAAACTTGTGACAAGTCCTTATTAGTGTTGAAGGTCATGGCTGCTAATAAAGATGCATCAAAGATCACTACATCCTTCACATTCTTAGCCTCTCATAATCTATGTTGAAGTTTTTGAAAAGCTTCATCCCTTATGAGGTCTAGTCTAAGAATAATAGAGTTAGAGAGATGGGCCTACAACTCCACAACCTTAGCAATTAATTGTTGGTTCTCAGTGGTGGCTACCTTCAGCTAGGCATTGGTGATGAGGAGTTTTCATTTTATTTGAAGAAGCTTCAATTGGATAGCAATGATTTCATCCAAAATATTAAAGATATCTTGAAGCAGTTGCCTAGCTCCCACTAGTCATTCTAATACTTCTTCATGTTAGGCAACGCTTAGCCGACCACTCCCTACTCCTATGGACATTTGGATATCCACCATTGTAGCAATGTCTAGCACAACTACTATAGGGATGTTCAGGGCTTTAGCTACCATGTTAGCCACCACCTCTGCTATTATCTCCTATCCTTTGTGTTGTAATACCAAAATAGTCACCCCCTTGCCTTCCTCCAATTAGATTAAGAAAGTTACAACATTTCATGAAATCTTGAGAAATGTTTATCTAAGCATGGATACTGTAACTTCTTGAGCACTTGGATTTTATCCTTGTAGGTGCCTAGTCTCTTTGTGCTAAGAATAGTGGGGTGGTTTTTTGATCTAGAAAATTAATGATCCTTGTGATCTCATTAAGATGGCTTAGGATTGCACAATAAACTAATCATTCCCCACCACTTGTTAAGCCTTTTTGTACTATAGTTCCTACTCACAGAGTTTTTGGAGCCTTTCTATAGCTACAAGTGCTTTTGGGATGGTCTTTAGTGTTGCAGGTGGTGGAGGTGGTGGCCTCTCCTCTTTTTGTAGCTTGGTTACTACCTTATCCTTCATCATCTATTACCATGATGTGGCAGGAGTATGATGAATCATATCATAAGCATATCATGCTATGTCCTCCTCTTACATAATTTTTTGATTAGACATGGAAAGAGAAGCATCATTCTTACCTACTTATTCTCCTTGAAATGCTACTCTATCTCCAAGTAGATTAGTTGGGGAAGGTTAATAGGGAATTTTTCACTCATAGCATTGCACACATAGGTAGAGAAGGTAGTTACCTATTTTGGCCTCACCATTGGATTTAGGTGGTAGGAAATAATTTTGAAGTATGCTAATTTCACCTTGGTGAGTGCATTGTACTCCTTACAGTCCATCCCATAGTAATGCTGGACCCATTCCTTTTTGGCTTCAGGGTTTGCTTGGATCAAAATCTCTACCAACTTTTCCTTGATGTCAATCACACTAAGGACCTCCATGATGACTTCAACAAATCAGGAGATTGTGATATGTTTGATCTTTATAGATGTTTCTCCCTATTGGTTATTCTAGAAGAGATAAGTCTGTACTAAGTACCATTCTCCATTGGTGGAGAGAATGGACTACATAGAAGACCCTTGTAATTGGATGTAGATATCTTTTGACACCAACTCTAAGAAGGATCCAAAGTTTAATTCTTGGAGAATAGAACTCTCAATCTCCTTGGTTCAGATTTTCTCTAGGTAAGTCTCCATGAGAATGACTTTGAGGTTAGGCCTTGGATTGGGAGCTTTATTTTGCCTAGACTATCTGGTCTCTATGGTAGAAATATGTTGGAAAAATTCCACCTCAGGCTCTTCTTGAATAGGTTTTGTTGCATGTGTTACTTTGGCTACTTGCTCTTGGAGCTATTGTGATTGCTATTATTAGCTCCTTTCTCCTTGTGATTACTTCTCCCTAGGATAGGAAGAGCCTCCTACTTGCAATAATCTCTTTAGCATCATTTGTAATCACAAATGTAACCCAAGATTAGCTTTTTACTTTATAAATCTCAATTCTTTTAATACCTTTCTTATTAGATCAGGTTATAATTAGGCTTGTTTGTGATCTTGGTAGGAAATATTATTTTAATTATTTGCTACTAGAGTTTGTTTATGAAGGTTGATCCACTTAGGATTATTAATTTAATATTATTTTAATGGATAAACCCTAGGGGATTTAGGAAAATCTAAAAAACTTTTCTTAAAAAAAAAAACCAAAGGTTTATGGCCTCCATGATGTAAAGCTTACCTTCGATAGCTAGAGGATCAAAGAATGAGGTTAATTGGGTGAATGGTGTAAGAGTTATGACACTTAGAAGGTTTTTTGGGCTTTGAAAAATGAAAAAATTCTAGCATCTGAAAGTAATTGTTCGAAAAATAGCTAACTAGTACAGCTATTTATAGAATTTTTATGCTATGTCAACACAATTATTCAAGCCAATTTTTTACATTATAAAATCAAGGAATTTTCGAAGATTTTGGGAATGAAATAAGATCCCAATGAAAGATAGAAAAATATGGAAGGATGATAAAAACATAAAAGAGGGTATTAAATTTTTTGGAAAAGGAAAAAAAATTAGATTTGATTGAATTAAGATTGCTACGATAATGCAAATTGGATGTTTGAAATGTTAGTGGAAGAGATCATGTGCACAACTAACTAAGGGATATGAGGTTTAACTCAAAGAGGCTAAAGGACATGCAAGTGGATCCTTCCCAAAGTAGGCTCATGTTGATGCTGTTGTTGCATGCTTTCATCACAAGGAGTTTGTAGGTACCAAGGATGATTAATGGCCATTATAAGTTAAAATTTAAATTCATATGAGAGATCATCAAAGGATTATGTCACTTGCATAACTAATACATTAATTGATAATGATAGAAGGAAGTGAGGTGATTGATAATGATGAGGTTAGAATGATGAGAGGGTATGTGTGTCATAAGAGGTTATGAGCCTAGTTACATGAAGTCTTTGTGGAATGTGTGATTAAGATAATTTGATACTATCCCATCCTTAGTGAAGACTAATTCCATCCACATTTAGTGACTTCACATTGCCATATCCTAACCCTTTGAACATTGAGAATTCATAATAATATCCAAAGGACAACCACCACTCCAACAAAATAAAAAAAAGAAGCATGAAGATAAGAAGGGCCTTAGTTAGAGTGATGCTTTTAGGCATGAGTAACATGTCTTTATAGCCTCATAACTAGTGCTTGTAGTCCATTATTTTTTGTAAGGGATGTGTTTTGAATTTCCATGTTTTTTGTTGTTGTTTTATTTTTATTATCATGGGAATCATGCATGCAAAGATATGCTTTCTATTATAGTCAATAGTAGGAGTGCTGAGAGACCCATGAAGAAGGATCATAAAACTCAAGAAGGATGTTAAGAATAATAGATAATAAATCCCCTTGAAGTCACACCCTTGTCCCTCGACTTGGTCCATTCCAAGCCTATTAAGTATCAAAATCATTAAGTACTTTAAGTTTTAATTAATGAAGAACCTCATGCTTCTAGAATGAAGAGCCTCATAAAGTTGGATGGAATGGATGGATGTCATGGACTCACTACCTAATATCATCAAAAAATTAATGATAAGCTAATTGAGGATATATCCCAAGATAATATATATTTATTTAACAATTAATCTTAATAGTACATTAAATATTTCCCTAATTAACTTCTAGAAGTAGTAGCAATCATGACAAAAACTCAAGATTTCATATAAACAATACAAAACAAAATGAAACAAAACAACACATAAGAGGAAAAAAATGAAGTAAAATATATAAAAGTTGTAAAATATTCAATAAAATTGAAAACATATGAAAAATTATGTAAAACAAAAATTTGAAGAATTGAATAACTTGCATAGAATGTTAACATGAGTGGCCATCTCTTCCATGACTGTGTTAAAAGAAGGAGATTTGAAAAATAGAATGTATCTATCTATCTATGAAGGTGTTCATGTTATTGGTTATGCAAGTCTCTAGGAAAGGTCTTATTTGTTAGATATTGACTAGCAACCTTTTATCTAGGCTTAAAGGATGGTAAATTTTCATGGTCTCAAAAGAAAAAGCTGCATGAATGATATAAGGTCCTTCCCATAGTGTTTGAAATTTCATCCATTATGGTACATGCATGGGGTTCTAGTGAAGAACCTTATCTCCTAGTTAAAAATTAACTTTCCTTATGCGTGAGTCATGGCATTGTTTAGCATGTGCCTTGTGCATCTCATTCATTGATAGGACTACTTATCAATTTTCATCTATCATATTCAATGTCATCAAACACTCCTTTCATGCTAAACTTAAATTGAGATCAAGTTCACAAGCCATTGAAAGTGTACAAAGCTCTGCTTGAATTGAAAGGTTTGGTAATCTTTTGTACACTAATTCATAGGGAGAATAACCAATAGGAAGTTTCCAAGTGGATTGATAGATCCATAGAGCATCGTTGAGTTTTGTGCTCTAGTTTTCTCCATATTTACTAATGGTGCATGTTAGTATTCTAGTTATTCCGCTATTAGTGACTTCAACTTGACCATTAGCTTAGTGGTAATATGGGGTTGTCAATTTATGTTCTACCCCTAAGCATTGCATTAGTTTTCAAAAGGTAGCACATGTGAAATGAGTTCCATTATCATCAATAAGTACCCTTGGCATGTCAACCTATTTACCACACTTTGCTAAAAAAATCTTGTTGTAGCCAAGGATGAGCAATTAGTGATGGCTATAGCTTTGGTCCATTTGGTGTAGTAGTCAACAACTATGATGATATATGCCTTTTCATTAGACATAGGATTAATGGGCCCCATGAAGTTAATGCCCTAAAGATCGAAAGGATCTAGTAGTTGGATCCACTTTTTGGACCCTTTTATCTATACAGTTATCCTCCATCTTGTTGGTAGTGCTACATGAATGGAAGCAATGATGGATGTTCCTAAAGATTGTGGGCTAGTAGTATCTTGCCATGAGGATTTTTATGGCTTTCCTTCTTCCTATGTAATGATCATCACAAGGAGCCTCATGAGCATCTTGGAGGATCTGAATTTGATTAGTATTGGGTACACACCATCGTAGCAAGCCATTGACACAAACCTTGTAAAGGTTGCTCTTGATCTTCACGTAATGTTTGGCTTGATGAAGAAACTATTGTTTCTTCTTGTTTTCCCATTCCTGAGGCATCTCCTAAGTGAGTAGATAGAAAAAAAATTTCTTATACTAGTTAGGACCTTTAGGATTTTGAACTTCAATACCTTTTGCAAAGAGGAGTTTATTTCAAAATTGATAAGATATAAGTCCCTTGTCCTCTTCACTTTTCCATCATAACCGAGACAATTGGTTGACAACCATGTTTTTGGTTTGATGTCTATCCACCATTGTAAGATTTAACTCTTGTAGAATTACTAACCACCATATGGCATAGGGGCTCACTATTGGTTTGTTCATGAGGAACCTAATGGCACTATGATTTATGTGCACAAAAATTTAATATCCAAGCACATAGTGCTTGAAATTTTCTAAGGTGTACACCACCATCATGACATTCTTCTCCATGGTGGTGTAGTTCAACTATACACTATGACCTGATTTAGTTTCCATAATGGATGTATTAAGAATCTTTCTAGTCATCCAATTGTGTGAGCATAGCCCCCAAGACATAATTGGATGTATCTGTCATGATGTAAAAGGTTCCTAACTAATCAGGAGCATGTAGAATTGGAATCTCTATGAACTTTTCTTTTAATTGCTAGAATGATAACTCACATTCCTTGGTATAGTTGAATGGTGCATCCTTCTTTGTGAGCTCAACCAATAACTTAGCAATTTTTGAAAAGTTCTTTATGAACCATCGATAATAACCAATATGGCCAAGGAATAACCCTATATCTTTCATCGTTTCATGTTGCCTAGTGATTTTTTAAATGACTTGTACTTTTTCTTAGATCCACCTCAATCTCTTTTTCTAAAATTTGGTGTTCCAACACTATGCCTTTTTTGACCATCAAATAGCTTTTTTGTCAATTGGGCTTCAAGTTAGTCTCCATGCATCATTAAAGTACTCGCTCAAGCTAATTCAAGGCTTACTCAAATGTGGTATCATAGGTAGAGAATTTATCCATGAAGACTTCTATCCCACTACCAATTTGCTATTAAAATATGCTAAGAATGAAACATTGGAAGGTAGCATGAGCATTGCATAGGCCAAAGGATATCTTTTTGTATGCAAAAGTTTCCCAGGGACTTGTAAATGTGGCTTTACTTGGTCTTATGATGCAATTTGAATTTGGTTATAGTCAATATAATCATTTAGAAATCTATAATAGTAATGTCCTACTATGATATCCAACACTTGGTTAACAAATGATAATGAAAAATGAACCTTAAAAGTTGCCATGTTCAACAACTAGAAATCTATGTAGACTCTCTACTTCCCCTCTTTCTTGTGTACAATCATGAGTGGGCTTTGCTATCCACAATTAGATAGATGAACCTAGCCTTAAGAATTTTTTCTACTTCCTCCTTAACAACTTACTTTAATTTTGGGTTCAACCTTCATTGTAGTTACCTTGGACTTGATGGAAGAGTCTATATAGATGTAGTACTATCAAATCCACAAATATATCCTAGTAAGTTCATGATATGGACAAGAAAAGATTATTGACCATTTGTTCACCACCTTCAATAGTTTCTATTTTTGTTTTGGAGCAAGATTGGTATTGATGATTACCGACTTGCCATTATTGAAAAAAGCATATTCTAAAGTTGGTGGTAAAGCTTTTGTTCAAATGGCTCTTTCTTGAAGTGATCAAGGATTTTCAACTCTTCCTAATCCATTTCATGTTATGTGTGAATGAGTTGATGATGGAGTTACTCCATTTCATTCATGTTCTCAATATAAGTGCTCATGAGGCTTTCCAATAATCCCATGCATATGATGGATTCATCTTGATGATTTGTTATCAACAATTGGATACCTTCTTGTTTTGTGGATACTACATATAGTTACTTCTTAATAACTACTATTTTGAAATACTAATTACATGCTTGGATTAATGTTTTCTTTACTGTCCATATTCTTTGCATATAATGACATCCTATGTCGCTATATGTGATGCATGGAACCCTGTTCTTCTCTACTTTGCCAAATTCATGTTTTTTAAAAATTTCTAAGGAAAGGTCTCGAATCCCCATTTTAACATCTATAGTACTCAATCATGCCCTTCCCATAATGATAGGAAAGTTCCCCTTATAATTCTTCACATGAATCATAAGTAAATTTATAGGGTAGGATCATCTATTAATGGTGGTCATAATATCCTCCACTAGCCCCAAAGGAATAGTGATGGACTAATTTGCCAACTCTAATATGATGTTACTCTTCTTGAGAGGTGGTAGGTTCTAGGTCTTGTACATTTTTTGGGAGATTAAGTTTACATTGAAACCTGAGTCCAATAGAACATTACATGGATCATTTCCTACAATTTGCAAATAAATGAGGGGACTCCTAGGATCGAATCATTTTCTAGGAAGGTGGTCAAACCTTTTTTATTCTGTGACTACATGGATCAACCTAACAATATGGACATTGGGGATCCTTTGATTTAAGGGTGGCTCAAGGGTACTTTCAAATATAGAAGAGGTAGGGTTAACATCAACAAATGTCTGCAAGGGTTTCATAGGCCTACTTGTTATGAATAATGATTTCTTATGAGGTTTTTGTTAGAACTACTTGGATGAATATCTAGATGTAAATTCACTACCCTCGTGGCATTTTGTTGTTGTGGCTATGATGGGATTTCCCCCTACATAGATGGAGTAGGTGGCAAGGGTGTGGTCATGGATGGTGTAGGAGCTACTAAGGGATACAAAGGATGGAAGGGAAATAAAGACTTTCCTCGTAGAGAATGTGCTCTGTAATATTCTGGAGGGTAGTGGTGGTGGGAGAAAGAAGCATGGATAGATGAGTCATAAGGGGATACATGCTTTTGGACATAGTATCGATAATGATTTGACTGTGTGTAAAGATATTATTGTTGTGATGGTGGTATCCCCCATGACTATGGATGTTACCACTATGGGTATTACTCCAAAGCTGAGAAGGTGCTTCACTGGAATAATACATGGATTGGTGGAACTGCTACATGTATTTGCCTTGTGGATAAGGCAACCACCTGGGTGTTTTCCATCTTACTAGTTTAATATTCAGAGCATACACCCTAGATTCTTGTAGATGTAACATAATAGGATAACATCCCTTGGAATGTTCATAGTTGCATATGTCACATCCTTCATTGTCTATTTCAAAATCTACAACCTCTTTGATCACTATAGCTTTATCCTTTTTCTGATGTTAATCCTTTTCTATATGCTTCTTCTTCCTCCTTTCTTAACCACTACTCCCTTGGTCAATTCTTTTCTTTGTAATTTTTAGAGCTATTTAGAACTTCTCATCTGAGTCCCACATTTTCTCCACCTTGGATGATATCTTAGTGATAGATCTTTGGAATGGAAAGGCCTTTCTTTGCACCATTTCATCAAATAGTGTCTTCCCCTTTGAGTCATAGAAACATACCTCTTGTTTTTTCATAGAGGGGTCCTTATTCTGCTCCTCTATACTTTCACACTTTCTTAGCTCTACTTCTTCTTTGAACACCTGGTATATTAGCCTTTAAATTTGATGGACCCACATTTTAGAAAGTCTTCCTTAGACATAAACCCTAAGGGTTTCCCTTATCTTGTTTCAAAGTCCATCTATAATATGGTGGAGCTATTTTCTTTGGGAGTATTCATGGCCTAGGCATCAGTGCAACAAAGCAACTCATGATTTCCCTATTTTCATCCCTAGATCTAGCTCTACAGGTTGGATACTCTATAGTACATTTAGTACTTATCATTAAATATTTCCATCATGGTACTCTATCAACGAATGGATTCTAGCTCCAAGGATCAGTATCAACTTTCTTCTTCCTTGGTGAGTATCCTTGGGAATGATTTCAACTTCTACTAGTCATTCTCTATGTTTTGTAAGGCATAGGTATCATGAAAGGTTTGTAGATGATTTTGAGGATTTTAATTATATCCTCCTTCAAATATGGGAATATTATTCATATCTAACTTTTTAATTCTGCTTATCTTTTTGATGCCTTGTCAGAATTCTCACTACCTCTAAAATGTTAAGCATGTTTCTAGTAGCCAATAGGGGCTCATCATAGTCATGATAATCATGGTGGCCCCTATCATGGCCATGATTCCTATGATGAGTTCTACTATGCCTTCACTCCTCATGATGTTCTTCTTCCCCATATGGTTATCTGTGCTTTCAATCTTAATCATCTTGGTGCTATCTATGTTCATCTCTATCCTACCATTCATCTACATCCTGGTCTCAAATATTCCTCCTTTGGTCTTAGCCCTTATTCCTTCTATCCAAGCTTGATGATGATGAAGAGGATGAGGAAGGAGAACTAGGAGAATGATGTTGGCTAGCTTGTCTCCTTTGATCCCTACCCTAATCCTTTTACTTTTATTTTTATTTTTCTTGATCATTTTCCTTGCCCTTAGATGAATAGCTAGGATTTTTGTCCTGAGACCCTGTCTTTCCATCACCAAGGTTCTTCAAAGTTTACTATCACCTTTGGTTAAGGATCTTCTCATCAAAGAAAGGAGGAGAATCTATGTATTAGGATGCACCAAAAAATAAATTTTTTCACTTTTTGTTCTATTGCAAGAATAAATGTATTAGGGTCCTCTTACCCTTAGAGGCCTTATATCATTCTTCTATATGCTGATCTTTCTTTTGCTAGGCATCAGTGGATTGATAGTCCCTGTAGGTGTAATCTTGAACTTTGTATTCTGAATTAAGTGCAACGATACCTAGCCTAATGAGATTAACCATCAACATGATGAAAATAGATTGATATAGAAGAAGCACAATGTTACCTTCCATGTTCCTCTAGGGTATTTTTTTCATCTTGATGAAGGATGAAAGTGAAACCTAGATTATAAGGATCTAGATGAGAATAGAAAACCCTCAATTGTTGGGGCTTTTTTGATGTCCCTTATTATTGATTGAATTCTCCTGAATGTGGTGGAGATTTTCCTTGGTGAGAAGAAGCTATATTAATGTTAAATAATCAATATGCCTTAATATTTTAATAATGTCTTTATATAAGTCATAGTTTACTCCTAATCATCACATTTAGCCAAACTAGAGTCCTCGACCATGACACCAATAATGAGTAGCATGTATCCCCTATGCCCAACCGTATGAATCACAAGTGTGCATTAGCAGTCTAGTCAAATTCTATGTGCTTAGTTCCTAGGTTATCCTATAGCTTTAAACTATGAAGAAAAGGGGTGTGTGATTGTTGGCTTTCTAACTCACATTGATGCTATCAGTTTGTCTGATTAGATGTAAGTTAAGGTACATGATGTGTATTTTTATAAGTGTTTTTATATATTTTTTCTTCTAAGGCTAGGTGAGTAAATGAAGATTTAATAATTAACTATTTAACTACTTAACTAATCTAGTGACTAACTATTCTAACATAAGTAGCAATTCCCATTTACTATACATATCTCAAACTCGTGTCAACACTATTGGGTTACCAAGTGAACATCACTAGTGATGAGTGGTGAGGCACCCCTACACTCAACCATATGAATACGAGCGTTTTCATGCGTGATCTGGTTGAACTCTGTAGATGGACTAGTTGTGGCACCTAGACAGCTAGCCTTAGGTCGTAATTCACTGTCTTCCCACCTAGACTAGTATTCTATTTTTCACATATGGTTTAGTCCAGAGTGAGGTGTATGATGTGTTCCCAATCTAATGCTACTCCTAAAGGCAATGGGAAGTAATGTTAACTAAGCTAGGAGGAAAAGAGTAAAAGAATCTAATCTAGCCTAAGTGTGATGAGCATCTATTCTTAATCATCCGTACACATCCTGAACTTCATGCATGACTGCCACCAGGATCACTAAGCGCAGATCCTAGGTACACTACTGGGTTACCAAGTAGTCACAGTTAAATGCTTGTGATTAAATCGTACTCATTCCACATTTAACATGAGTTTAAGGATGAGAAGAGATTAACTGGGAAAGGAATTAAACATTCAATAGTAATTAAATCCTATTTAGCTTATTCCACATGCTGCAAGGTTTATCAGAAAGTTCATCTTTATTGTCGCACGCAAATGTGTGCTCAGGTACAATTCGCTCAAATAGAGATCCATTCACTTTGAGACTCCTACTGCAGGCACATGGAAATTATTCTATCTCTGGAATGGAAAAATGGCAACAATTTAGCTATGGTCTAAATCTAGATGGAGAAACGAGAGCCACCTCTTATTTATAGAATTGGCAGTGGGCTGCAATATCGCGTACGCGATATCGCGGGGGATACGATATCGCAGCAGACACGATATCATGTATGCGATATCGCAACCTATGTGATATTGCATCCCATCATACCCCCATGACTAAATAAAAACTCATCCTTGAGTTCCTTACAAAATATTGGGAGGGTATGGGATTATTGACCCAAATGGGACTAATGGTGAATGGGACGACATGTGAACGGATCATCATTACAAGACAAGACACAACTAGTGTTCATGACAACAAGAGTGAATACTTTATACATTTGACATCAAGCCTTATTTGGTAGCTAAGAGAGAAGAGAGAAGAAGTGTGCTACTACCAGCACCAAGATTGCTCCTTTCATTGTCTATCCGTAAGTGCACCATTGATCTTGCTCCTTGCATAGCTGCTTTAGCATCGATTCATTCCAAGTGTTCCCTCTAGATCCAATCTGTTGATGTATGATTTCCATCTACACACACAACACAGTATTTATATTAGTAAGGGTAAACAAATCACAATGCAATTAATACCTTACTTTGGTGTAAGGTTCATTGGCTGAGTTTTGATATGGTTGATACAGATCTGGAGATATAATATTGGTGACTACCGAAGGTGTAGGGGTTAGGAGAAAATCGAAAAAATTGGACCAGGATCCCCATGACTGAGAGCAAACCTCCGATAGTGATAGAATGGAAAAAAGATAATGAATAACAAAGACGAATAAAAAGAGACAATGGCCACGTTGATAAAATGGATGTCAAAGATGAAGATGAACAAATAAATGTTGATTGCAAAAATGTTTAAAGGAAAGAAATTAACAGATGCACAAAATAGGAATGTCAATGGGTCCTTCCCAAAGCAAGCTCATGCCCGTAATGCCCTAACAAACCCACATTCAAAGAGTCTGTAGGCTCTAGGAATGTCATTTGGAACAAGAGTTAAAATCTTAACCACAAGAATTTACCACAAAGAAACAATGCATCAACAAAAATATGAACTACTAATACAACTGGAGATGAGGTGAAAAATGGAGAAGAATGATGGGAAAGAAGAGAATGGAATGGAATCCCAAGAACAAGGTGGTGTACAGCCCCTTGTGTATTTCATGATTAATGTGACTTAGGAAATATCATTCCAAATCCAACCTCAAACAAACCACCTCTAGTGACTTCACATTAACACATTAGGCTTATCATCCACTTGAAGTAACAAGAATGTCTCCACCAAAGAGTCACCACCATTCCGATGAAATGAAGGAGGAGAAAATAGGAAGCAAAAAGGACCTAAGTTAGAGGAAACATGTTTATTTTAGTTCCATAACCAATTCTTGTAGCCTAGATGATTATTTCTTCTAAGGGGTGTGCTTTGAATCCTCACTATTTTTTTTCTTTTCTTCTTATTTTTTTTTTATTTTTTATGTGTTTATGCGTGAGAACCACACCATGCAAAGACTTTGTTTTTTTTATTTGCTTAGCTTCCCGATAATTGAGTAACGTCAAAATGGTATGAAAACTCAAGAAGAACACATCCAAGCCTCCAAGAGAATGGCCAGCACAAGTGCATCAAATCCCCTTGAAGTCACATCATTTTCAATCCTTGAGTGCTTCTTTAGTTTGAGAACTACCTAGTCACTAATTCATTGATAGTTCTTATTATGAGAAAGGAACTGTACAGTTCCAAGCCAAGAGAGATCATAGAATTTTATGGTTGTATGGATGAAGTGGATTCATTTCCTACCATATCAAAAGAACCATACTTAACTTAAAGGTAAAAACCAAACATTAGTAATCAATGGAATACAGTTCATACCATCTGCGGAGCACTTATTAAGTGATGAACTTAACGAAACAAAATAAATAAACACACAAAGAAATGAAAGAGTATAACGATGTTGCAAAAAAGAAACTTAAAAGACAAAAAAACATAAAATAATAAATTAAAAGGTGAAAAATGGAAAATAAAAAGTTAAAAAAATTAAAGAATCAGAAAAATGTTTATTAATTCTATGTTGTTAGAATGGAGGATACCCCCCATACCAAAATGGTTGAGCATGACTAGAATCAATAAATGGAAGATTAGGATCCTTGCGTATTGGAAATATTGGGACCTGGTCATATTGACCCCATTGGGGTTCACACACTTGATTATAGTAATCATGGTGGGGCAAGTTATAAAATGTAGTTTCTGGATAACAAGTTGACCCACTATGATAATTGGGACCGTTAGATGATATGCAAGGATCAGTATGTCATCCTCGATGGCTGTATTCAATAGGTCATATGGTTTTTGGAGTGTTAAGTGGTGGCCTTGATGAGGTAACATGAGACATTGGGTTTGAAGAGGAAGATGCACCACAGTGTTGGGTTTGTGCTAAGTTTGCAGATGCAGTGGTTCCTAAATTGTCGTGTCCCTTTCGATGGTCACATCTAAAGAAGGGATGCTTTCGATGTTGTGAAGGACCTCCACTACTATTGGGAGTAGCAGCACAAGTAATGTATGCGGGCTGGTGCTGTGGTGCAAAAACTTCAGGAACAATTGGTGGCGATGTAGAAGGAGGGAAAGGATGAGAATGTTGAAAATTAGGAGAAGTGTGAGGTACAAAAGGTGGTGGTTGTCTTGAGGACATGGGATGATACTATTGAGGAGAATGATAATGTGGCTGTGATATAGGAGGGGGTGAAGTATGAGAATATTGAGGTTGAGGATAAGTGTGATAAGTTTAAGGAACATGAGGTGGTGATCTTTTTGGAGAGGACATGGGTGGATAGTATTCGGGAGAATGATAACGATGAGATGAGGTAGAGGATGATGAGCTTGATGGAGAAATAGGGTGTTGAACATAATAATAAGCATTTGACATTGGGACATATGAAGGGTACAGTCCAGCTAACAGTGGCCTCCCCCATGACTGAGGTTTTTGCCACTATGGTTCAACTAGATATTTTTGTATGAAATTTGGATGTAACATTCCTCCCCAATGCTCATGTAAATGTGACAAGACTAGGCATTGTCCCTTGGGGTGATCGTACAGATAGATGTTACATTTATACGTGAAATTGGTAATTGAGCTCTTATTCTTATGATCTGCTACCCTTTGTTTCGATTGTTGCATGGTGTTCCATCCTGTTTCTCGATTTGGCATAACTCTTCCTCTAATGATTTTGGCATATTCTCCACATCTTTCATGTACTCAGTCCACCATCCTATTGACCTTTTTCTCAAATTCATCTAATGATTTTAGGATGAGAAAATATGATTCCAGCTCCTTGAAGTGAGTGGATTTCTCCTCTTTATAATTATGGACCCTTGTTAAGTTGAGATTTTGGTCTTGTTGAGAACTTTGAACATTATCCCATTTGGCTAGTTCTCCTTCTTCTTTTGCTACTCACTTAATAAGCTCTTGTAATTGATGGGTTCATAGTTCATATAGTCGACCTTTGGCATACATTCATAAGGTCTCTCTTGTTTCATTATGTAGCCCATCAATGATATGATTCATTAGCCTTTCTTCAGAGAACTCATCGCCTGGACAGTTGTTTAATAGTGTGTAATATCTTTCTAAGGCCATGTCCAAGGGTTTATGTTGTGCTTGTTTCCACTCTTGGATTTGTTTCCTCAACGCTGACACTCTTGCGTAGGTTTGATATCTTTCATTAAAAGCTTCTACCATTGTTGGCCAATGTCGTATTGAATTTGGTTTTAATGATCTATACCATACATTTTCTTGGCCACCAAGTGTCATAGGGAAGAGCTTAAGTTTTTACCACCTATTATCAATGTTGTTCCATGCATAGGCATTGTAGAAGGGTTGTAGATGATTTTGCGGATTGGAAAGTTGTTTAAATCGAGCCTGGGTAGATGGCCCTCTTTACGATGCCTACGTGAGATTCGAATAGCCTCTTGTATTTACGTTAGGCTCCTAGTGGCCAACAGGTGTTCATCGTCATCAGGTAAGTTGTGCATTTGTGTGTTGGAATGATGTTACCTTTGTTTATGTTGGTGTTCTTGATTTCCTTTATGAGCTCGATTTTTAGTTCTACTCCGATCCCTTGAAAGGTAGTCATCCATATCACAATTTGACATTGAAGGAGTAGAGGAAGAGAAGGAACTGTAAAACTTGTTATGTCTTCTGAAAGCCTTCCAATCATCCCCATGCAAATTCTTGTTAATTATTGAGAAGGTCCTAGGCATTTTGGGCCTCCTCGTTCTATGGGATGTCTCATTCTCACTAGAGGTGTCAGAGTTGGATGACGAGAGTCTTTGAGTATTGTTGGAGTGTTCATAAACGTAGGGAACTCCTACATAAGGTTGAGTACTCCAATCTTCATTTTCAACTAATTCGTTGGTTCTCCAATGAATTTCCTCACTAAGTGTGGAATTATCATGGCCTTGTAGGAGAGCCATGGTTGTGCAATTGTGTGTGAATTTATATGTGACTTTCTATAATGATTTCCTCCTAAAAGATATATTGTTAAGTCCTATACAGCGACCTCGTATTATATAACTAATCTAGATAACTAGCACCATACCTGGAAATGGCGCGAATGATGAGTGGCGAGGTACCCCTACACTCAACCATACAAATACGAGCATTTTCATGCGCAATCCGGTCGAACATCGCAAACGGACTAGTTGTGGCACCTAGACAGTTACCCTTAGGTTGTAGTTTGCTATCTTCCCACCTAAACTAGTATTATATTTGTCACATATGGTTTAGTCTAGAGTGAGGTGTATGATGTGTTCCTAATCTAATGCTACTCCTGAAGGCAATGGGAAGTAATGTTAACTAAGTTAGGAGGAAAAGAGTAAAAGAATCTAATCTAGCCTACGTGCGATGAGCATCCATTCTTAATCATTCGTACACATCCTGAACTTTGTGCACGACTGCCATTGGGATCACCAAGCATAGATCCTAGGTACACTACTGGGTTACCAAGTAGTCACACTTAAATGCTCATGATTAAATCGTACTCATTCCATGTTTAACATGAGTTTAAGGGTGAGAAGAGATTAACTGGGAAAAAAATTAAACATTCAACAGTAATTAAATCCTATTTATCTTAGTCCACATGTTGGAAGGTTTATCAGAATGTTTGTCTTTATTTCCGCACGCAAATGTGTGCTCAGATACAATTCGCTCAAATAGAGATCCGTTCACTTTGAGACTCCTACTACGGGCACATGGAAATTATTCTATCTCTGGAATGGCAAAATGGCAAGAGTTTAGCTAAGGTATAAATCTAGATGGAGAAACAAGGGAGAGCCACCTCTTATTTATAAAACTGGTGGTGGGCTGCGATATCGCGTACGCAATATCACGGGGGATGCAATATCACAGCCCATGTGATATTACATCCCATCATACCCCCATGACTGAATAAAAACTCATCCTCAAGTTCCTTACGAAATATTGGGAAGGTATGGGATTATTGACTCAAATGGAACTAATGGTGAATGGGACAACATGTGAACAGATCATCATTACACGACAAGACACAAATGATGTTCATGACAACAAGAGTGAACACTTTATACATTTGACATTAGGCCTTATTTGGTAGCTAAGAGAGAAGAGAGAAGAAGTTTGCTACTGCAAACCCCAAGATTACACCTTTTGTTGTCTATTCGTAAGCGCACCATCGATCTTGCTCCTTGCATAGCTGCTTCAGCATCAATTCCTTCCAAGTGTTCCCTCTAGATCCAATCCATTGATGTATGATCTCCATCTACACACACAACACAGTCTTTATATTAGCAAGGGTAAACAAATCACAATGCAATTGATACCTTGCTTCGGTGTAAGGTCCATTGGCTGAGTTGTGATATGGCTGATATGGATCTGGAGATATAATATTGGTGACAACCGAAGGTGTAGGGGTTAGGAGAAAATCGAAAAAATTGGACCAGGACCCCCATGACTGTGAGTAAACCTCCGGTAGTGATAGAATGGAAAAACGATAAGGAATAAGAAAGACGAATAAAAAGAGACAACAACCATACTGATAAAATGGATGTCAAAGATGGATATGAACAAATAAATTTTGATTACAAAAATGTTTAAAGGAAAGAAATTAACGGATGCACCAAATAGGAATGTCAGTGGGTCCTTCCCAAAGTAGGCTCATGCCCGTAATGCCCTGACAAACCCACATTCAAAGAGTCCGTAGGCTCTGGGAATGTCATTTGGAACAAGAGTTAAAGTCTTAACCACAAGAATTTACCACAAACAAACAATGCATCAACCAAAATATGAACTATTGATACAATCGGCAATGAGGTGAAGAATGGAGAAGAATGATGGAAAAGAAGAGAATGGAATGGAATCCCAACAACAAGGTGGTGTACAGCCCCTTGTGTATTTCATGATTAATGTGACTTAGGAAATCTCATTCCAAATCCAGCCTCAAAAAAACCATGTCCAGTGACTTTGCATTAACACATTCGGCCAATCATCCACTTGAAGTAACAAAAATTTCTCCACAAAAGAGTCACCACCATTCTGAAGAAACGAAGGAGGAGAAAATAGAAAGCGAAAAGGGCCTTAGTTAAAGGGAACATGTTTATTTTAATTCCATAACTAGTGTTTGTAACCCATATGATTATTTCATCTAGGGGATGTGCTTTGAATCCTCACTATTTTTTTTTCTTTTCTTCTTCTTATTTTTTATTTTTATGTGTTTATGCGTGAGAACCACACCATGCAAAGACTTTGTTATTTTTATTTGCTCAGCTTCCCAATAATTGAGTAATGTCGAAACGATACAAAAACTCAAGAAGAACACATCCAAGAACCCAAGAGAATGGCCAACACAAGTGCATCAAATCCCCTTGAAGTCACACCATTTTCAATCCTTGAGTGCTTCTTTAGTTTGAGAATTACTCAGTCACTAGTTCATTGATAGTTCTTATTATTGAGAAAGGAACTGTACAGTTCCAAGCCAAGAGAGACCATAGAATTTTATGGTTGTATGGATGAAGTGGACTCATTGCCTGCTATATCAAAGAACCATACTTTAGTATAAACATCATAACTTAAAGGTAAAAACCAAACATTAGCAATCAATGGAATACAGTTCATACCATCTATGAAGCACTTATTAAGTAACAAACTTAATGAAACAAAATAAATAAACACACAAAGAAACAAAAGAGTATAATGATGTTGAAAAAAAAATTAAAAGACAAAAAAAATATAAAACAATAAACTAAAAGGTGAAAAACTGGAAAACAAAAAGTTGAAAATTAAAGAATCAGAAAAATATTTATTAATTTTGTGTTGTTAAAATGGAGGATACCCCTCATACAAAAATGGTTGAGCATGACTAGAATCAATAAATGGAAGATTAGGATCCTTGTGTATTGGAAATATTGGGACTTGGTCATACTGACCCCATTGGGGTTCACACACTTGATTATAGTAACCATAGTGGGGTAAGTTATAAGATGTAGTTTCCGGATAATGTGTTGACCCACTATGATAATTGGGACTGTTAGATGGTATGCAAGGATCAGGATGTCACCCTCCATGGCTATATTCATTGGGCCATATGGTTGTTGGAGTGTTAAGTGGTGGCCTTGATGAGGTAACATGAGGCATTGGGTTTGAAGAGAAAGATGTACCACAGCGTTGGGTTTGTGTTGAGTTGGTGGATACTGTGGTTCTTGAACTGTGGTGTCCCTTTTGACGATCATGTCTAAAGAAGGGATGCTTTCGATGTTGTGAAGGACCTCCACTACTATTGGAAGTAGTAGCATAAGTAACGTTTTCAGGTTGGTGCTGTGGTGCAAAAACTTCAGGAACAGTTGGTGGCAATGTAGAAGGAGGAAAAGGATGAGAATGTTGAAAATTAGGAGAAGTGTGAGGTAAAAAAGGCATTGGTTGTGTTGAGGACATGGGATGATAGTATTGAGGATAATGATAATGTGGATGTGATGTAGGAGGGGGTGAAGTATGAGAATATTGAGGTTGAGGATAAGTGTGATAAGTGTCAGGCACATGAGGTGGTGATCTTGTTGGACAGGACATGGTGGATAGTATTCGGGAGAATGATAACGATGAGGTGAGGTAGAGGATGATGAGCTTGATGGAGAAACAGGGTGTTGAACATAATAATAAGAATTTGGCATTGGGACATATGAAGGGTATGATCCAGCTAGCAGTGGCCTCCCTCATGATTGAGGTTTTTGCCACTGTGGTTGAACTGGATATTTCTGTACAAAATCTAGATGTAACATTCCTCCTCAATGCTCATGTAAATGTAACAAGACTATGCATTGGCCCTTGGGGTGATCGTACAGATAGACATTACATTGATATGTGAAATTGGCAGTTGAGCTCTTATTCTTATGATCTTCTACCCTTTGTTTCGATTGTTGCATGGTGTCCCATCCTGTTTCTCAGTTTGGCATAACTCTTCCTCTAATGATGTTGGCATATTCTCCACATCTTTCATGTACCCAGCCCACCATCCTATTGACCTTTGTCTCAAATTCATCTAATGATTGTAGGATGAGAAAACATGATTCCACCTCCTTGAAGTGAGTGGATTTCTCCTCTTTATAATTATGGACCCTTGATAAGTTGAGATTTTGGTCCTGTTGAGAACTTTCAACATTCTCCCATTTGGCTAGTTCTCCTTCTTCTTTTGCTACCCACTTAATAAGCTCTTGTAACATGAGGCATTAGCTTGTAATCAGAGCTTCGTGCCAAATTTAAGTAGTAACACATTTAGTTTCAAAATTTTTTTCCACCAATATGCAACTGGATCTGCCCGCCTTCGATGCCTTCCTAGATATTCTTTGCGTTCTGCAATGTGCTCACTGCGCAGAGAATTTTCTGGTCATTACAAGGTCGTTCTTGACTTACCATATCCAACGCCGTCATTCGCTGATACTCTGATCCATGGCACGTTCGCCCCTGGCTCTACAATCAATGGCAGTGATTTGGAAGACGATCCACAAAAAAAATTTAGGAATCCCTAAGCGAATTTGGGGCAAAACAAAACAAATTCCAGGCAACTGAAACCCTATGTTCAGGACTCTGCTCTTCAGCAACTAAACACCACATGACAATGATGCTGGATGCAACGGTAGAGCCTTCTTCCATGGTGGCGATTAATAACGATTTTTGGTAAGGCGGGATAATTTGGAAATATTTGCTAGCAGTTCTAGGCCTGGCGCCTTCACATTCGAACCTCATATTTTGGATTTAAATTTTTATTTCCAGCCACTTTTACATGGGTGCAAGTGCAGATAAATTATTTATATAAATTTACATAGATTAGCTACCACCAACATCTACACCAAGGTAGATATTATACCATCACCTTGTTCATAAAATTACTAGGGCTTCAATAGTATTCAAAACTTAAAAATTTTAAACAAGTAAAAATGAAAAGCTATTGGAGCTATAATTTTAAACAATTATATGGAGCTATTGGGTTTATTTTCATTATTCACAAAAGCAATATTTGCAATATTTCTCCTAACTTCCTAACTTCCTAAGTTAATACTTCCTAACTTGTTGGGCAAGTTACTTGGGAGAGAAGTTAGCAAAGATATTTTGGATGTAACTACCATTTGAACCCTATAAAAAGGATTCAGGGATAAGAAGAAAGAGAGATCACAAAGGGGGGGACAATACATCACACTTGAGCTACCACACTTGGGGTCTCATTTTTGGTATCACACACTTGGGTTCTCACTTGGAGACACACTTTGAGTCTTGGGAGAAGAGCATTGTAAAGAAGAAATTGTGAACGATTGCTTGTAATATGGCTTGCTAGAGAAAATATTTCAACCTCTTTGTCATAGTCCTATGAGTTATGTTTTATTTCTATTTTGTTTAAATTGTCTAGCTAGTGGTTTAGATAGTATCATCCTTGGCGAGTAATTTTGGGATTTTTAGATTGCTCTTATTGTTCTTGTTGCCCGATAGAAAATTTCTGTTAAAATTTTGCCATAGAAGCACTTGTGTTTAAAAGCCTTAAGAGCATTTTAGTAGTAAATTTTATTATTGTGCAACGTATAAGAACTGCTATTGAGATTGTTGTAAGAGAGCCTCTTCTTGTAGTCATGCCGTTGAACGATTCAATAGTCAAGAGGGTTCAGAAAATCTTTGGTATTTTGATGGGACCAGAATAGCTTCTTTTTATCTTTAAAGTGAATCTCCATGGTATTTCAATCAGAAATTGTCAAGTCTTTTGAAGGTTCTATTGAATGCAATTGTTGACATCCATTATCTAGCCAAAATGGAGTCTCGTACGTGATAGTTTACGCAGCAATTTTTTGGTAGCATAGTAGGATTGTCTTGAAGAAATTACTTATTTGAGCCTTGGAAGTTTGAAAAATTCATAGTTATTGAATTTTGGATAGCTTTATTGCGAAGTGTTTACTCGTGTCATTTTACCTTGTTTAAATATTTGAGGTCCACACAAATCTACTTTCTTTTCTATCTATTTCCATTGAATCTTGCTCTATTTCTAGTTTCTTGTGGAACTTTTTCTCTCTGGGGAAAATTAGAAGTAGATTTGTAGAGTTGTGCTCAAATGTTTTTTCAAAATTTTATTTGTTACAAGTAGGTATTATAAGGACCGTGTAGACTAGGCAATTAAACAAAATAAGAACTCTCAACAACTCATAGTACTTGGCAAAGTTAGCTGAATCTCTTTAAGATAAGTCATTTGTAGTTTACACACAATGCAATTGTTTCATATTTCACAACCGCACACCACAACAGCACACACACATACTCACATTAACTACTGAGTCTATTTGGAGGTATCTAGGCCTTGGTCTTGGCAGAGACCAGCAGGCACTTAATCCTGTTTGAGAACACTCATTGGTGATTGCATCCCAAATGGTTGCCAACACTAAGGACATGTCCAAGGGTTCATGTTGTGCTTTTTTCCTCTCTTGGATTTGTTTCCTCAAGGCTGACACTATTGCATAGGTTTGATATCTTTCATTAAAAGCTTCTACCAGTGTTGGCCAATTTCATATTGAATTTTTTTTAACGATCTATACCATACTTTTGCTTGGCCAACAAGTGTCATAGGGAAGAGCTTAAGTTTTTACCACCTGTTATCAATGTTGTTCCATGCATAGGCATCATAGAAGGGTTGTAGATGATGTTACAAATATGAATCATAGCCTCCTAGAAACTTGGAAAAGTTGTTTAAATCGAGCCTGGGTAGACAGCTCTCTTTACAATGCCTACATGAGATTCGAATAGCCTCTTGTATTTGCGTTAGGATCCTAGTGGCTAGCAAGGGTTCATCGCCATCAGGTAAGTTGTGCATTCGTATGTTGGAATGATGTTTTCTTTGTTTATGTTGGTGTTCTTGATTTCCTTTGTGAGCTCGATTTTTAGTTCTACGCCGATCCCTTGAAAGATAGTCATTCGTATTACAATCTAACAATGAAGGAGTAGAGGAAGAGAAGAAACTATAAAGCTCATATGACTTTTGTAAGCCTTCCAATCATCCCCATGCAAATTCTTGTTAATTATTGAGAAGGTCCTAGGCATTTTTGGCCTCCGCGTTCTATGGGATGTCTCATCCTCACTAGAGGTGTCAGAGTTGGATGACGAGAGTCTTTGAGTATCGTTGGGGTGTTCATAAACATAGGGAACTCCTACATAAGGTTGAGTACTCCAATCTTCATTGTCAGCTAATTCGTTGGTTCTCCAATGAATTTCCTCACTAAGTGTGGAATTATCGTGGCCTTGTAGGAGAGCCATGGTTGTACAATTATGTGTGAATTTATATGTGACTTTCTGTAATGGTTTCTTCCTAAAAGATATATCGTTAAGTCCTATACAACGACCTTGTATGAGATAACTAATCTAGATAACTAGCACCGTCCCTGGAAATGGCACCAATGATAAGTGGCGAGGTACCCCTACACTCAACCATATGAATACGAGCATTTTCACGCGTGATCCAGTCAAACTTTGTAGATGGACTAGTTTTGGCACCTAGATAGTTAGCCTTAGGTCGCAGTTCGTTGTCTTCCCACCTAGATTATTATTATATTTGTCACATATGGTTTAGTCCAGAGTGAGGTGTATGATGTGTTCCTAAGCTAATGCTACTACTGAAGGAAATGGGAAGTAATGTTAACTATGCTAGGAGGAAAAGAGTAAAAGAATCTAATGTAGCCTAAGTGCAATGAGCATCTGTTCTTAATCATCTATACACATCCTAAACTTCATGCATGACTTCCACTAGGATCACCAAGCACAGATCCTAGGTAGACTACTAGGTTACCAAGTAGTCACACTTAAATGCTCATGATTAAATCGTACCCATTCCACGTTTAACATGAGTTTAAGGGTTAGAAGAGATTAACTGAGAAAGCAATTAAACATTCAATAGTAATTAAATCCTATTTAGCTTAGTCCACATGCTGCAAGGTTATCAGAAAGTTCATCTTTATTACCACACGCAAATGTGTGCTCAAGTACAATTCGCTCGAATAGAGATTCGTTCACTTTGAGACTCCTACTACAGGCACATGGAAATTATTCTATCTCTAGAATGGCAAAATGAAAAGAGTTTAGCTAAGGTCTATATCTAGATGGAAAAACAAGGAAGAGTCGCCTCTTATTTATAGAACTGGTGGCGGGCTGCGATATCACAGACGCGATATCGTAGGGAAAGACATGATATCGCAACCCATGTGATATTGCGTCCCATCAACTAGGCATACAAAATATCCACTACTAGAATACCAAGTGCAACATGTTATGCTTGAAGTCATTGTACTTATGTATTTATGATTAGGTATATTAAATAATTAAATCCATAAATGTAAAGTGCATTAAAATAAAGTGTAAATAGAAAAGATTAAACTAATCCAAGTGCTACAATGAATATAAAAAATCTCAGCTTTATTGATGTTCACACCAATGTGTTCATGTACATGGTGTTCAAATAAACATCGTACAATATCTTTAATTCACACTATGAGCACTTAGAGGGAAAATATTTTAACTTTGGGGAAACTAAACTAAAAGAGCTTTGCTATACTACCAACTTAAGATGTCATAAATGTAGGTGTCATCTACATTTATATAGGCTTTGCATGCATCAACATTGATGAATGTAACCATGGATCAATGGGGATATGTTGATCGGGTTACATTGATGCATGCTAATCAACAAAACCTATCTTCTGATGACTCAGTGTAAGACAAGTTCTTCTAGTATAGTGGTTAGTGTAGTATAATGTTGAGTATTCTTGCCTATCATGCGGGCGACCTAAGTTTGATCTTTAACAAGGGCATCAATGATGAGTAGCATGTATCCCCTACATGCAATCATACAAATCACAAGCATGCACTAGTAATTCGGTTGAATTCTCTAGACTTGGTTACTAATTTTTTCTATAGTCTTAAACTATGAAGCAAAGGGGTGTATGATCATTGTCTTCCTAACTCACACTTGTGCTATTAGTTTGTATGGTTAAATATGAGTTAAGGCACATGATGTGTATTCTTATAAGTATTTATATATATTTTTTCTTCTAAGGCTAGATGAGTAAATGAAGATTCAATAATTAACTACTTAGCTAATCTAGTGACTAATTATTCTAACATAACTAGCTATTCCTACTTACTGTACAAATTTTGGACTCATATCAATAATACTAGCTTACCAAGCAAACATTACTAGGCATTCCAAATATCCACTAGAATACCAAGTGTAATATGTTATGCTAAAAGTGGATGTACTTATGTATTTATGATTAAGTATATTAACTAATTAAAACCATAAAAGTAACGTTCATTAAGAATAAAGTGCAAATAGAAAAGGTTAAACTAATCCAAGTGTTGCAATAAATATTAGAAATCTCAACTGTATTGCCATTCATGCTAATGCATTCAAGTATATGGCATTCGAATAAAGCATAGTACAATCTCTTTAATTCACATTACGGACACTTAGAGAGAAAATATTCTAACTTTGGGGAAACTAAACTACAAGAGCTTCACTATGCTACCAACTAAAGATGTCATAAATGTCGGCAACAACTACATTTATATAGGCTTTACTTGTATTAGCGTCGATGCATCTACATCAATGCATGTAACCATGCATTGATAGGGATACATCAATAGGGTTACATCGATGCAACCTATCTTATGATGATTTATCAAATTTCTTCTATTCAAAGTTCTAGATCATATAGTACTTTCCTTTTAAAAATATTAATATGAGTGACTTGGAACTGCCTACCACTTTTCATAAATTTAAGTATGTATTTTCTTTTATTTTTATTTCTTTTCCTTCTTTTCTAGATCAATTTAAATCACTCTAGGTAAACAACAAGAACTTGACATGAATTTATATTAAAATAGAGTGTTTAACTAAACTACCAAAAAAATACAATGCTACGACCTCCTAAAGAATTTTTTTCTCTTGAAGGTTCAAGCTATAAACTACTGTAGAAGACTATGTACATGGTAGAGGAAATTAAAGGCTTTATTTTGAGCTAATTCGAAGTTCATTAATTTTTATTTTATTTAAACTAAGTATTATCTCTATGTTGGAATGTTAAAATTATTTTCTTACTTTGCAATAATGTCGAGATTCAAATTTGTAATCAATTTATGAACTTAACAACTTATTATCATATATTTTATTAACTCCAACTTTTTTGTTGATGAAGAGTTAAAAAGCATGAACATTAATAGCAGAGGAAATTACAACATATTACAAAATACTACCTTATAAGGCTAGCCATGCTAGTCATCCAAAAAAAACTATTATCATTAGGCTAGGAAGCTTAAGCATCCATGAACAACAAAGGTAGAAACTACAAGATCAACAAAACACAAAAGCAAACCAAAGCAAAGGGATGATTAAACACCGTTCACTAAACCCAAACAAGGGTCAACCTCTTCAATAGAAAAAAGATCTAAACTTTGGCTAATAAAACAAAAACAAACATTACTGTGCATCATCTATTCAGCACCTCTTAGGGCCTAGCATCTAATCACGAAAGAACAAAAATGCAACCACAAGAGTTAAGACCACCAAGCTAAGAGCCACAAGGAAAGGATTAGTCCATTGAACCCTTCACTGGACCTGTAGTAACACTTCCACCATTAATCTAGTCTAGTTATTCAAAAAGCTTTTCATTTAGGCCTCCCTCCTCCCAAACTAGGACTGAAACAACCTCTCTATATAAGATGTAATTATCTTCCTAAGCAATATTTATCATAATCCCATCTTGATCATATGCCATGTCAAATAGAGGCTAGGAGTATATTGGATGAGATAGGTAATAGTCCGTAATAATTTTAAAGAGCTTGTTAAAGATCCATGGGGTGCATAACATCATTTGCACATAATAACCTTAAACCATTTATTTATTGGGAATGGACTTATGGTTCACAAACTAATTCATAGAAGGATTAGGGACTACAACATCTATAGAGGAATGTGGAAAAGGGTTAACCATGTGTAAGGAAGGGGATTGTGAATATATCATGATTTGGTAATGGGGTTGGGAAGGAATTAGCATTTGGGGATGAGGAAGAAATTGTTAGTAGTATTTGGGGAAAAGGATCTTCTTTAGGAATATAGTTTCAAGATTAATGATCAATGGGGTAATCTAGTTTTGAATCCTCAGGGATAGCACGTGTAGGAATTATTGATTTATAGTATTTGAATTCAAATCCACCTCTTATATCAAGTTCGAAGTAAAGGATAAAGGTAAAGATCATTTTTGGACCTTTGAATGGAGACACTTATTTGAGCAATGTTTCAAATGAAGATAGGAAGAGGATGCTAGCTACTTGTTGCTACTCCTTTGTGGTGTCTCATTGAAAAATATATCATAGTTCTTTATTTCTTAATTCTTATAGGTAACGTTTTAGCCCTCTTTATTAGGACCAACTATCAATCTTTTTCCAATGCATCCACCCATTTAACCCTGTGAGGTCTTACCAAGGCCTGAAAGAGTCATTCGTGGATCAAGGAAAATTGTGCATCACTGTGTGTCAAGTTTGCCTTTGCAATGGACTTCACCACCACATCATCTAAGAATTAGAGAATGTTAGCTAGAAAATCATTTTTTAGGAATCACAAGATGCAAAGCTTTCCACTCATTAAACATTTCACCTATTGGAAAAAAAAAGAAAGAAAAAACTTATATATGGTCTTTACCATAGGATACTAGTGTTCTTTGAAGTACCTTCTTTTGTATGAGTTTTTTTTCTTTGTCATGTAGGCACCCTCCACAAAGAACTAATCCAAGAAATCATACTTTACCAGGGATCCTTTAAAAACATGGACCCCTATAGTGGTAACAATGTTACTATAGTGATGTTCATCGCCAAAACCAAGGCTACCATTTCTTTAATGAAAAAATCCCCTCTATCAAAGTTCTTACTATTGCCAAATAAATCCTAGGCATCAACTTTTAAAAGAATTCAAAGAAGGTTCTCCATTCTTTCTCCTAAAATACTGGCCAACATTTCATGTTTCATTCCTTTGAAGCATCTCTTAGTTCTCTTAACATGGCTAGGTAACATCATGATGCTTCTTGCTTACCTACTACAATACTAGACTAGTCTTCCAATAAGATCATAATCTTAGAAGCTGACTATTGGGGATTCAATTTTGGGATATTCTTTAAAATGATTTGGTCTTAGACATCTAAGATCTTCCATAGGAATGTCAAACTAGCCATAAACACTTCTCCTTTCCATAATGGACCACCCATGTTGTCCATTGTTACCTCCACTCTACAATTAATCACTTTCTTGAAATTTACCCTTACCATATTAGTGAACCTACATTAAACAAAAAATTGCTATGTTGCCTCCTCTTTCCAATTACAAATAGCATACCAATTTGATCCATGAAATCCCTACCTCTTGAGCTAATTCCAAGTAAGGATTACCTTATGTGATAGTAGCCAAACAACAACTTGGAGTTTTGGAATGATGGAAATCCACCATATCTTTTTCAAATACAATTAGGCATCCAAGTTGAAGAGTTTCTTATGTAGTAACTAGGATCTTGCCACAAGCCATTACAAGCTAGATCAAGTATCTCCTCTCTAAGGTGTTACAATTATGATAATCTTGTACATTTAAGTCATGTCATTACATGCATAGAAGTTGAAACTCATGCATGATCTTTTTTAGAGAATCCTATGTTTCCTAAAAGACTTGTGGTAAATTTTAGCAAAGAGGTCCTTCATTTATCTCTTAATTTATTTGATCTAATTCATTATCATAGGCCACATTTCTCTAGTCAGGTGATTCATTGATTTTTCCCACCTAATGTTTACCATGGGAAGGTGGTGAGGAGAATTCATAGAAAAAATAACTTTTTGTAGCTCCTTTCATGCTTGTACAGCATCGTTTATAAACCATGATGCATTGATAGGTCAAACTAACCATTAATGTTAATATCATCTTTAAAAATCTTCTATATAGTTTGATAAATGGGAGGATTCTCCTTCCAATTTCAAGGCCAACCGATCAAGCCTCTTGTCAATCATTCTTCTAAAACTCAAGATGCTAAGGCCCTCAAACTTCTTTGGCCTAGCCACTATCTTCTAACTTACCAAGTGTATCCTTTTCCTTTCCTTCATCCCTTGCTAGATGAAATCCTAGATGATGCCATCAAGAATATCACTTATTTTAATAGGTGGAAGGATCATGGTGGCTATATACATTGGGATGGCTTGTGACACTATCTTGGCCAAAAGGATTTTACTAATTGAGGAGAGGAAACTATCTTTTCATGACATTAGTTTTACATAAACCCTTTAAATTATGTAGTCTCACATCTAAGGTCATGGGCTCATGGAAAAGAGGAAAGTGCCCTAATATTTGTTCAAAAGGAATTTAATCTTAGCCATGAGGATGTTAGTTATACCAAAATAGTCTTCTTTTAGGGTAATTCAAGCCATATAATGTTGATTTTGACTAGTTAACCACCAACCCATACATGCGCATGAGAGTCTAAATGTCCATTTGCAACTTTCTAATCTTTAGAATGCTATCCTTAATCATGATCATGGTTTCACTAGCATATTTCTAAATGTGACAATTCCAAGGAAGTGGATGGTCTAGTCCCACATATCATAAACACATGTTAAGCGATTCTAAGATGATGGTAAACAAATAAGAAGACAAAGAGTTCCCTTATCATAGGCCATGTTTTAGTGCAAACCATTATGATTATCTTTTCCTAGTAAATTTAGTAGTGTAAAGGATAAAAGTGATTTGATTAGTCCATCACTTAGAAAAACTAAGTAGTTGCATCACTCAAAAGAGTGCTTCTTAGTTGATGCTATCATAAGCTTTTGTAATATTTAGTTTAACTATCACAATGCCTATCTAGTTGTAGTGGGCCTAATTTAAGTTTTCATACATTACAATAATTCCATGCATGATCTTTTTGTCCCTAAGGAATCCTATTTGCATTGCCCTAATTAGCTTAGGAAGAATCATGCAAATGCAGTTAGCAAACAGCTTGGAGTAGAATTTGTATAATATTAAGCATACATTGATAGGATGATAGTCTTCTAGCCTTGTCACATGATTAGTTTTGGGAATGAAAATCAAGAGAGTGGAGTTCCAAACATATGGGGATTGACCTATGGACTGGATTCTATCATATGTCTGCCACATGTAAAGATCAACCTTTAGCCAAAAGAACTAGAACATTTCATTATATGGTCCTGGACCTTTATTATGGCTAGCTTGCATAACCACCTCATGAAGTTCACTATGGGAGATTGGAAAATTCCTTTGATTACTGTTATACACTATTGCATGTGCAGCAAAAAGTCCCTCCAATTTCTTAAGATCACATTCCTCATAAGAGTAAAGTTTTAGGAAATAACCTTGTGCGATTTCTGCATCATAAACTATGTTTTAAACGAAAGTCACATACTACTACCTAGATCTCCTACATGAAGCCATAATATGAAAAAAAAAAATGTTTGTCTTTGTCCCCCTCCTTTAACCAAGTAACATGTGAGCATTGGCTCTAATAAAATTCATTTACCTAAAGTAACTAATTTAGTTGGGTCTTGAGATCATGGTAGTAAGGAATCATGCAATTTCATGACCACTGTTGATACATTAAATTAGTTTATAGAAAACACACTCTAAAAACACATTTTAGGAGATAGAAGCCTAGGGCATCTTCCATATGGGTATAAGAACCCGAGAATAGTAAAAGTTGGTAAAGTAGATGTAGTGTTGTCAAGTTAATAGATACAAACCAATATATTTATGATGTTGATGATTTTATGAGGGTAGAAATTACATAAAAGCATGCAATAGATTTTGAATTAAATCTTGAACTGAGCAATAAATAATAATTGATTAATAATGTAGTGTAAGAGATGACTAAAATAAATTTTTAAATTATTCTAAAAATAAAATAACTAGGAATACTATACATAGGTACTAAAATTAAATTGATATTAAAATTAATAGGGAAAATAGTAAAAGAAAAAAAAAGAGAGTGTGTGTAAAACTTAAAAGAAAGTAGTAGAAATTTTGTAGTTAAAATAGAAAGCTTTAATGCTCATGAATAAACAACATTTGCATTAAAATTCATACATTCCAAACATGACCATGCCTATAATAAAAACTAAAGTTCAAGGCTTTTAAAATAATAAAGGACTGAATCAAAAGCACTTAGCTCACTATTGAGCTTCAAATTTTGCCTATCAGATTAATAGCTTGTTATTGCAGTTTTCTAGCATGCACTTCCAATTGATAAAATTCCTTTAAAAGATCATCACATTGAGACTATTGAACTACCAGTAAGTTAAATAAGAACTCCTTTTCTAGATAAAACCCATAGTTTAGTTCCTCTTCCTTAACTTTAAGGGATCTAAACTGGTTGAGGCAATCCTAGAAAAGGGATGAGGTATGAGTAAATGAAACTTTGGCTTCATCTAGATTAGGTGACAACTTTGGATCATGTACATTATCAATATTAGGTTCCGAAAATGAGAAAGAAGAATCACCCAACAGCTCCATGCTTTCAAACTTGATTAGCTTTGGAGTTTTAGAGCTCATCTCCTTACCTGCTTCATTTGGTTCTATTTCTAATAACTTCCTCCTCCTCATTTTCTGGTTGAGCTTCCAAAAATTGTTTGATTTTCTACAGCATTTAACTCCCTTCATTTTCATCAATATCTACACATGTAGCAAATGTGCCATCAAGTCCAAACATCAATTTTTTAAAAATAAAATTATTGGGATATAAAAGTTAGGTTATTATTTCATAACTAAAATAAATACCCTAATTGCCCAAAAGGAATCCAAGTGTTAAAGTAACTTATACACATGCCTTATTCTCTCTTTGTTATTATTTTTTATTTAAAATATTTTAGTTAGAATATAAAATAGTAATAATAACAACAGCGATAAAAAAGAAAGAAATTGTGATAAAGTTATGCTAATCTATTCTAACTGTAACTTGTAAACAAGCAGTTATTATGATTTTTTTTTTTTTGAAATGGTAGAAGAGGTGTTGGGAATAGACTAGAGTAAAAGATGGCTAGTCCAAAGGTTGGGGAAGCTAAGGAAGCTATTAAGCATGCATGCTCAAGGCCAAATGCACCTTGGGTTGGCACACATGATGTTATATTGAGATTTTGCCACTTGATGCTACCTCATCTCATGACTCACCCAACAAATGCACCACAACTGCCATGTAAGGCCATTCATCTACTACCATTGTAGTATCATGTAGAGCTTACCTATGTCTGCCTTCCTCAACATCATAGTCCCATGAATATCATTGGCATAGTGAGCACCAATGCTAGTTTTATGTACTCCTTAGAGAACGTGCAACAGGTGGCCCATGGTAGGCATGGCCACTTTTAATTTGGAATGCACTACAAAACCTTGCATGCAACACTCCTCACACACAATGACCACTACATCATCTAAAATGATGACTTGGTTCTCATAATTCTAGATTCCCATGGTTCTGCAATATTAAGCTAGATGAGCATCACCATAGTGTGCTTGCAGAAATGTTTTTTATACCTCTACAAGGATACCTCCATGAATTAAGTGTTGAGATACTTAGAGTGTGGCTATATATGGTCTTCAGATTGATGTAACCCTCGATATGGTATCGATTATAAAATGAAGGGGTATGAATCCTCCAATCAAATAAGTGTAGAATAGGTTATGAATAATGGAATTAAAAAAATTAAGTGTAAAATATGGATAATGAGTATAAAATATTAAAATGGTATAACTATAATGTGAAAGGAAGGATCTCATTTCCCTCCCAAAATAATGGAGTTTTTATGCTGAAAATGATTAAGTATAAAAAGGTTGAAAATTTGACTAAGTATAGAATATGACATAGGAGATAGAAAAAAAATCTATATACAAAAGAATATAAAATTTTGAAATTTTAAAGTTATTATGTAGAGAAAAGAATGTTAGATCCCTCCCCAAAAAAATAAAATTTTTATGTGAAAACATGGCTAATTGTAAAATGTTGAAAATTTGACTAAGTATAGAATGTGATATAGGAGATAGAAAACATTTTAAGTATAAAAACTTATATAAAAGGATATAAAATGTTGAAATTTTAATGTTATTATTTAGAAAGAATGATATTAGATTCCTCCCCAAAAAATGAAATTTTTATGTGAAAAAATGACTAAGTGTAAAATGCTAAAATTTTGACTAAGTATAGAATGTCATGTAGGAAATAGAAAAAAAATGCTTTGATATGAGGGTCCCAAATTCTTTCCCAAATAATAAAATGCTTTATTAATGAGTTGTAATGTATTCACCTCATATGGAGGGCCAAACTACAAATGATAGGAGAAAAAAGTAAGTGTGATAGAACTGATAAAAAAGATCAAATCTTGAGCAAAATATACATTTAGAGGGTGCAATTAAACCTCTGGAGGGTTAGGTGATGGATGGACAAGTCATAGGAACAATCTTGAGTCAATTCTATGCCAAAATGGGGCTATTTTGGCCAAGGTTTTCATCACTAACACTAAAGATAAAAAAAATTCTAACTCTAGAAAGTGCTATGAAAGCCTAAAAATTCTATCTTTAAAACTAATGCTGAAGGTGGATAAGGAGCACGCAAATGCTACAATCATGGCAAGCACTTATGATTTTCATCTCTCAAAATCTCACAAATGTTCTCAAATCTCAAAAGATTTGACCTAAAACTTATATTTTGTGCTTGTATTTATAGACCTGAAGTTTTCAACTTCAACTTAGGGTTACAAAAATTGAACTCACGATTAAGTGTAAATTATCATCAAGTTCAAAAATAGAAAATCTAATCTTTGATTTTAGTGAATGTGGTAACCCATATACATGAAGCTGACAATGATGTTAATGCTGATACAAACATTGGTGCTAGCACTTAGTATCAATGCCAATTACTAGAGCTAGAAAAATATTTGACAATTTTTCTAGTTGAAAATTCTAACTCTAGAAAGGCCAAAATTGACCATGAAATGCATCAGGATGGTCATTTTGAAGTGTTGAGAGACTCATAAACCAATGGAAAGCTATGAACCTAGTGTATGGGATGATTTGAAGATGTCAAGATGAGTTTTGATCTTGCTAGTGTTCCATAGCCAAAAATGCTAATTTTTCAAGTTTTGAAAAATTTGCAAAAAGTGCAAATTCTACATGTTCGAGGCATCCAAATTCCTCCCAATGAGTTTTTTTGGCCTTAGGACTTCATGGCACATGTTGAAACCTAGTTTTGGTGAGATTTGAAAGTCTCAGCAATAGTGATACTAGTGTTGATGCTAACACTAACACAACATTAGTTCATAGATGATGAGTGGCAAGGTACCCCTACACTCAACCATATGAATACAAGTGTTTCATGCACAATTCGGTCAAACTCCAAGGACTAAGTGCTTACGCACCTTAATGGAACACTTAGGTTTAATCAATCATTGTCTTCCCAAACTTACTTGTATTGTCACGATTGTATGGCTAAGTAAGCTTGAGGTACATGATTTTTATAGCTTTTATATTTTTTATGCCTTTTGCTAATAAAGGAAAGGGAAAGAGAACTAAGTAGCTAACTTTCATTAACTATTCATTAACTAGTTTCTAAATGTTCCTAACACTAGTATCCGTTCCTACTTTCTGTACACATCCTGAACCAATGCAACGCTGTTGGGATTACCAAACTCTAATCGTTACTGGGTTACCAAGCGCTACACACATGCTCGAAGCAGTCATACTGAGTGTATTTAACTAAGGGGGTTGAAGGTTGAGAGAGGTATTAATTAACTAGGAAAGAATTAAATAATAATTAATTACTAATTAGCTTAATCTGTATGCTGCAAGGTTTATCATAAAGTTCATCTTTATTGTCATACACAAAATTGTGCTCAGGTACAAATTGCTCGAATAGAAATCCATTCACTCTATGAATCCTATTGCAGGCACACAAAAATAATTCTAACTCTGGAATAATAAAATTGCAAGAATTTGGCTAAGCGTCTAAGTCTAACTATATGGAACCAAGTGCTCTGCCTCTTATTTATAGAAGATGAGGCAGGACGCGATATCGTGTGGTGGCTATGATATTGTGTATGCGATATTGCGGTTCATCATGCCCCCATTACTGAATGAAAACTTATCCTTGAGTTCCTTATAAAATATTGGGAAGGTATGGGATTATTGACTTGAATGACAACTAATGGTGAATGGGATGATTTGTGAACAAATCAACATTACAATACATGACAACATTAGTGTTCATGACTACAAGAGTGAACACTTTACACAATTGACATCTAGCCTTATTTGGTAGTTGAGAGAGGAGAGAGATAGAGAGAGAGAGAAGGAGAAGACATGTTGCTACCGACGCCACGAGTGCATCTTCCGTTATCCATCCATAACCCTGCCATCAGTCTTGTTCCTTACACAACTATTCCAGCACCAGTCCATCCTAAGTATTTCCTCTAGGTCTAGTCCATTGTTGTATGATTTCCATCTGCACACACAACATAGTCACATATGAGCAAGGATAAGTAAATCACAATATAGTTGATACCTTGCCTCAGTGTAAGGTCCATTGGCTAAGTTGTGATATGGCCAATACGGATTTTAGAGATATAACACTGGTGACTACCCAAGGTGTAGGGGTTAGGAAAAATTGAAAAAATTGGACTAGGGCTCCCATGACTAAGAGCGATCCTCCAGTAGCGATAGAATGGAAAAATATAAGGAATAAGAAACATGCAGAAAAAGAAACAACGGCAATGTCAATAAAATGAATGTTAGAGATGGAAATGAACAAAAAAAATGTTGATTGCAAAAATGTTTAAGGGAAAGAAGTTAATTGATGCACCAAATATGAATGTCAGTGGGTCCTCCCCAAAGCAGGCTCATGCCCTTTATGCCCTAACAATCCCACATTCAAAGAGTTCGTAGGCTCTAGAAATGTCATTTTGAAGCAAGAGTTAAAGACTTTACCCCAAGAATTCACCAAAGAGAAAATAATGCATCAACCAAAATATAGATTACTGATACAACCAGCAATGAGGTGGCAAAATGGTGAAATAATGATGGGGAGAAGAGAATGGAATGAAGTCCCAAGAACAAGGTGGTGTACAGCCCCTTGTGTATTTATGGTTAATGTGACTGAGTAGATCTCATTCCAAATCCAACCTCAAATAATCCACATCTAGTGACTTCGCATTAATACACTTGGCCAATCCATCCACTTGAAGTAACAAGAATGCTTCTGCCAAAGAGTCACCACCATTCCAAGGAAATGAGAAAGGAAAAATTAGGAAGCAAGAAAGGGCCTTAGTTAGAGAAAACATGTTTGTTTAGTTCCATAACTGATGAGTGGCGAGGTACCCCTACACTCAACCATACGAATACAAGCATAACATGTGCAATCCAGTCGAACTCCGCAAACTAAGTGCCTACACGCCTCATGGAACACTTAAGGTTAATTATTCGTTGTCTTCCCAGAATTACTTGTATTTGTCATGGTTAAGTAAGTCTAAGGTCTATGATTTTTATATTTTTTTCTATTTTATCTCCTATTCTATTGAGGTGAAGGGTGAAGAGACTAATTAACTAACTATAAGTAACTAACTAAGCCTTAATTAACCTAGCGTTAGCATCCATTCCCACTTACTGTTCACACCCTAAACCAATGCAACTTTGGTTACCAAATGCTAGTCGTTGCTGGGATCACCAAGTGGAACGCACGTGCTTGAAGCGGTCGTACTGAAGCACTTAACTAAGAGAGAAGGGTTGAGAGAGATTTAATTACTAATAAATAATTTAAATGATGAATAATAAATAATAATAAATAAAGTCCTAATTAGCCTATTCCATGCACTGCAAGATTTATCCAAGAAGTTCATCTTTATTTCCGTACAGAAACTTGTGTTTAGGTACAATGTCTGCTCGAATAAGGATCCATTCACTTTGGAGTTCCTACTGTGGGCACATGGAAAATATTCTATCTCTGGAGGGATCAAACTGCCAGAGTTTTGCTACAGTCTAAGCTTAGGATGAGAAACAAGGGAGAGCCACCTCTTATTTATAGATATGACAATGCACCGCAATATCGTGTACATGATATTGCGGGGGACGAGGCGATATCACGTCCCATCAAAAACCAATGCTTGTAGCCTAGATGATGATTTTGTCTAAGCGATGTGCTTTGAATTCTCACTATTCTTTTTTTTTTTTTTTGCGTGAGAACCACACCATGCAAAGACTTATTTTTATTGGCTCAGCTTCCCGATAATGGAGCACTGTCGAAATGGTAAGGAAAACTCAAGAAGAAAACATCCAAGCACTCAAGAGAATAGCTAGCACAAATGTTTGAATTTTTCAGGAATTTCCAACTTCCCCCAGGTGATGTTAGACTTGCTCTAGTGCATCTATGCTTTCGATGTAAGTGTAGGTTATTCCCTTAGTTAGTTCCATGCACGTTAGTGAGTTTCTCTCTTGATCAGCTATCATCCATTGGGTGTCTTATTGTCATGTGGCTTCTACATACAAGCACTTTTGTATATTAATGTCTTGTGCACACTGGTTGCATGCAGGCAATGCTAAACTTTGCAAAACCCATGATCTCTACATGCAATTGCACCCTGTATCACTGTATGCGATGCATGGAACCTTCTTCTTCTCAATCTTTCCAAAATTGTTCTACTTATATATTTCCAAGGAAAGATCATAGATTCCTAGGCATGCATCTATAGTACTTAGCCATGCCCTTCCCATTATTATTGGGAAGTCCCCTTTACTATTATTCACTTGTATCACTAGGAAATCAACTAGGTATGACCACCCACACACAGTGGTGACGATGTCCTCAACTAGTCCCAAGGGAACAATGATGGACTGGTTGGCCAGCTCTAGGAAAATATTACTCTTCTTTAATGGAGGTAGGTTCTAGGCTTTGTACATTTCTTGTGATATTAAGTTGACTCCAGAACCTAAATCTAGAAGAGCTTTGCATGGCTCATTCCTAGTGATTTGGAGATAGATTAGAGGGCTTCCAGGATTAAAGAATTTCTTGGGAAGGTGGTCAACCTTGATCTAGTAAGTAACGGCATGTGTTAACATAACTGTATGTGTTGAGCTTGGTGTTTTGTTTGAAGAGAGCTCTAAAGCCTTGTTTGATGGGGAGGTGTTCAAAGGTTCAACTGCTTATGGTTGTAAGGGCTTTGTTGGACTTTTGGTTCTAAAGAAAGATCTTTTCTTCATATGATTGTTAGCACCAACAGCAGGTTGAAGATTCATAGCCCTAGTGGCATTTTGTTGCTGTGGTTGAGTAGGGAGTTCCCCTTGCATTGCCAGAGCGGGTGGCAATGGAGCTATTGGTGTGAGAGTTGCGGATGGATTTGAAGGATGGTATGTTTGTGGGTTACCTTCCCTAGGAGAAGGAGTTCTATAATACTCAAGAGCTTGGTAGTGATGTTGTGGTGTAACGTGATTAACAAATTCACGTGGAGAGATTGGATGCTGCACATAGTAACCATATGGGTCAAGTTGCTAGTAGGGGTATTGTTGCCTTGGTGGTGGCATCCCCAATGACTGTGGGTATTGCCACTATTGATGTTGTTTAATGGGTTGTGGTGAAGTTCCACTTGGATAATATGTTGAAGGTTGGTGGAATTGCCTTGAGTTACCTTGGGGATAAGATAACCATCAAGGTGCTTGTCATTTATTTAGTCATGGGTTGAGTGCATACACCCCAGACTCTTGTAGATGTGAGATCACTAGGCAACATCCCTTAGGATGGTCGTATTGGCATATCTTGCATCCACCATCATTGTCCGTGTCTAAATCCACAACCTCTTCTATGATGGCCATTTTTCCTTTACCCTTATTACGTGCATTTTCTTCTCTCTTTTTCTTTTTATCATGGTCACAACCTCACTCCCTAGACTCCTCTACAATTTTAAGAACAGTTTCAAACCTACTATCTAGGGAGTCTCACATTTGGTCTACCTTTGCCAATACTTCTGTTGTTAACTTTTAAAGAGGCAAAGTTTTCCTATTCACCATCTCTTCGAGTGGTGACTCTTCTTCC
>MNCI01015740.1:9805-56698 GCA_015680685.1 Gnetum montanum | reverse complement strand
AGTTCTAACATTGTACTCCACCTCCAAATGGATTCTAGTTCTAAGGATCGGTACCAACTTTCAGCTTCTTTCACTAGTATCCTTGGGAACAACTTCAATGTTTTCCACTCGTTTTCTATGTTTTGCAAGGCACATGCATCGTGGAATGCTTGTAAATGATTTTGAGGATCAGCATTTTATCCCCCTTCAAATCGTGGGATGTTGTTCATGTCTAACCTCTTGATCCTACTATCCTTTTGGTGCCTTTTTGGAACTCTTATAGCCTCCGTTATATCTAGCATGCTTCTAGTTGTGAGTAGGGGTTCTTCATGATCATCTAATTCATCACATCTATGGTATCTACGTGGTTCCCTACTCTCCCTTCTTCTATGCCTTGATTCCTTAGAGTTCCCTCATCCTCATTCTTGACTGTCTCGTCGATGCTTTTCACTTTGTTTTCCCTTATCCTCATGATTGATTTTCCTATGACTACATTCAGACACTGAAGGAGAGGATGAAGGTGACGATGAAGGTGATGAAGAAGGAGAACCATCACCATGATATTGTTTTCTACCTTCTCTTCGGTGGTCTCGACCTCGATCGTGATCACGATCAGAACATCTGCCCTTATCGTGTGTTTGTGTTCCCTTGTTCAACACTTCGTGTTCGTGGGTATCAAAACTAGGATTGTGAATAGTGGAGTGGAGGTTCTGATACACTACCTCTTGACCAATGTCAAGAGGAGGAACATCATTTTGTGGGGAAACTATTGAAGTAGGTTCACCATCCTCAATTTCTCTCAAAACATGCAAAGCTTCATGGGGTCATTTACCCTTCAAGGATGTATGGTATCTCTCCTGTTGCAAGTCCCTTTGACATTGCACTTCTGTGGGATGATAGTCCCTTGTGTCATGATCGCATGCAAAATATTCTACATATAAAAGCGGCATGCCTATTCATGTGAGAGCATAAAGGAGCATGTTGTGGACTGATCAGTCTAGAGGCAACACTATGTTACCCTCCAAGTCTCTCTAATGCAATTGTTCATCTTGGTGGAGAATAAAGGTGAAATCAGGAACATAATCATTGAGATGAGTATATACCACATGAAACTATTGAGGAACTAGTGGATCTTGGTTATGTGTATTATGCCGTCAACTGTCTCTTGTGTTAGTCCTAGGCGGTAAAGTGCTCTTATGCAAAGAATAAGACATCTTTTCTTGTTCAGTATGCAATGTATCGTTGTCTTGTCTTCCTTTGATTAACCCTAAGGGTTCGTTTTAATGTTCCAACAATATGAATGATTTTCTATGTTCTACATAGCACACAAACAACTAAGTCCCCAGCAACGATGTTAATGATGAGTGGCAAGGTACCACTACACTCAACCATACGAATATAAGCATTTTATGCACGATCCAGTCGAACTCCAAGGACTAAGTGCTTACACGCCTTAATGGAACACTCAGGGTTAATCAATCATTGTCTTCCCAAAGTTACTTGTATTGTCACGATTGTATGGCTAAGTAAACTTGAGGTACATGATTTTTAGAGCTTTTATATTTTTTATGTCTTATGCTAATAAAGGAAAGGGAAAGAGAACTAAGTGGCTAACTTTTATTAACTATTCATTAACTAGTTTCTAAATGTTCCTAACACCAGTATCCATTCCCACTTATTGTACACATCCTGAACCAGTGAAACGCTACTGGGATTACCAAACTCTAATCGTTACTGGGTTACCAAGCGCTACACGCATGCTCAAAGTAGTCATACTGAGTGTATTTAACTAAGGAGGTTGAAGGTTGAGAAAGGTATTAATTAACTAGGAAAGCATTAAATAATAATTAATTACTAATTAGCTTAATCTATATGCTGCAAGGTTTATCATAAAGTTCATCTTTATTACAGTACACAAAATTGTGCTCAGGTACAAATTACTCGAATAAAGATCCGTTCACTCTATGACTCCTACTGCAAGCACACAAAAATAATTTTAACTCTGGAATAATAAAACTAAAAGAATATGGCTAAGCATCTAAGTCTAACTATATGGAACCAAGGGTGCCACCTCTTATTTATAGAATATGAGGTAGGAAGTGATATCACGTGGTGGCTGTGATATCGCATATGCGATATTGCAGTTCATCAATAGAGTTAGCAAAATTTTTCAATTTTTATGGCTGAAAATTCTAACTTTGGAAAGGTCAATATTAATCCCGAAGTGCATCGGGATTGTCATTTTGAAGCATTGAGAGATCCTAGACAAGTGAAAAGTTGTGAACCTAGTATATGGAATAATTCAAATATGTTGAAATAAGTTCTAATCTTGCTAGTGTTCCATACTTAGCTAAAAATGCTAATTTTCCAAATTTTTGAGAACTTGTAACAAAGTGCAAATTCTGAAAGCCTACAAATTGAAACTACTACTGATGAGCTGTCTTGGCCTTAGGGATCCATGGTACATGTTGAAGCACATTTTTGGTAGATTTGGGAGTCTAGGTGATGGTGATACTGGCACTGATGCTGATGCTGATGTAGCATCAACGTTAGTTCTCAGAGTTAGAAAAAATTTTGATAATTTTTCTGATCAAATCTAGAAAAATCAAAATTGATACTAAAATATGTCAGGATCACCATTTTGAAGCACTAATAGATCCATAGACCAATGAAAACTATGAACCTAGTGTATGCGATGATTCATAAATGCTAAGATGAGTTTTTATCTTGCCAATGTTCCATACATAGTCAAAAATGCTAATTTTCCTAGTTTTAGAAAACTTGCAAAAATGTGCAAATTTTAGAGCCCTTAAACTACTATCAATGAGTCATCTTAGCCTTGGTAATCCATGGTGCATGTCCAAACATAATTTTGATGAGATTTGGAAGTCCTAACGATGGTGATATAAGTGCTAAGGATAACATAACATCAGTGTTAGTTCCCAAAGTTAGAAAATATTTGGTCATTTTAAGGATTTTTTCAAAGTTACCAAAATTAATGCCAAAAAATTAGGATATGATCCTAAATGGTCCTTGGAGGCGTCTGAATCTAGAAATATATCTTGCAAGGTTGTTTTTGGAGCATTTTATGCTACAATGTAGAAGGAAGCCCAATTTGTCATCTTGTCACCTCCAACACTTAGAAAAATTTTGATCTTGGGATCCTAGGGTCAAACTACCAAATTTATTGAATTCAAAATTTATGATGTTGAGGAAGCTTAGGATGTACCATTAGTAGTCCTGCATGATGCAAAATCTAGAACAACTCCAATACTTAGAAAAACTTTGGCCTTGGCTAGCTCCAATAATTAGAAAAATTTTGGTTTCAGAGTTTTTTAAAGATCATGAGAAATTGAGTCCATAACTTGAATAATGAACTCAAATGGTTTCCAATGGTTCCTAGGAGCTAATAATGCATCTTGTGATGAAGCTTTTATGGGAGTGAGTACTCAAATCCTCATGCAAAGACGTTGAAACCACACTTAGTTTCATTTTAAAGGAAGGCAAAAAGTGGTTATAAGGCATGGTTTCTTAGAATAGTAGAATAATCAATGATGAAGCATTTAGCAAGTACAACAAAGTTACTCTTTTATTATTGAAAAAGTCATCTATTGTGCAAAACCCACATCGTATGTAGTGATGTTCTATTAGAAGTTTTATTTTGGTGTCACTTGCATAACTTATAATTTAAACTCTTTATATATTATATCTTATAATTAAGTTTTCATTCTGAGTCATTTCTAAGGTAAAATTCATTAGTATAGAGGACATATTTAAGAAGGAGACTTATACCAAACTTTATGAAGAGCACATGCTTCCTTTAGATCATGGTTGGCCATAACTTTCAAATTTTCCTTAGTTTTTTTAAATGGAGAAATATAAAGGGGTGATGGGTAAGGGGAGAATGAGATAAATAGAGGAAAAATAGAGAAATTTGTGAGAGGATACTCTGTTTTTTTTTCTTTGGAAATGAATTAAAGATAGTGGAAAGGCTACATTAAGTATTCTTGTTGGACCTTAGCACACTTAAGAAGTTATTACACTGCGAATGAACATGGGCCTTTTCTTGTTTTTTAGAGATAACTTTGCCCATGGTGCACTTCATTATTAAGGTAGGAATTCCAACATGAGTTTGGCCAATTAGCTACACTACCAATGAAGAAGGTGCTTTTGAAAATTTTACCCATGATGCAGTTCAACTCTAGTGCATGTGCCTTTAATTATAAACTAGGCAGCATCATGGCATGTTACCTCGGTGGCTAAGGGTTCTCAAGTGAAGAGGAACTTACTTTGTCCTATTGCTCATAGGATAGTCATGGATCATCACACTTAAAGGCTAGGACTTATGAGAGGGAAAAGAGGTTTTCTCTAAGGTCACCTAGTGATTATGATTAACCACTCTCCAACTTCATGTATTACATTGACATGACCATAGTGATAACATGATAAGTTAGCATAAATCCCATTCTCCATAATTCAACATGACTAATAAAACTATTACCTTCAAAATGATTAGAAAGAATCAGAACAATATTGAAATATATCATATAAAGGATACTTTTATACCATTGTAATATGGTATAACATGATTACTATATAAAATATTTTACCTGTATTATCATTGAATGATGTTATGATGACCCAATGCCTAGCTACTCAAATGATCATAATGATTATCAAAATCATATTCAAATGCACAAATATATCAAACCATTATGCTAAGAGAAAGATAATGGTAGACTAAACATGCATGAAAAAATGATAAAAATGCAAAGAAAATATGAAAATGCAACTATATACAAATGAAATACATGAAAAATGAGAAGAAAGCATGTAACTAAGGATTTATCAAGTGTCCATGAGGGGCATCAAATTAGAAATATTTTAAATGAAAGGCATTAAAATTCCTATATAATTTTTTTCCTTGCAAATCTACAACTTTATAAGCATTAGGGCCAATGACATTTGTGACTTGATATAGACCTAACCACATAGGAGAAAGCTTATTTTGTAGACATGTTTGATTAGATGCTCTATCTCTCTTAAGGACTAGATCACCTACCTTGAAAGCTTTAGCTACATATTATTAATTAAATAATCTCTTGATGATTAGCTGATGATTAAATAAATTTTCAACTAGTTAAACCCTTTTAAGATCTAAATTCCAATATCATATGTGCATGAAATTACATGTTCATTAGTTGGTAAATAATCTAAGAAAAATTGATATGTTGGAATTTGAAAATTTATTAGAAAAATTGGTTCTTACTCATATACTAGATCTTATGCTATGGTTTTGAATGACTCTTTATAATAGATTCTATTAGTCCATATTGCTCATTTTAATTATTCATGTAGTGTACAAGGATTTTGAGTTATCATCTTCTTAATTCCACCTAATATAATTTTATTAGATGACTTTGTTAAATCATTACCTTGGGAATAATACTCAATGATAGATTTGATAATGATGTTATGTTCCCTAGCCCAATTTGTAAATTCTATAGATATGAAAGTAGGTCCATTATCAACTACTAAAGTGTAAGGATATCCATATCTAGAAATTACATCATTTTCTAAAAATCAAATAACCTCACGAGATGTTGTAGTTTTAGTTGCTTTCACTTCTAACCAACATGTGCAACTATTAGTAGTTATTAAGAAAATATTATGTTGAGCTATTGATAATGGATTAATTACTCTTATAAAATTGAAAGCCCATTGTATGAAGGACCTAGATTCTATAATAGGTTATAAAGAAGCTAAACTTTTTAAATCTTTACCTTTAAGCATTTGACATTGTACACAAGTTTTAATCAAGTTTTAAGTGTCATTAATCATAGTAGGTCAATAGTAACATACTCTTGTCATTTTATGTACTAGTGAATGATAACCAATATGACCTTCCTCATGTAGTTTTCTTAAAGTATCGATAGATTGTTCTTGATCTAAACATTTAAAATATATCCCTTGGTAATTTTTCTTAAACAACTCACCACTAATTAAAGTAAACATAGAACATTTGGATAATAAAAGCTTTCTTTTATATCTAGATAATTTTGAAGAACAATGTTGAAAGGTTAAGTAAAACTTGATTTCTCTATACCATGGATCATGTAATCCATTAGGGGCAAATGGGATATCATATTCTTCTGCAATAGATAATATGTGAAGTTATATAGACTCTTGATGTTTAAGTACATTTTGTTTTTCTAAAGTTGAGGCTTTGTTTATTAGCTTTTCAAGATTAGACCCTCTAACTAACTTTGCTATTTTCAATTGAATATCATACTCTTACATTTTCATGATCCACTTAGTTTATTTTTCATTAGGATTTTGTAATTTACCTAATGCAATAGTAGTTGAATTAGGGATAATAATGAAAACTTTAGCATTTAGCAAATACTAGCATAACTTCTTTATAGTTTTAATCATAATGTATAATTATATTTCTATGGGTGAATATTTTAATTTTGCATCTTTCATAGGTGCATAAATGAAAGCTATAGGTCTTTCACCTTGATCAATAATATCTTGGGTTAAGATAGCAATAGCAATTACATTGCCAGAGAATGCAAAGAAAAGTAAATCATTTTTATACCAAGGAGAAACTAAAATAGGAGCATCTATAATGGCTTCTTTAATAGCAAGAAAAGCATTTTTTTTCTTTCTTCTATCCAATGGATACTACTATCTATCTTAAGCATATCATTTAATGGTTTAAATAATTCAGCATACATAGGAATAAATTCTCTAAAAAATTAAATTTTCCTAAAAAAAAGCCCTTAAATCAATTTTAGACAAAGGATAGGATACCTCTAAAATAGCATTTACCCATTTGGGATTAATCATGATTCCTTCTTTGATCCCTATATGACTAGGAAATTTACTACTTTGAACACCAAAAATACATTTCCTAGCATGCAAAGTGATACTAAATCATCTACATCTTATGAAAATATTTCTAAGGTCTCTAAGGTAAGTACCTTGATCTTTAGAGAAAATAGTTAAATTATTTAGATAAATAATAATATATTTATTTATCAAACCGTCAAATGTCTTATCCATAACCCTTTGAAAGGTAGAACCAACATTTATAAGGACAAAGGACATCTTGGCAAATTGAAAAGTTTCCTATTTTGTTGTAAAGGTAGTTTTATATTGGTCTTTCTTACTTACTAAAATTTGATTATATCCTAAATATCCATCTAGAAATAAGTACATTTCAGCACTATTCACAGTTTGCAAAAGCTTTTCCATAAGATAAACTAGATAAATTATCTTTAATACAATAGATATTAAGGTTACGAAAATCAACACATAATCATAATTCACCTATTCATTTTTTAACTAGCACTAAATTTGATATCCAACTTGAATGTCTCACAGGATCAATAATTTTAGATTCTAAAAGTTTATTAATTTCTACCTTAGTAAAGTTTCAATCCTAGGATTAACATGTCTAAATTTTTATTTGAATGGCTTTGTTTCAGGCTTAATGGGTATGGGATGTGTCATTATGAGAGGATTACAAGTTTTAAGATCCTCATAAGTCCAAGTCAAAACATCATTAAATTCATGTAATAAGTCAACAAATATTTGTTTCTCATCTGCATGTAAGTAAGCTCCTACTTTAATAGGATATTTTTGTTCTTTCTTTAGAATTTGAATTGTTTTTATTTTAGCTAGCATTTTTCAATTAGTGTTTAGGGTTACTTCTTCAGTGTTAATACTTAAGTCATCAAATAAAGCCTCTCTAGTTGCTATTTTAGGAGATACTTCATTTAAAATATGATATTGTTTAAATCAACATTTTCATTAATTTGATAAATTTTAAAACATTGATCACTAAGTTGACCTTTAGAAAATAAAAATTCATAAATATGATAATTATCACTAAAAACTTGGAAAGGAAAGAGATTACCTGGAATAAAGTAAGACTTAATATTTTCAATAATAATTTCAAAGTTCCAAGCATTGTATAAAAATGGGACATTATCTAAAGTATTTCCATTTGAGTTAATCTATCATGAATACAATTTTCTTCTTTAGAAACATGTTCAATGAATATTTATGATCAAAAATTTTGTTTATTTGATTTACAATAAGTTGAAAGTCACTATATATTTTGAGCTTGGACAAGTCATAATATTGAGCTAGCTTGATCCCATATATAAGCACTTCATATTCAACCATATTGTTTGTCATATATTGTGTGAAATTAACCACTTAAGGATAGGAGCTTCACTAGGATGTACAAGCATGATTTCAACTATATATGCCTTCTTAGAAGAGGTACCATCTACTTTTAATATCCAAGTATTTAGGTCAGTAAAATCTAAAGCATTAGCTCTTTGATTGATATAGCAATGTTCATCATCAACACTTGGTTCATTTTTTAATGTTTTAATAGTTAGAATCTCATTTTTATTTCTATCTTTTTCTAATGATGGGGGGTCCCCAAAATGAAAATTTTTTCCATCATGTTGATGATAAGGTAAGGTGTCTTCATAACTTTGTTCAAATTTTCTAAAGTTTGATAATATTGTGTAGAATATGTATGAGTAAATTGGTCAATTTTTAAAATCTCACTAGTGCTTTCATTTATAACATATTCTCCAAGACTAGTTTTAATAACTCTAATGAAAAGATCAATAATTTTATTTTTAAGTGGTTTATTTTGTTCATTGAAGTTGGTAACCACATGTTTATAGAAAGGTTTTCTTGGTATGATGGAATTCTTAGATTTTTCCTTAATAGGAGTTAGTAATTTTGAAAAATCTTATCTAAAGAAGTCCCCAAACTAGACTCCAAAAGTTCGAGATAAGAGCACATCATAAGTGGGTTACATGTCTACTACTAAAATATCTATATGGAATGTAAAACTAGGGTATTGTTTAATTTGTACTTTTTCTCCTTTTCAAGAACCTATTATGGGCAAACTGGATCCATCAAGTTGAATGACACTTCTTATTTGGGGTAGCATATGAGTTCCTAACATTTTACAAACTTCCAATGACATGACACTAACAGTCGCATCAAAATTTATTAAGCAGTTATGAAATTTCTTACTAAAAATGATTAAGGTTGTTAGAAAAGGAGGCTAATCTATCTTGGTTAATGTGAAATTGTTTGAATTTTATAATGATAGAGTGTTAGGAATTTTTGCAAACTAAACTTGTTTTTCGGTTGTGGGAGATTTTCCCTGATTATTTTTAGGTGTATTAATCATCTTATGGAACACATGTTTTATTTCATTAAAATGTAAAAGATTATACATTGAAATGTTAGCTTTTGCTCTTCTTAATTTCATGTTGAGTTGGGCTTCTTCTAAGTGTAGAAGGTGGGTTTGATTATTGTTTAGTATTTACTTGAGATGATCACATTTGGTTATTCATGTTATTTTAACTATTATCTCCTTTATTGGGAGGTATATAAGAATTATTTCAAGTTTATTGTTATGTAGTATTTATAATGTTACGAAGTTTACCATAACGAGTGTTGTGTGGGTTGGGATCACTCATCATGACTTGTCACATGAGGTAACTTCTTCATTGTATTTTTCATTAGGAATTTTGAGGATCATAATTGGGGCCTTACCATTTTTTTCATTTTGGAAACTATCATCATATAATGCTAACAATTGTAGACAACTTTTTTCCAAATGCTGTCTAGTTTTATGGAGGTGATAATAATCGTTGTTAATTGATATGCTTGGCTTTTCAATTTCTATAGGATTATTATTATTTTTCTTTAGTTTCACTACTTTGTTTGAAAGTTTTAAAGTAAACTTAGTATTCAGATGATTTGGTTTTATTGGTCTTCTATTTGATTAGTCAATCCATTAGGATTAGTCCTTTCATTTGGATTTTGACTGATTATCATTTAAATTGGTATTTGATGGTAAGACAGAAGAAGAAATTGGACTTTGAAAATAATTGTTTATAGGTTGGGATGTTAGAAAAGATGTGGATAGTTGGAAAAAAACTATTATTTAGTGGTAGGGTTTGTAAGAAAAATGGACTAAATTTTATAGGATTACTAATATTAATCATCTCAAATTGAGTTTGAAGGCTATCCATTGAGGTACTTTATTCTAGTTCAATAGCTTGAGCCATTGCGCCTTACAATTCCATGATGTTATGATCAAATTTGATGGCATAGGCAAAGAATGGATCAATAATGAAGAGGTAAAAGTTGAGAATACCAGCAGGTTGAGGATACATCTTATTTGGTACATAAGCTAGTTGATAAAGAAATCTTAAATTATAGTTACGAATATTTTTCCTAGGTAGTTTTCTTAAACCTATAAAGTTGCTTGATGCTAAGGTAGGACTAGTAAATTTATCAAATTGGAGAAGAAAACTTACTTTCAAAATCTAGCCATGAATTAATAGAAGCATTGGAAAGCATAAGAAATCATTGTGTGTCTTTGCTTCTAAAGGTAGTCATAAAGACTCTATATGATATGTTGTTTTCAATGATATTGTAGATGCCTAATAGGATTTCAAAGGATTCTACATGTTAATGTGTATCACTAGTAGGAGACACAGGATCAAAAAAAAATTAACATTTTTTAGGGGTTTAGAAATGTTATGATAGTTTGTAAAGTTGAAGGGATTGGTAACCAAGAGAGTCAAGGTGGGTTAGCCACCATCTTAATTCTTGGGATATAGGTTGAAAAATATGAAGCTAGTTGTTTTCTTTAAGTGAAATGAGGGGTAGTAGGTTGATTTGGATCAAGGGTAAGAGATCTCTAATGAAATGTGCTATAAGAGCTCTCTTCACTCATAAACAGAACATCAAAAAGCAAAATACTAATAAACTCTAAAACAAATGTTTTATAGAAGAAAAATAGGAAAATAGCCTTTTATTTTTAGTTTTTTAAAGTAAAGAGAAAACTAAACAACTTTGAGAATAAATATAAAATATAGAACTCTTAATTCAAACTTTAAAAAAGTAAACTTGAAAGATAAAAGACATATAATGATAATGAAATATGAAAAAACCACCTCACCAAAGTTAAGATTAAGATAAGGACCACCACAAAAACTAGAAAATAGAAAATAGAAAAATAGAACAAATGCCTTTCTTATAGCACCAGAAAATAAGATGTTGATGCATTAAATTCAGTTATAGGCCACACCCTCTAAAACCACATCTTAAGAGACAAAAGCCTAGGGCATCTCTCATATGGGTATGGAAACCTAAGAATAGTCAAAGTTGGTAAAGTGAATGTAGTGTTGTGAAGTTAATAGACATAAACTATTATATTTATTGATGCTCATGATTTTATAAGGGAAAAAATTACATAAAAGCATGTAATAGATTCTAAATTAAATCTTGAACTAAGCAATAAAAAATAACTGATTGATAATGCAATGCAAGAGATGATTGAAATAAATTCTAAAATTATTTAGACAATAAAATGATAGGAATACTATAAATAGGTACTAAAAATTAAATTGATCTTAAAATTAATAGGGAAAATAGTGAAAAAGAGAGAGGGTAAAACTAAAAAGAAAGTAATAGAAATTTTGTAATTACAATATAAAGTTTTAATACTCATGAGTAAACAACATTTGCATTAAAATTCATACATTCCAAATGTAACCAAACTTATAATAAAAAAAATGAAGGCTTTTAAAATAATAAAGAAGAGCTAAATCAAAACCACTTAGCTCACTATAGAGCTTCAAATTTTTGCTACTAGATTAATAGCTTGTTGTTGCAGTTTTCTAGCCAACAACTCTAATTCATAAACTTCCTTCAACAGATCATCCCATTGAGACTATTAAACCACCAATAAGCTAAAGAAGAAATTTTTTTCAAAATACAACCTATAATTTATATACTCTTCCTCAACTTTAAGGGATTTGAACTGGTTGAGGCAATCCTAGAAAAGGGGTGAGGTATGAGGAAATGAATCTTTGGCTTCGTCTAGATTAGCTGATAGTTTTGGGCTATGTATATTATCAAGATTAGATTCAAAAAATAAGAAATAGCTTTCAAAATTTGTTAGCTCTGGAGTTTTAGAGCTCCTCTTCCTACATTATCCATTTGGTTTCACTTCTAATAACTTCCTCCTAATGTGTGTGGGTCCCTCCAACATGAAGCCCATGTCACATTAATATGGATAAATAAAAATGAGGGGAAGGAAGGTTCTCTGCTAAGCCAACCAAAATTAGCCACCCATGTTGGCTGCTAAGTTAGGCAGCCAAAATTAGCTACCCAGGTTGGTTGCTTAGGTAGCATTCAACAAAGGCTTAGGCAGCACAAGGCATTTCCCTTAACTATAAATCCAAGGGAAATGGCAAATGGGTGCGAGTGCAGAAGAGAAGCCAATTGCCAAAGTGAGAAAAAGAGGCCAAAAGGAAAGACACACAAATAAACCTTGTGAACTTGGGTTTCTTGAAATTTTTCCTAAAGGGGTGTGAGATTTTTGCCTGTTATTCCAAGAATATTTTTCTTGAGGGTGTGTGTTAATTTTGTATACCTTTAGTAATTGACTAGAGAGACATTTTTGTATTCTTACTATTTATTAGTGGAAGAAGTTTTTTTGGCGTTTGCCTAAGGAAGGGTGAACCACACGAGTCCTTGTGTTATTGGGTGTTATTATTTTGCACTTTACTTTTGCTCTCTACTCTTAGTTTATATCTTGCTTTAACACAAGTAGAAAAATATTGCACAAGCTAGTTTGTGGTGTTGTGCCCTCTTTTTCCCAACACCTCCTCCTTCATTTGCAATTAAGGCTCCCAAAATCATTTGATTCTAGAAGGCATTTAACTCCTTTCATTTTAATCAATATCTACACATGCAATAAATGCACCACCAAGACTAAACATAGTATTTTTAAAATAAAAATTTTGGGATACAAAAAGTTAAGTTATCATTTCATAACTAAAGTAACTAACACACATGCCTTCTTCTCTCTATGTTATTATTTTTTATTTATAATATTTAAATTATAATATAAAATAGTAATAATAATTATAACAACAAAAAGAGAAAGAAATTATAGTAGAGTTACACTAGTCTATGCTGCTGGCTGCAACCTGTAAAAAAGTAGTTGCTATGATTTTATTTCTTTTAAGAGGGAGAAGAGGTTTCAGGAGTAGACTAGAGCAAAGAATGACCTAGCCCGAAGGTTGGAGAAGCGAGGGCAACTACTGAGCATGCATGCTCAAGGCTAGATGCACCCTGGGTCAGCACCCATGACGTTATACTGAGATAGGTTTTGCCACTTGGGGCTATCATGGATGGCTGCCTCATCTCATGATTCATGCGACAAATGCACCACCACTGCCATGTAAGGCGGCTCATCTGCTACCATCGTTGTAGTTTCATGCAGATCCTACCTATGTATGCCTTCCTCACCATCATAGTCCCATGACTATCATTGACATAGTGAACATCAATGTTAAGTTCCGTATACTCCTTGGAGAATCTGCAACACACGACGCATGGTAGGCCTAGCCACTTTTAATTCGGAATGCACCATAAAACCTTGCATGAAATCCTCACATTTGATGGACAATGTACACTACATCATCTAAAATGATGACTTAGTACTCATAATTCTGATTTGTGTGGATCTCCAATGGGAAGGACTCCAACTTTCTCTGTAAACTTAGCAAAACAAGGTCTGGTTTTAAAATGCGTGAGTTGCTTATTTTCGTATGCACACATAACCTGACGAATCTACAATCGAGTAGCTTCAGAGAACATTTGAGTGCTTACGAGCAATGATGCAGCAATGGAGTTTCTTGGGCTGTAATATCAAAGGAATGAGATAGCACTGCCAAAGAAGAAATCTTCAGCAGAATTTCACCTCTGGATTGGACTACTATCATCTCCAATCCTTCATATGGTTCTGTCAAAGCCGAATGAGAAGTGCCCACTGTTGGCTAATAGAGCATTGAAAATTGTAGTGGGACTATACAGGGATGATTTCATGACAACTACTCAATGCCAATAGTAGTGCTCTCGTCTTTCCTACCAGTGTTACCGAGAGCATTGCTGAAAATTTGGGTGAGATAAATTCTAAGAAATCTGGCATGCAAACACATGCAACCTGCAACGTGGCTCATGTACCGTAAAAGTCAGTGAAAGAGAATAGAAATAGGAGTTGCCGATTTTTAAGTTCCAGAAACAACATATTCCAAATGTTATAGAACTCGCCCAAATTATGACCAAAATATTGCAAGTATGGCTTGGAGTTACTTTGAATGTTAGAAAATGAAAATGATTATTTTTGATACATCAATCAGCGGTTGGGAAACGATTTCTTCAGGATTCTAATATGAAAACATGCTATATCTAAAAAATACAATTATAATATTCCTTTATATTTATTTACGTGAGTTATGTGAAAAAAAGGGCCTCACACCTAGCTAAGCATACAATTTGGCACGATGGGCATGTGTACAAAGTGATCTTGTAAACTTCAGGACATGAATTTATTACATCAATGATGGAAACTAATTATTACAATTTCCTTGTTTTCTAAGCATGAGAGAAATGTTGCTAGAGTCTAATTAATCATGCTTGATTAGTCATCCTATCATTATTCCAAATAAAAATTCCTATCTTAATGGAGTTGGCTTGATGATACCTTGTCTACCACGTATTAAAATCTATTTAGCATTGACTTACATTGTTATATCTCATCTACTTGGCATAGTTGGCAATCTTTTCATTTAATATTAATGAAGATCAATGAAGGTTTATAAAAAGCATTTAAACATAGCTCCATTGCTAGGTAAGAAAAATAAAATCTAACATATGGTAGAAATCCTATAGGTCATTGCCCCATACCAAGCATAGGAATGTTGATGTCAACAACAACCCTAAGCTAATTCTTCCTGAATTCATGGTAGGATGCATGCTATTAGTTTGTGTAAAGTCCTCCACTCTTTCGCCAGTATCTTAATCAATGTGGTAAGACCCTATTATAGGAATTTCCTTTGATGAATTTGCTCTTTTGCATCCATCTTTATAACAACCTATTCCTTAGAAAACTAAATGTTATTAAATCAAAATTAATAAACCATTTACTTACTCATCCCCCATTGTAGAAGAATTGAGTAGTATTTTAAGAAAGATAATGGTCCCACCATTAACAATGGAAGCCTCCCACTCAAGAGATCCATGAACATCCAGCTTCTATTCAACTAAGAGGATCAGACCTTCTAGTCCATGAAAAATAATCTTTAGGTAAAATTTTCACCAAGCAATGATAGTTGAAATAATCATAACTTCTAATCAAATGTTTGGAGGAGTGTCTTCTTGCTTGCTAATAACCATCATTTGCATCAGGCTTCCATGGGTACCCTCTAACCAAATCTAAGAGTAGAGCTTAGTATCTCATAACATGTATCCACATGGTCTAGCATCTATCAAATAAGATTTGATCATTTTGGGGTTATCCAAGATGATCAACTTCCAAAATAGTTTCCAAATGAATAAAAAGACTTATCGATCTCACAATTCCATTGGGAAACATAGGGGACAAATCCAAAATGGAAAATGATGCATAACTTTACATTGCTCACTTTGTTATACAGACATATTAAGATTCTCCAAAAATTACAATTGTTCCTCGCAAGGTCATGATCCCTTAGCCATGACCATATTCATGGTGTTCTTCGAATTAAACAAGAACAAAGTACTCTTACCCTTTATTACTATTATTTTAGGGCATACTTTGGCCATAATTTGTGTGCTCATTAAGAGATTTGCTTTAGTGTTGGAATCCAACTAGAGTATGAGCATACTTGCATGCCTGCCTTTGTAGCATTTTCTCTAGTATTAAGATGGAGAACATGTCCTCACCTTTGATGTTATTATATTTTCTCCTACATATTACACCAATTTTTTTCTCAAAAAGCTCTTTGAGTTATCTATTCTATGTTGCAACGCTCCTAGCAACCACCTTTGCAAATGACCATTTGAGGATATTTGCAACCTTAGATTTGCCAATATTGAAGGCGTGTGAGGCTTCTTTATGGTTCTCTTATACTTTCAATCATCAATCCTCTGGATTCTTCTTATCCTTTTGACTTGTGTGTGCTTGCTTGCCTTTCAACCTATCCTACCCTACCAAATTTAATTAGATCCAAGCACATGAACCCCCACTATTCTAAACTGTCAAGGTTGCACAACCCTTATCCTTGCTCAAAGATGTAATCGTTTCTCAACTTCAACTTTTGTTTAAATATGTTATTTCAAAAAAATTTTAAATATAATCTTTTTCTATAGTTATAAATTTATTTCATTACTTAAATTCATTCTATTTTCTTTTTTGCATATTTTAATTTTTAGTATCATTCTTTTAAAATTTATTTTAATGTTAATTTTCATTTTTGGATAAAGGATTTTAATTATTTATAATTACATATAATATCACACTTATTGTCTCAAATTTAATCTAATAAATTTTAAGTTTAATCTTCATTATCACTCTTTCAACTAAGATTATTTCTACGTTTCCATACCTGTATAAAAGATGCCTTAGGAAATAGTCTTTTTAAATGAGTTGTTAAGGGTATTTGTGCATGGTAAATTTTTATGCATCAACAAGCTTCATCTTCAATTTGACTATCTTCATGAGACTTCTTACTCAAAAGAAAAGTCTAAAAACTCAAGCTTATTATTTAAAAGGAAGACATCTTGGAGGTATAAAATGTTTGGCATTTGGAACATCTTGTAGATGGCAAGATGTCTTGACTGAGTAGAGACATCTTATAGATGGTAATGAATCATGGATTGGCTACATTGACTGGGCCCAATCAACTAGGCCCCATCGATGCATGATTTAATGCATTGACATGGGCCCGTTGACATAGTGTTTTGTTTTCTCTTATAAAAACATGCTCACCCACTATGTTTATGGCATGTCTTATCATAGTTGTAGCGGAGCTCTTTCAATTTTGTCATTTAGAAGTTAGAATATTTTTCTAAGTGCTTGTAGTAGGAGTCAAGAGTGTACGAATCTTTATTCGAGCATTGTTGTACCTGAGCACAGTAGTGTGTGTGGCAATAAAGACAAGCTTTTTGATAAACCTTGCTACACATGGAAATAGATTAACTATTTATTTATGCATTTAATGTCCTATGCAAGTTTCTTTAATGCTTTAAGTAATTAAATAATTAACTAGGCTAAACTAAGCTAGATTAAGTAGCGATTAATTAAGCACATAAGTACATCCACTTCGAGCATATGCTTGGTGCTTGGTAATCCTAGTAACACTTAATTTTTGGTAATCTAATAGTGCTAAACATGTTTAGGATGTGTACAACAAGTGGGAATGGATGCTTATGTTAATATTAGTTAGGTGTAGTTAGTTAGATTAAATTAGCAATTAAATTACTTCATTATTTTCATCCTTTATTTCAAGCATCCAAAACTTAAAACATAAAAATAATAAAAATTATATTCCTCAATTACGCTTAACTATACCTTTGTACATCACAAGTGTAATTGGGAAGACAACGAATGATTGTTAGTGTATGTTCACTTCCTAGAGACTAGTGTACCAAAAGACATAGAATCCATGGAATTTAACCAAATCATGCGTCAATGCTTAGTGATTCGTATGGTTAAGCACAGGTGTATTTTCTGCTCATCATTGGTGCCATTGTCAAGGGTTCTTTTTTGTTTAAAATGTGCACTATCTAGGCATAGTGAAAATCATTAACATTATTGGACAAACCCTAAGGTTAAAAATCATTTTAAAAATAAATATAATAATTTAAGAACACTAAAAACTTATGCTAATTGCAAATGTCTTCTTCTCACAAGCAAGATGATACTAAACGACCAATGCCTCAAGAATGCAAGGTGATATATACTCATTTAGATGAGTATGTGCCTAACTTCGCCTTCATCTTGCATCAGGATGAATAATTGCAATGGTGAGATCAGAGGGCAACATGGTAATGCCTCTCAATTGATCTATGCCTAGGATGCTACTCCAAACCCTTAGGAGGTTAGGTATCTAGGATCTTCAAGAAGAGTATGTTGTGCTTAACCATGACTACCGAGACTACTGTCCCATTCAAACATAATGCAACAGAGATCAACACTAGGAAAAGCACCATGAAGCTTTGAAGGGGAAAAAATTCACCAATCCCTTGTTCCTACTCAAGTAAAATGACAATGAGGATTCTCCCTCTTGGGGTTTTCAACATGAAGATTCTCCACCCCTTGGTATTGGTGATGGGGGCTTAAGCCTGAGGCTGCAGTCCACTATCAACAATCTAAGTTTAGGCAAAAGTGGAAGTCAAAGAAGGGCCTTGAGCAAGCATCAAGATGACAAGAAAGATGATGAACATGGTTGTGACAAGAGTAGAGGAAGTGACGAACATCATGGTGGTGGCAGTTCTCCTTTCTCTTTGCCTTCTTCATTAGCATCTTCTTCTTTGGCTTCTGGTTCTGACAAACATCGTAGAAAGGATAACCATCATGAAGGTGAACAGTGGGACAACAATGATAATCATAGAGACTACCATGAATGAAGGGGAAGCAAAGGATATCATAGGCATCATCGAAATAATGATGATGATGAGCCTTTACTGGCCACTTGAAGCATGGTTGATATCGTAGACGCAATGAAAATTCCAACCATGCATGTGAAAGATAGTCAGATCAAGCAACTTAACATGAACAATATTTCTAGATTTGAGGGGGGATATAACTCTAATCCGAAAACACATATTCAAACCTTTCATGATTCTTGTGCCTTAAAAAATGTTGAAAATGATTAGTAGAAATTAAAGCTATTTCCTAGGATACTCATCAAGGAAGTTGAAAGCTAGTATTGGTTGTTAGAGTTGAAATCTATCTACAAGTGGAGTACAATGCTAGAGCTATTCAATGATAAATACTAGACATACTCCCAAGTGTATAATCTGAGAAGGCAAATCCAAGGATGGAAGCAAGGAACACATGAACCCTTGGACTCCACCATGGAAAGATACTATTCTCTCCTACATTGATGCCTTGACCATGGTTATTCTCAATGGGAACAACTTCACCACATCATAGATGGACTTAGATCAGAAATGAAAAGAACTCTTGGGATTTATGCCCAAGGAAGACTATCAGAACTTAGATTCCATTAGATCCAATGGCTGATAGAGTAGGTAGTAAAAGAAGAAAGAGAGTTAAGGAAATGGAAAAGTGCTAAGGAATATAACAAGGATTCTTTCATTAGAAAAAGGGAGGTCTAATTTTGTAACAATGAGAAGGAATCACCACTTGATGAGGTGGTGAACAAAAAGACCTTGCCAATCCAAAAATCTATGTCTAAAATCTCAGTCAAGGTAGATAAAATGTGGGATTCATTAGATGAAAAATTCCAAACTACCCTAAAATTCACAGAAGAATCAAGAGAGCAAAGTAATGATCATAACCACAAGAGGTGGAAAGAGGTTGAACGTTCCTATGAAAGGGGTAAGTGCAAAGCTGCTATAGTAGAAGAAGTTATGGAGATAGAATTAGATGATGATGGTGGATGTGACATCTGCCAACACAAACATCCTAAAAGATGTTGCCTTGTTGTGTCACACTTGTAGAAGTTTGGGGTGTATGCACTGAATCCTAGACTAGCAAAAATGCAAGCACCTAGAAGGTTGCCTTATCCTCAAGGCAACCTAAGGCAGTTTCACCAGCAACAGTAAGCTTTTTATCCAAGTGGAGCTTCACCACAACCATATGACTAGTAGCAATAGTGGCAACACCCATAGTTGTGGGGAATGCCACCACCAAGGCAACAGTTTCCTTATAGGTAGCCAGATCCATATGGGTACTATGTTTAGCAACCAATGTCTCCACGTGACTCTTCTAGTCACACTTCTTTTCAACACCACTACTACCCTCCAAAGTATCACAAAACTCATTCTCCATCCATTAGAGGGAAAACCCCATATCCATATCACCCTTCTCATCCTTTAGCACATGCTCCTCCACCCTCCACCCAATTACCTCTTTCTCCATCTATGCAAGGTGAAACTCCATCGTAGCTCTAACAAGGTAATACTACTAAGGCTATCAACTTATAGCTAGCTTTCCAGCTGAATGGTTGGAAACCCAAATCCTGAAAACAACCATTCTTCTGATCCAACAATCCTTCAAATTCCTCATAAAATAATGTGGTTGGCTACCTTATCTCTCCATCATCCTCTATATCAAGTCCTTTTGAGAGCCCTTCAAACCAAATTCCTCCTAAGATCTACACTGTCATGTTAACCCACATTGTATCTAATTAGATTAAGGCTAGCAACCTTCCTAGGAAAAGATCTGCACCTAGAAGTCCTCTCATCTACTTGCAAATCACTAGACATGAGCCGTGAAAGGCTCTTCTTAATTCATGTTCTAGTATCAATCTACTTTCCCATGACATGTAAAAAGCATGGAACTTGCTACCTCTCAAGAAGAGCAACATCCATCTAGAATTGGCAAACCAGTCGATCACTATTCCTTTGGGACTTGTGGAAGACATTTTGACCACTATTTATGGGTGGTATTATCCTATTAATTTTCCAGTGATCAAGGTTGACAACTACAAGGGAGACTTCCCAATTATTATGGGAAGGGCATGGTTGAGCACTGTTAATGCATGAATGGGCATTAAAGATATCTCCTTGAAAATTTCTAAGAAGAAAGAATTTGAAAAGATTAAGAAGAAGAGATTTCCATGCATTGCATATAGCAATACCAGCTACAACTATTTATAGAAACTCTGGTTTGTCAAGAGCACATCCATCAAAGCATTTAGACAATGTGCAGATGAATCTGAAGTTCAAAGGTTCCTATACGTAGCAACTAGAAAACAAGAGGGCATCCAATGGCTAACAACTAATTTTGAAATAAGCACACTTTGCATTAAACCTACTAAGAGCCTAACATGTGCCTATGTTAAAGGCATGGATAAACTAAAGCAAGTTCATCACCAACTCTCTAATGATGCAAATGATGATAGCAATTGGGGAGAGCTGGAAATCCTAAAAATTTTAAATAAGAGCTCTTAGAGTTAAAAACTCTACCTATTAGCATGGAGTATGCATTTTTTAAAAATGGCAAGTTGGTAATCATTAATGCCAATCTTGATCCTAAATAAAAACATATGTTGTTGAAGGTTGTTAACAAAGGGCCAATAGCCTTTGCTTACTCATATCCTAAACTCACAAGGATTGATCCTAGGATATGCCAACATCATATCTACATTAATCTAACCATGAAGCCAAAGAGGTAGCCATAGCGATGGTTGAACCCCAAATTGAAGTAGATCATATAAAAGGAAATCAAAAAATTCCTCAAGGTGGGGTTTATCTATCCCATTGTGGAGAGTGAATGGGTTAGTTCAATTATGATTATGCCAAAGAAAGGTGACAAGTGGTGGGCCTACATCAACTTTCGATTGTTGAATATGGCAACATTCAAAGATCCCTTTCCATTACCATTTGTGGATCAAGTGTTAGACACTATAGCTAGACATTTCTATTACAATTTTCTGGATGGTTATAGTGGCTATAATGAAATCTAGATCGCACTAGAGGATTAGGGCAAAACAACAATCATGAGTCCCTAGGGGACTTTTGCATATCGAAAGATGCCTTTTGGTCTATGTAATGCTTCTGCAACATTTCAACACTTGATCCTAAGCATTTTTCAACAAAAAATTGATTGCAAGGTGAAAGTCTTCATGGATGACTTCTCCACCTATGATGCTACATTTGAGCAAGCCTTGGACCGCCTTGAGCAAGTGCTTAAAAGATGTGTGAAGAAGAATCTTTAGCTCAGTTATTAGAAGAGTAATATGATGGTCTAGGAGGGCATTGCACTAGGACACAGAATTTCTCAGGCAAGGATTGAAGTGGACTATGAAAAGATAAGGGTCATCCAAGGAATAACTTTCCAACTAAAAATTGTTAAAGATGGTCAGTCATTCCTTAGACAGACTAACTACTACTGATAATTCATAGAGAATTTCTCTAAGATTACAAAATCATTGGTCAAGCTTACAAAGAAAGATGCTCTATTCATCTAGACCAAGAAATGTGAAAATTCTTTTCAAAGCCTCAAGTAGAAGCTTCTAGAGACTCCAATTCTATGAGCACTTGACTGGTCCAAATCATTTCATATCATGATAACTACATCAAATTATGCCACCAGAGATATGCTTATGCAGTTGGATGACAAGAAATGTTCATATTACATCCACTACACAAGTTGAAGTATTGTGGGTGCACATTTAAATTACACCAAAACAAAGAAAGAAATAATGATGATGGTGTATGATCTAGAGATTCAGGTACTATATGCTTGGATGTAAAGTATTTGTGCACACTGACCACAATGACATTAGCTTCCTCATGAATAAGCCAACGGTGAGCCCCCGTGTCATACAGTGGCTTGTGATCTTGTAGGAATTCAATCTTACGATGGTAGATCGAAAAGGGACTAAGAATGTGGTCACTAATCATTTTTCTTAGTTACAATGGGAAATAAAGAGGAGAGCCCACTATCTAATCAGTTTCCTGATGAACTCCTCTTTGCTGGTGCAATAAATGAACAAGTGCTTGCAAAACCAAAATGGCATGATGGCATCCTCACTTCACTTCTCACTCAAGAGATGCCACAAAATCTAGACTATAGGAAGAAATAAGAGTTTCTTTATCAAGACAAATAGTTCATCGAAATCAATGGACACCTTTACAAGGTGTATGCCGATGGCTTGGTTTGTTGCTATGTATCTGATATTGATCAACTATGTGTTCTCTAGAATACTCATGAGGGTCCTTGTGGGGGCCACTATGCTAGGAGAGGCATGGCCATTAATATCCTATTGGTAGGGTTTAGGGAGAGTAGATAAATTGGAGAGACATTTGGAACATCAACTTCATGGATCCCATCACACCCATGTCAAATGGAAATGCATATATAATCATTTTCACTTATTACTATACAATATGGGCAAAAGTAGCAGCTATCATTAATTGTACATCATCTATTGCTACATGGTATGTCCAATAAAATGTTGTAAATAGGTTTGGGATGCCATGTGCATTGATGTCTAATAATGGAACCCATTTCACAAGCACCACTTTTCATAAGCTCATGCAACGCTTGGGGGTTGAACATAAATTAATAACACCCTATCACCTCCAAGCCAATGGTTAAGCAGAGGTTACTAATAGGAAGGTTACAAAGATCTTAACAAACACTATTAGAAAATATAGGAGATGTTAGAGCACAAAACTCAACAATGCTCTCTAGGCCAGCGACTCAACATAGAAACTCCTTATAGGCTACTCTCCCTATGAGTTGGTGTACGGAAAACTACCAACACTTCCTATTCAATCTGAGCTCCATACACTTTCAATAGCATGTGACCTAGATCTTGACTTGAGTCTAGCACAAAGAGAATTATTAATCAACCTTAATGTGTTAGATGAAAATTGATTAGTAGCCCTATCTTGGAATGAAGTGCATAAGGCATTCAACAAAAAGCATCATGACCTTAGAATATAGAAAGTAAAATTTCAACTAGGTGAAAAGGTTCTCTATTGGAACCCCACACATGTACCTCAACAAACTAAGTTCCAAATGTTATGGGAAGGGCCTTACATCATTTATGAAACCTTTCCTTCTAGGGCCATGTTGATCTAAAAACCTAAGAGCTTGAATAAAAAGCAATTGGTCAACATGCAACAAGTGAGACTTTTCCATGAACCCATGCAAGCTAGTGGAAGCAACACCTCAACACATAGACAACCATGCTTAATTTCTTGGATCTCCTCCTTACAACTTAGTCATGGGGGAGATGGTCATCCATGCTAACTATTATAGTGGCTTCTCAATTTTTCATCTTTTTGTTTTTCACATTTTTTTATTTTAGAATTTTGTTATTTTTCCAAATTTTTTTACAACATTGTTAGTATGTTTTATCTTTCTTGAATATTTTACAATTTTTTAAATATTTTTTCTAATTTTGCTGTGAATTTTTCTCATCTTCTAATAAAAAGTGTTCTATTTCCAACAGGACATAGTGGTGTTATTGTTGTTGCTAATGGTGGATTGTACTTAATATTTTTTTTTGTCATTTTTGGGTTTGTATTTTTCAATTTTGATAACTAATAACTAAGACAGGTTTCTATTTTCATGACATAAGCAATGAGTCCACATCATCCACAAACTTTATGGTTTTCCTTGTTTTGGAAATATGAGGTTCCTTTTTCATTAATAAAACCTTAATGAACTTGTGACCTTGGTAGTTTTCAAGCTATAAAAAATTCAAAGGTTTGAAAAGGGTGTGGCTTCAAGGAGATTCAATACTCTTTATGCCTCTCTACCATCTTCAGTGCATGTGTGTTTTCACGGATTTCTTACCATTTCGTGTTAACTAATAACATGAAGTTGAATAAGTCTTTGCATGGTGTAGTTTCCATTGAAACAAAAAACAAAAAAAATGTTTAAAATGAAAAATTATGGGAATTAAAAGCACATCCCTTAGACAAAATAAATGGACTACAAGAACTAGTTATGAAACTAGAAAGATACGTTACCCATGCTTAAAGGTTCCCTCTAACTCAGGCCTTCTCACTTCCTGCTTCTCTTTCCTTTTTCAATAAGGAATAGTGGTTGGCTATAGAAGCATTCTTATATCTTGAGGAGATGGACTAGTCCTAGAGTGGTGATGCATCACTAAAAGTGGTTGGTTTTGGTCTGGACTAAGGTTGGACTTTATCAAGTCATTTAACCACAAAACTCACAAGGGACTTCATGTGACCATGATTGGGACATCCATTCCATTCTCTATCTCATTCACTTGTGCTCTCCATAACTCACCTCATTATTGATTTTCATGTCTTTGTTTCATGTCTTAGTTTGATGTGTTGAAATTCCTTAATAAATTCTCTAGGTTTGGTCCTTAACATTTTGTAACCATTCATCAACTATGGGGCACGCAAACTCCTTAGTTGAGGTTATGTAAGCACAAAAAGGGCATGTGCCACTATGGGGAGGACCCACTTACATATCTTGTGATCTGGTTAGTTCATTTCCTTACCCTTAGTCATTGTTGCAATCAAAAGCTTTCATGCACCCCATTTTTCATCCAACTGTGTGCTCCTTAAGGCATTCTTCTACATCAAATCTTGTTCTCTACTCATTTCTTAATTTTTTGAATATCGAAATCCTCTTCTAATATTTTCATCATGTTCTTGGCTTTTCAAGCTTGCATTTGACCTAAATTTCACTAAGAAACTTCTTGATTTTCATTACTTTTGACAAAGTCAAAAGTGATCAACAATTGTGTCAACTTGGCCTCATCGATGCAGTCCAAAAATTCTATAAATACCACCCAACACTTTGAAATTTTCTATCATTTGCTTTAAAAGAAGATGGGAGTTTTTGCAATTTTTCAAAGCCCAAAACCTTCTAGAGCCCATAACTTTCACACAATTTGTCCAAATCACTCTGTTCTTTGATCCTGTAGCTACTAAAGATAAGCTCTTAGTTGTGGGGACCACAAACCTTAAGGTTTCCAATGAAAATTTTTCACAGTTTTTCTAACTCCCCCAAAGGATTAACGAATAAAATAATATTAAACCATCAATTTTTTAGAGTTTAACCTTTTCAATGAACTCCTAAAACCTAAAATGATTTATTAATATTAAAATAATCAACCAAGCCATAATCACAACTTAGCCAAGTGTAACTACACCAAGAGATAAGGTATTCCCACTATTTCAAAGCTATACATTAAGTGCTAATCCTTGGTCATGTTGTGATTATAGATGGCACCTAGACTAAAACACCTACAAGAAGGAGAACCATCACAACCAAAGGACAAATGACCTAGAACTAGAAGGTGCTAGGAAGAAGAAGCTCAGGAGTAAGCAGTAGAAACTCATACAATTGGACCTCTTTGAGAGGAGCCTAAAGGAGAATTTGTTTGACAAATTCTTGAAGAAGAGGCTATGATTGAACAATCCCAAAGAGGAGAGGCACTAAGGGTTGTACCAATATTTGAGGTCACATTGACATAAGCTTGCTTAGATATGATCAAGCCTCACAATGTGTAACACTTAGTTCTCCAAGAACTAAACTTTGGACCATTCTTGGAACATGCTCTACTAGAAGTTAAGACATAATTGCAAAGCTCTCCAATTTGGCCTATCATCACTACTAATTGGAAGTGATACATGGTAGAGACATATCTCTTTTGGAATAGTATGAAGGCAAGAGCCACTATGAAAATCAAGGACATTCAAGTATCTAACTTAGTAGAAGTGATTATGTAGGCTCTTGGCTTGCATGATTCTAGCATGCATTTGGTAGAAATCTCAACCCAAGTACACCCTAAGGTAAAAATGGAGTGGACCCAGTAGTGTTATGGGGTTGACCATAAGGAGTTTAGTGTGCTCACACCGGTGGAGTGTATATACTTCAAGATAGTGGCCTATCACCTCAATCCAATGGTGAGGCTCAGCATGGTGACAGCCTTCTCTGCCCATGCTTGTGCCACTCTAAGTAAGAAATTATTTATTAACCTTCCAGAACTGATCTATCTAGAGACAGAGAAGCACTTCAAAGAGAACAAACATGGAAGGAAAACCCTACCATTTCCATGCCTTATTAGAAAAATTTATAAAAGGGCAAGGATAGTTTACTATGCCAATGATATAATCAGGCATACTCCCATCACCTCCTAGTCTGAAATGATGAAGGATAATACCCATGCTACATCAAAAAAAGAGGAGCAACCACTACCACCTCCACCACCCACTCAAGAAACAACGTCAGAGGCCTACATAGCCATTGAGCACCTATACAAAATCTAAGAGAAACTCTTATGTGAGCAAGAATAGTAAGCAGGAGTAAGTGGTGGGCACCCATCTATGTACTATCCTATAATGAGTTACCTCAACAAAGTGTCTTAAACAATTAGCCAGATGGAGGGAGGTGGGCCAATATTCTTAGCCCAAAGAACACAGTTGCACATGAGGTTGAATCCTAATGCCTGAGAGCTAATAATGTCTTTCTCGTAATAACATCAATTCCATAATATCTCTAGGAATGTTGCTACCTTTTTGATGTACTTGAAGAAGGATGAAGGGGTAACTGTATTGGTGATGTGGCACCAAGGATAGGAGAAAATAGCAAAGAAGGTTGTTGATAGAATCACTGAAGCTTTGAATGCACTTGCAATGCTTGTACCAAATGTTTCTACACTTAAAGATGTGTAGATTTCTATAGAAACTATTAGTGGGGAGCTAAGTGCAGCCCATCATGAAGAGTTGCTAGACCAACTAGTGGGAATTGGGCAACTGATTCTAGATATCTTTCATTTTCCAAATAATATCATTGCAACCTAGTTGGAACTACTTGAAGTAAAGGGCAAGTGCATCATATTAGAAGGGAAACTCAAAATAGCTCAAGCACAAAACCAATGCTTGGCCATATAATTTGCCAAATTAAGAGCTCATCGTGCTAATCCTATGCTCCTCAACCTTGCACTGACAAGAGATGAAGCTTTTCAATAACTTAAGGATAGACTCAAATGGGTTAAGGCAGGGATGGTGACAAATGTCTTTGACTAATCTATGGCCAAGGCTAAAACATATTTAGTTCAAAAGAACTTGGTCCAAACATGCCAAGATAATGTGATGTTAACCACAAAAATCATCACTTGTGGAATGTTGATGTGTAGAAACAAAAAATGTGGGAATTCATCCATCAACAACAGGAGTAGCTAGCCAGGGTGAACACTGAGCTTAGAAGATTGGCAGCAAAGAATAGAAATCTCTCTATGAAGAAAGTCCATGCCTTATGCCAAAAATCTACAATCGAGATTGCTACCTAGAAGAATGAGGCTTTCAAATTTGAGAGAGTCAAGAACCACTATAGAGATAAGGTTGACCTATAGAAAGAACTTAACAAAAGACACATCTAGATGGCTAAGGAAAAAGTCAATGAGACCCTTCAACAACTCCAGCAAGGAAAAGAAGTGTGATAACCCATCATTGATGAGATAGATGCCTACAATAAAGAAGAGATTCACATGAAGGAGTTGTAGATTGAAGAGATGATTGAATACATGGAGTTTGTCAATCTTAGATATGCAAACTTGGCAATGCTAACTATCGAATGCCCATGGTCAGAGTTAGAAAAATATGTGACTAGCTTATTCTTATTATACAAGGTAGAGTTCAAGCACCAGAAGGAGACCAAGAAAAAGTTTGAGACTACAAACACTGAACTCAAAGTTCTTAGGGCAATATTCCCTAAACAAAGATCAATTGCTGAGATCCTAGCCACAAGAATAAATTACTACCAAGAATTGAAAAATGCACTTATGGCATTTGATATCAAATGCAAACAATTTGCTACCTAGTTTGTCAATGTCAATGAGCTATTCCCAACAATGCCTTGTCCTTGGGATGTGCCCATTCTAGCCCACATTGGTGAAGCTATGTGGACCATGCATGATTCTAAGAGTAAGGAGGAGAAGACGAAAACATTACTAGATACTTTCTGTCTTCCACTAGAAGTTACAATAGCAACAAGACAACCACAACAGCCTCAACCACTGTGTGTTCTTGAAGCAAGAAAAGGTCCCTCAAAACCTCAAGGGCCTCCACTACTTAGGACCATTTAAACTTCTCCATCATCTTTACACCATCAAAGGAGAGTGTGTTCATCAAATTTTGTCCTAGTCTTTAATTTTGTAGTCTTGAATACCAAAAAAATTATAATAATTATATATCAATACACCCCAGCACTTAGTGTTTGTTTATGTTTGTTATGTTTGTTGTATGTTTATCATCAGTCAATAATTCCATATCTTTCCAAATTTGTAAAGAACTCGAGGACACGTTTTCATTCAATCGTGGGGGTATGTTGAATCATGGATTGGTTATGTCAATTGGGCCCCGTGGACTAGGCCCTATCAACTAGGACCCATCGACACATGATTTAATGCGTTGATGTCACCCCATCAATGTAGTCTCTATTTTTGCCTATAAATACATGCTTACCCATCGTGTTTATGGCATGTCTTGTCATAGTTGTAGTAGAGTTCTTGTAATTTTGTCATTTGGAAGTTAGAATATTTTTCTAAGTGCTCGTAGTAGGAGTCAAGAGTATATGAATTTTTATTCAAGCTCTATTATACTTGAGCATCGTAGTGTATGTGGCAATAAAGATGAGCTTTTTGATAAACCTTGCAACACTTGGAAATAGATTAATTATTTATTTATGCATTTAATGTCCTATGTGACTTCCTTTAATGCTTTAAGTAATTTAATAATTAATTAGGCTAAACTAAGCTAGATTAAGTAGCAATTAATTAAGCACATAAGTACAACCACTTCAAGCATATGCTTGGTGCTTGGTAATCCCAATAATGCTTCATGTTTCATAACCCAGTAGTGCTAAACGTGTTTAGGATGTGTATGACAAGTGGGAATAGATGCTTATGTTAGGATTAGTTAGGTATAGTTAATGAGAATAAATTAGCAATTAAATTACTTCATTCTTTTCATCCTTTATTTCAAGCACCCAAAATGTAAAACATAAAAATAATAAAAATCATATGCCTCAATTATGCTTAATCATAACTTTGTACTTGAAAAGTGTAATTGGGAAGATAATGAATGATTGTTAGGATAAGTTCACTTCCTAGAGACTAGTATATCGAAAGACATAGAATCCACAAAATTTGACTAGATCACACATGAACGCTTAGTGATTCATATGGTTAAACATAGGGGTATTCACCACTCATTAGATGGCAAGACATTTTGACTAAGTAGAGATATCTTGCTAGAAATGCTAGTAGCTTCTTCTAAGATATCTTGGTAGAGTTAGGGTTTATCCTTAGTTACATATCTAGAGAAGAGTGAGACATCTTGGTTCTTCTAGAATTAAGTTTAAGTTAGAGGTTTTGGAAATGCTAAGAAATCTTGGAAGTTTCAGTAGAGATTCTAGGTGAGACATCTTGAAAGGAATCAAACATTTTGCTAAGTCATAAGAGATGAAAGTTAAGATGTCTTGATTTAGGTGGAATGTCTTATATAGTTATAGGAAGAAGATTAAGTAATAAAAATGATAAAAATTCAAAAACCCTCATTGACTAAAGTGCACAAAATCCAAAGGAAAATTCCATCACATAAAACCTAGAAGAACTAAAGGCTTTCAAGAATCTAATTATTACACCTCTGCTAATAAAAAAAGGAAAATTCCATGATAACCCCTTTAAAAATTATATTACATAGAAATTCACAAAAGCAAACATCTTAGCCATTTTCTCTAGAAATCAACATCATACATGTACAATCCTATTACACCTCAAATCAAAGGGAAAAAAGAGAATTTCCATAATAAATATTTAATAGGAAAATAGTAATGAAGCCCTACCTGACATAACTCACATGACATACATTCATCAAGCTTCTAGGTAGGCATTGGTAGCACTAAGGAAGAGATACACTAAGATCAAAGAAATCATCCACTACCCTAGGTTAAAAACTAATATGATATTCTATTCCACTTTCTTAGATATTCATCAAAGAAAGAAAAATTTAAAAACAAAGTTTATAAAATAATCCTAATTTAATTCAAGATTTTTTTGTTTTGCACTCAATTAGTAATGCCATTGATTAAAACATATTTGGAGGGAAGGGAGTGTATTAGATCTCAAAAAACATATTAATAATATGGAAAGAAAATTTAGAGTATATCATAAGCTTGACACTAAGTAGACATCATAAAAAAATATAGAAAGAAAAAATTTTCTAATTTTAGGATTGTTTACTTAAGTGTACAACCTTTCAATTGAAACTTTGAAAAAACAAGTGAAGATAATTAATTATTCAAATGGAAGGTCCCAATCCTAATAACTTTACCTCACTTTTTAACATCCATGCTTGAACTTAAAATAGTAAAAGGATTTGAGATATAGAGTTATGCCTTAATACTAATATTTGCTTCAAAATAAGAAGGTGGTACCATTGGTAGAAAATATTTACCTTGTCACTTGTTATTAATCCTATATCAAGAATCTTTACCATTAACTATAACCTTCTTGTCAATACTAGTTTTAATCTTTGAGTTAATAATATTCTTGTTAGGCAAGGAATAATTTTCCTTACGAGCTATCTGTCTAGGTTGTTTAATACTTTATCTAATACTAGCAAAAATATACAAAGGAAATTTTTTCTTCTTTGGATTCTTTATTGCAATTTGATCATTCTTATTATTAACATGAACTTGATTTTTTATGGCTTCAACTTCATATTGTTTTTTTTTTTTCTATCTTCAACTTTAACAAGATTTTTCTTTTCAAAATATCTTTTCTTGAGCAGAAAAGATAAGTATTAAAAAAATGTTTTTCATGATGGCAAAAGTTGTAAGAATTAAGAAGATTATGATATGTAATTGGTTGAATGTAAGTCTTTCCTCCTGCTTGTACTACCAATTCTTTTTTATGATTGAGAAAGTTGATATTAATAGAAAAGCATCTACAAGTATCAAAAGTTATAGAAATATACTCCATATGCTTAATGGGACCAAGGAGATTAACAATTTCCTACTCAACTTTCTAAAAAATCAACAGAAGATTATATAACTTGACAAAATATAGAACTTTAGCATATCCTTTAGATTATACATCCAAATCTAGAGTCCACTTACAAATGATAAATATTGCATGCTTATATATACAAGACCCTATATCTAGGATATGTTGTACCATCAAAGCATTGTCTAACTCAACAAGTAGAAAAAAATAAGAATAATACTTGGCATGAAGAACTTAGATATCATGTTTTTTTATCACACTAGGTTAGTTATATATTTATAATATATATCTATTATTTGGCTAAGAGAATCTTATATATTTTACAAATTAATAAAATCTCAAATTGATTAATTGAGAATTAATATTTATATTGAAAACCAAAATCAGAATGACTATACGTTATTCAATAATAATTCTTGTGAAAAGTTCTATTAATTTGATTCATAGTGTTTTTTTCCATGGCATGGACTTTACATCGTCTTTTTTTCCATGACATGGACTTTCCATCATGTTTTTCTCCATTGTGGCATCTTATGTGGTGCATGACATGGAGGACAACAAAATACACTCCCTCCTCCCCCCATTGCTCCAGAAGTATTGGCCTCTTGGCCAAAATTATTTAACTATGAAATGAAACTTCAATTATGGATAAGTAATCCAATATTTAAATGAACATATATTGTGATGAAAAATTAGTAACCAATAACTCATACATATTATTAGAAAGAAAAAAATTTAGGTGTCTTGGTTACAACAACATTACTAGAATAAGGCATCATAATGTTTTTCTTGCTATCTTGTAAATCTACATTTTGAGAATTAAGAGAAATTTCTACATCAATAGAAGAAGCAAAATTTCAACATTGCTTGAAGAATTTGGAAGTAATATAGAATGCTCCATAGGGAAATTTTAGAGGAATCAAATCTACTAAATAAATTAGATTTGTTGAAGAAACATCAAATCCACTTCATAAGAAAAAGAGATCTCTTATTATCTTAGTGTTTGTCAAGTATTATGTAAGCTAAAATTCTTATTAAAATGTATTTTACTATTGTTAAGTGCTAAATAACTTACTCTTAAAAATATTTTTTATGATGCCAATAAAAACCATAAAATAAAATATTAGTAATGAGGTGTTAGCCTAGTGGTACAAGTCTTGACCTCATAACTCTAGGTCATAGGTTTGATTTCACTAGATAGCACTGAGTTATAAACTTCTTTAAATCTTGGGGTATACCTATGTTTCAATTATTTTGAGTTCCAACATCAACCCCCACCACAACCAACCACCTTCCTAAATAAAATATTACTTTTGATTATAAATATCCTAAAACCACCTTTGAAAAGTCATGAGTTCAAATCCCATCATATGCAAAATAAACATCTCTAATATTCAAGACATCTAACCAACCTCAAAAACCATACTAATAGAAATTGTACAATAACAGTCAAACATATAACTAGCATATCATCATAATTATCATACTTGATGAGCTATTTTCCATGTGTGCCACTTCTCCATCATCATGATACCTAGCTACAATGTACAAAACTAAAATTATAATCATAACCATATATCTAGTATGTAATGCATTAAACATTTAAAACATATAAAATTCCTCATAACCAAGCTACATAATAAAATTTACTACCACACTATCAAAAGTATTATGACCAATGAAATATTAGCCTAGTGGTAAGACTCTTGAATGGGTTTGAATCTGGTGTGTAATGCTTTTTTTCATATATCTTGGGATATACTTATATTATAATTATTTTGGGTTTCTAACCACATCTCCCCCATTCCCCAACCCCAAATCAAAATTATTCTCAAAGCAAAAGCTATGACTATCACATACTACATAATACCAAATTAGAAAACCAACATTAGCCATCACAGACATCTCAAATAGGGCATAATAGAACCACACATAATTTAATTAATACAGATGTGGCTCAAACCACACACACATACTAGGATAATGGTGAGCTAAAACAGTATTGTTACAATCATTTTATTAAAGTGCATCATTCATACTTATCTAAAAATACTTCCCATAGGTTCATGTATAAGTAACTTACTTGAAGTAGCTTTCAAGATTAGGTTCATTATCAATAAATGAATCAACATCTAGTCCTTCTTGAAATTCAAAGATCTAACTTTCAAGCTTTTCAAGCCATCAGTATTATAAACTCATTTAAGACATAATTATAGACTAATTTCTACTTCCATTTCATATGCCTCATCCTCTTACTTTAGTAGACCTTTAAAGTATAGATTCTAGAATAATGTTCAAAAGTTGGATAAAAATATTTTTGATTACAATCAATATATAAATATTTAGACCTTTTTGTCCCCTTTTTAAAAGATCATAATTACATACACCATTCATTTTCTAACCCCATTTGCATAGATAAACTTAGCTTCTTCCAAATGATGTTCCATACCAATGGTCCTTCTCATTTAAGCATTTCTCCTTATAAGTTGTTTATAGCAATAGTTTTTTCTAATGTCAAGTTTTTTATACTTTGCATTATATCATCAAAAGAATTTTAAAATATGTTATTACTATTATGGAATTCTTCTATTATGTCATCTTGCTGAAACAAAACTTGATAAAAATTTTCAACATCTTTTTGAAAGAAAGAATAATTTATTTTATTCTTGCTTTGAATTAAATGTCAAAAACACCTAAAATATTTCTTTATCATTTTTAATAAACTAGTCTATAATTGTTTGAAAAATTGTATCTTCTTAGCCCAAATCAAAGTTTTATATGACTTGAGTATTTGGTGACTTTCAAGTCTTTAACAAAATTCTAACTAACCTACACTCTTTATTAAACCATTGTTGATTGTTTGCATTTTGACATTTGAAAACATTGTAGGCTACTATAAGTAAAGTTTCTATAAGACTCACATTTAGATTCCAAATCTTCTATATTTCATCATGAAATTTTTAATTTAAAAGATTTATTAAGGTAGAAGCCTAACCTTTGTCATGACAAGATGCACTTGTAGCTCTCCCTTGGTATTTTTATACCCTTGAGTTCTTTCATCACATATTTGTGTTTTCCAAGATGCTCAAGCTCAAAAATTGACTAATTAGTTATTGATGAGTAGCAAGGTACCCCTATGCCCAACCATATGAATCACAAAGGTGTTACGCATAATTCGATCGAATTCCATGGACCTATAGTTATCTTATACACTAGTTTCTCTAGGAAGTAAAATGGCATTGAGAACGTTCATTGTCTTCCCAACTACACTTGTGAGGTTCAAGGCTATGGTTTAAGTGTAATTGAGATATATGAATTTTTGTCATTTATATTTTATGGATGTAATCACCTACAACAAGAATAAGGGTAGAGTAGATTGAAAACTAAAGTCTATTTCCTAGCTAGCCTAACACAAGTAACCGTCCCACTTTCTTGAACACAAATGGCACTACTAGGCTACCAAATGTTAAGCATTGCTAGGTTACCAAGTACTATATGAATGATCAAAGAGGCCATGCTCATGTTCATTAATCAACTAGAAATAAATTGCTTAATTCAAATACATTAAAGTAAAGAGTAATAAAAAAATATTATGCTATTCTCAGTGCTACAAGGATTGTCAAAAGAGTTCATTTTATTTTTGTCACACTACTACGCTCAAGTACATTAGTGTTCAAACAAGGAACCGTACACACTTTAGACTCCTTCTGCGGGAACTCAGAAAATATTCTAACTTTGAGGAAAAGAAACAACAAGAGCCTCGCTACTCTACTTGAAAACTAAACTAAAAAATACTAGCAAAACTGAAGCCTAGGCCTAGTATTTATAGATTTGGGAATATACCCCGATGTTGGATTTGCAACATCAGATCAAGGCCTCGACATCGCGTACCTGATGTTAGAGCAGATAGCAAACAATGGTTTATCATACCCCCACGATTGAATGAAAACTCATCTTTGAGTGAAGAAGAGTAGGAACAAGTTCTATACAACACATAAAATATATAGACTCTAAGTGCCCAAGCGTATCGAATTACAATATTTACAAAATGGGGTGTTTATGAAAAGAGAAGTGAACATCCTAGATATCACTAACATCCAACACCTCTTGGCAATAGGAGAATGTGAGAGAGAGAAGAGATCCTTTGATCATGAACGGTTCTCATTCTATGATACTACTGTGTTATCCTTAGTGAAGGTAGTCTCGCTTCCAGTCCATGCTTCCCATTGCAATCACAACAAAATCATGAATTAGTAAGCAATGTGTAACACATAACTATTAAATGTCTTTCCTTGTTGATGGTTACACTCAGCTAGGTTGTGATTGTGGTTGATTGGTTCCTTGAGTAGTGTTAGTGGGAAGGCTAACAAATAGGATTAATTAAATTAAGTGGTCCATTAAATTTAAAAAAGTACAATACAAGGAAATATTTGAAGAGGGTATAAGACTTCACAAAAATGAAAAGAAGAATTCATTGAAAACTATTGTGAAGATGTGTAAAACTGAATGTCATTGATGGGGTAAACAAAAGAGAATTTGATTGTAAAAATGTCTAAGAATAAAGAACATAACTAACGCAACCAAAATATATGCAAGTGGGTCCTCCCCAAAGCAAGTGCAGGCCTTTTTCCCTTGCATAACTTCAAACCAAAGAATCCATGGGCTTCATAGAACCTAGAAGAAACTAACTTAGAATTCTAACATATCAAACCAAGACATTGAATCAAGAACATGAAACTAGCAGTGAGATGAGACATCGAAAGAATAGATGGATGAGAGAGTGTGGAATGGAGTTCCTGATTATGGTCAAATGAAGTCCCTTATGGATTTTGTGGTTAAATGACTTGATAGAATCCATCCTTAGTCTACACCAAAACCAACCATGTTTCGTGACTTCACATCAACATTCTAAGACTAATCCATTCCTTGAGACATAAGAGTGCTCCCACAGAACAAACACCATTCCAAATTAGAGAAGAAGTAGGAAGTGAGGAAGGGCCTTAGTTAGCGGAGAAGATTCCCATAACCAGTTCTTGTAGTCTATTTATTCTATCTGAGGGGTGTGCTTTGAATTCCCATTGATTTTTCTCTCTTTCTTTTGAAATGGGAACCACACCATGCAAAGACACATGCATTTATTTTGTCCAAGGGGTATGCTTTGAATCCTCATCTTCTTCTTCTTTTTCTTTTCTTGATGAGAACCACACCATGTGAAGACATATGCATTTATTTTGTTCAAGGGGTGTGCTTTGAATTCTCATTGTTTTCTTTTTTCCTAATGAGAACCACACCATCCAAGAAATTATTCAAATTCCTTTATTGATTGGCATGGAATGGTAATAAATTCATGGAAACACACATGAATCCAAGAAAATAGAAAAGCACAAAGAATATTGAATCCCCTTGAAGCCACACCCTGTTCAAACCTTTGAATCCTTCCCAATTCCGAAAACTACCAAAGTCACAAATTTATTCAAGTTTTATTAATGATAAAGGGACTACACATTTCCAAAACAAGGAAAACCATAGAGTGTGTGTATGGGTGGATGTTGTGGACTAACTACCTGTTACATGAAAAGAAACCATGTCCTAATTATCTGTAATGAAATTCAAACCCAAAAACCAAACACCAACAATCAAATAAACATAATAGTACATGCCACCATCAAATTACGCGTTACCAATGTACCTAGCACTTATTAACAAAAAGTTAGAAAATCACACCAAAATAAAAGAAAATATAAAAGCAAGTGTGAAATATTCAAGAATTAGCAAATGTACTAACGATGGTGTAAAATAAAAATTAGAAAATATTAATGACATAAAAAATAAAAAAATGTAAAATAAAGAACATGTAAAACAAAAGGTTGTAAAATAAAAAATTTGAAAAACTGAAGAGTTTTTTAAATGATTAGCGTGGTTGGCCATCCACCCATAACTAAGTTAAAAGGAGGAGGAGATTCAAAATATAGACCATGGTTGTCCATCTAATGAGGTGCTTGTTGTGTTAGCTAGTGTATGCTCATAGAAAGGTTTAATTTGTTGGATGTTGACTAGTTGTTTCTTGTTTGGGTTCTTAGGTTTATAAATCATCATGGCCCCTAAAGGAAAAGTATAATAAATGATGTAAGGTCCTTCCCACAACATTTGGAACTTAGTTCATTGAGGTACATGTGTGGGGTTCCAGTAGAGAACCTTATCTCCTAGTTGGAATTTGACTTTTCTAATTTTTAAGTCATGATGCTTTTTGTTGTAGGCCTTATGCAACTCATTAGATGATAAGACTACTAATCAATTTTCATCTAGCAATTTAAGATTCATTGTACTAACCTAAATCGTCGGTGTAAGGTTGGAAGGGAAACAAACACTGAGAGATTATTGGACAGCCACAGCTAACCGTGCCTTCGCCTAAGGGCAAGCTAGAAAAGTAAACAAAGGCAGAGTGCCTTGGATGGTTTGCACACAAATCAACCAAGGACTTCCCCGAGCGTAAGCTATGGCTAGCATTGGGGTTATCGTAAACGGTGTAAACGGGATGCAAACAGCGATACGAAATGTAAACAAAGTGTACTGAATTATAAATAAAGTGTAAACAATGCTATATTGTAAACAAAGCATAAACCGAAGTAAATAATGTAAATGGAAGGCAATAATGAGATTGTATTATATTGTTTTTAAAATAAATGTGCATCGTTCAAAGCTTAGTTGCACACATGTGGATGGCAAGTCAAACACCTAGCCTCGGGATGATATGACGTGATGATGTGATGATGTGATGATGAAGGTGAGAAGTGCTTGGATGCCAGGAGTCAAGTGTGCTGAGTGCCCAAGAATTGTAGGTTCTCTCCTCTCTCAGAATTGCCAATCTCTCCAATTTTTTCCTCCTAATTTTTTTGCCTCCTAGTTTATGTGAATTGATAGGGGGTATTTATAGGGTTGCGCTAGGCTTGGGCACAAAATTCAAGAATGGAATCAACGGCTGGCAGATGAGAGGAAAACAGATTGAATGACATGTGTCCCATGGATAGTTGGCACGAGTTGGATGTGTGCTGGATAGTTGTGCACGAGTTGGATGTGTGCTAGATATTTTCATTCTTTAACCAAGTTCAATGTATTTTACAATTTTTGGGTCATTCAAACCCATGAAAATACAAACAATTTAGAAAATCCCTCAAGTGATAAAAATTTTCAAAGAAAATTTAGAAGGATTAACTCCAGCTCCAGCTCACTTAAAAAATTATATTTTTTTTTTGCTAGAATATTCGGCCCAATTTTGCATGGGCTTCCATGTCCCCTTGCCATCGTACTAATTTCTTAAACTATGATTAAATAGTGAGAAGATAAAAAACATTAGAGAATCGCTGAGGGTTTAATCAGGAGTGCAGTGTTGTAAACCCATGGTGCAGTGAGCGTAGAATCGTTGCATCAGGGGTGGGCTTTCTGGTCATCAAAGTAATGTAGGGTGCAGAATCACAAATCGAAGGGGAAGGGCACTTGAAGCTCTTGTTTTACAAGTTCTTGCCGTGTGAGCTGGGCATGGGACAAGAACAACCCTACTTAACACCTTGAGATTCAGATCATCATTCGTTGGCTATCCTTAAAGTGTTGGCTTCCTTCTGCTCTTTCCTACAACCGCAATGTCCACAGGACGTGCTTATTCTTCTTTGCTTTTCCTTCTGCTATTTCCATCTTTGTTTTCTGTGGAAGCCATGCCATGCTATAGCTGACCGTATCATCTCTGGAGAAACCTTCTCAACCCAGAGCACCATAACATCCAGTAGCATTGATTTCATGTTTGAATTTTTCAATCTAAGTGATGACATCAGCAGCTGCCCCAAATGGTACGTTAGAATCTGGTACACCAACGTCGTTCCTCTTGCTGTGGCATGGGTTGCCAACAGGAACAGCCCTGTTTCTGATGACCACCTATCCTCCACGTTTCTTTCAATTACAAAGCAATCATCTTTGCAACTCATCTACAATGACTCCATTTGAGCCACAAATTTCTAAAACCAAATTTCTAAATCTATTCATCCTCCCACGTGGCCGTCATCTACAAATCACGGTCAGCGCCATGGCACAGAAACTGGAACATCAACAAGGAGCACAGCTTTGATTGGCCCAACCCATCAGCACAATCGCAGTTATCCAATGGCCAACAACCAGACTGTCAACCGTCCATGGCACCCACATCTGTGCCTAGATCGATGGCTCTGTAGACCGAGGAAGAAGCAGAGAAAATCCAGACCGTTGGCAATCGGACTTTACGGTCCTTTGTTTCTACAAGTAGAAAATTTTGACTTTTGAAAGACAGATGCCGAGATGTGGAGGTGGTGCTATAATGTTTTGCAATTCCATGGAAGTGGAATAATAACAATAGCAGAGACCAGTGTGAAGTGGCATGCGTTAAATGGTGATTTTTCACGGCGCTTGAGATTTGAGAATTCTTTGCTCCTGGTCTAGTCTAGTCCCGTCGCGTCTATTTTTCTTCTTCTAATGATGAATGAGATTCTTCTTCTTTGAGTCCTAAAAAGGCAAAGCCAGCATTCGAATGAGCCAAGACATGATGGAAATTATGATGTAGGAAAGCTCTAACAGTCTGAACAGACTTACGAAACTAAATTTGGATCTTTGTATCCCACCTTTGCTTAAGTCTGACGACCCCTACATTTTTATAATCTAAGCTTGATGTTGTGGGTCAAGAATTCTCTTCTCCCCACCGCCAGGTTGGCTTGTAGATGCGATTACACTAATATAATGTATTGATGTAGCATTTTGCCTTTGATCAATAGACCATTCTGAAATAGTGCTGGTGGTGCTCTCCAGATCCAGGCATGTTCTGACGTAAAATAGTAAAATGTAGAAGTTTGTTGTTAAATGCTTTGAAACAAAACGTTGTATTCCCTGCTATTTTGTGATCCAAGTCTTCTGTGTGTGATCTGGATAATTTTGTATATTGGACACTGGACATTGGAATCTTTGAACTTTGGGCAATCGTCTTCCACTTTTGATTTGATTTTGGAGTTGTTCATGCTAAAGATGAGCAAACTACCTTGGGCAGGCTAGGTGTGACCTTGATGCCTTAGCCAAATGTTTCCTTCCGAATGCTTGAAAGGGCTTGAGTCATTTTCAATTCAAAGTGCTAGGTTGAAATTAGTGGTGTTTCATTGGCCCCTCTTTGTTGACGTCTGGAGGAATTCACTCAAGAGGCGTCGACAAAGAAGTGAAAACACCATGAACAAACAACTACCAAACATTAACCATCAGCCCTTAGTTGGATATTATCTCACCGTTTTGAAAAGTACATGGGATTGAGGGGATGTGGTTCAAGATGCAAGGGATTGTAACTAGGGGAAGTCAGGAGTTGATCAACAGTTATGATTGTTGTCGGGATTATGGGAGAGGAGTGCTCTCATGCAAATGAGCTGTATTTTGGTCCTTGTCCATAGCCAGTGTTCAGCAGACTCGAAGCCAAGACATAGGAAGTGCGTTCTTTGGAGAAACATGACTCCTATAGAGTGTTTACGAGGCCTGTTGTAAACAACCAAAGCCACACAATGATGTGCAACATAGTCTCTTTAACACACAAGTGTAACTATTTTTCAAGAAAATTGCCTTCTCGCCTGGGGCTTGTATGAGAATGGCCAATAGTCTTTTGTTTATGATGTCAACGGGGTCATAAAGACCTTTTCTATGCATTTTACTCTTTGACCTTTTTTGTTCTCTTTTTCTTTTCTTGTTTTCTTTTTTTGTTCTCACTTTATTTTATCTTTTCCTTTTTCTTTTATTTTTTGGTCTTTTTGAAAGAGCTTGCTTTTTTTTCCATGCTTGTGTATGAGCACTTGCATTTTGCATCATGTACTATGTATTGTATTTTGTGTCGCAACTGCTTAGAGAGCTATAGTGTATGCAACAGTGTATCAAGAGTTTTGAGGTGAGTAGAATGTATCAAGGGGCATGTAATCGATTAGGATAAGGGAGCATGATGGGGAATAGGGAATGTATCAGGAATCAGGAATGTACTTATGAATGGATTGATTAACCCAGTTGCGTGCATCAAAAAAAATATGATACCTTGTCGTCATGATGAAGTACATCTATGCACGAACGCCTCAAAAGTGTCATCCTACAAACACAACTCCAAGAAGACAAGAAAACCACAAATGAAACAATTAGCTAAACACTTTAGACAAGGAGATGGAGTCACCATATGCAATTTCCAAAGTAGACAGAATCATGAATAGCATCAGTTTCATTAGGGCCCCATGGGTTGAATCATGCAACAAGTCTTTGTGGAATAGGAACAGCCAACTGCAACAACAGATCTTTTCAAGTTTTGCCTGGTCGTCGAAGATGTCACTAGTTTATAGTCTTAACAAACTATTGTGGATTAGTTTCACATCATAACCCCTTGGACGGTGCCAATTTAGCGTCGTGGTGGACGGTGCATTGCTAGTTTATAGTCATGGCAGACTATGAAGAGGCAAACTAGTTTATAGTCTTAGTGGACTCTGGATGCTAGTTTATGTCATGGTGGATGGATGTAATAGTTTAGTGTCATATCGAGCAAAACTCTGTGATATCAGTTTTAAGTCATGATCCAGGACTACTCTGTGGTATCAGTTTTAAGTCATGATCTAGGACTATTCTGTGGTATCAATTTTAAGTCATGATGCCAGGACTATTCTGTGGTATCAGTTTTAAGTCATGATCCAGAACTATTCTATGGTATTAGTTTTAAGTCATGATCCAAGACTATTCTTCGGTATCAGTTTAAAGTTATGATGCCAGGACTATGATGTACCTCAAGTTTATCAGACATAGTACCTTTTCAAGTACAAGTGGTTTGTAGGATTGGCGAACTTGTTTTTGTCCATGTCAACAAGTTTGAATGCTTCCTTTTTGTATGCCTTGGTGACAAAATAAGGTCCTTCCCAATTGGCTGAGAATTTATTTGGATGTTCTCGGGCAACCTTAAGGACTAGATCTCCTTCTTTGATCAAGTGTTTGTGGAGATCGTGCTTGTGCCTTTGTCTCTGCTATTTTTGGTACCATTCAACTTGATCAAGAGTTCGTACACATTCCTCCTCTACCGAGTCAAGGTCGGTAATGCGCAATTCATTATTTTGGCTTTCATCAAGGAGATTAGAGAGAGTTATCCACAATGAGGAAACCTGCAATTCTAAAGGTAAAACAACTTCAGATCTGTATACAAGACTATATGGAGTTTTACCTGTGGACGTTTGACNTTCAGATCTGTATACAAGACTATATGGAGTTTTACCTGTGGACGTTCGACGTGTCGTTCTATAAGCCCACAATGCGTAGACTAATTGTTCATGCCATCATTTCTTACTCTAATTCAGCATGTTTTTGAGCACTATGATGATAGTTTTGTTTGTAGCCTTCGCTTGACCATTGCTCTGTGGGTAGTAAGGTGATAAAAACGCATGTTTAATGCCCAGACTTTCACCCAAGCTTTTGGTATCTGTGCTGTTGAATTGTGGCCCATTGTCGGTAACAATGGTTATTGGAATACCAAAACGAGTTACAATATTTTCCATTATAAAGGTGCAAGTGTGTTTTGATGTGGTCTTCCTAAGAGGGATAGCTTCCACCCACTTTGTGAAATATTTAATTACAGTGATAATGAAGCTATGGCCTACTGAGGATGACGACGTTATTGGTCCAATTAAGTCTAAACCCCATTTTTGGAATGGCCATGTGATTTATGCATTATGCAGTTTGTTAGGTGGCACATGTATCAGATTACCATGCTTTTGGCAGATGTCACATGTTCTAACCTTGGAGATGCAATCGTATTCCATGTGTGGCCAGTAATAGCCTAAGCATCTAATCTTCGTTGCCATTACTTTGGGTGCTATTTGTTCTACAATCGTTTAACCATCAATGCTACTAACTCACATTAGCAGAATACCTTCATATGATTTACGACACAAGGTGTCACCTATTAATGTGTATTGGTGAGAATGTTTTCGTACATCATCCTTTTGAGCATTTGTCAAATGTTGTGGAGGTTCGCCTCTTAGAAGGTACTCTTTTACATCATCATACCATTCTATTGCATGTGTTGTACTAATAGATGCTATAGGTACTTCATTTAGAGTGTTAATTATAGGTTCAACACAACTGGTTATAGAACTAGGAAATGCATGAAACATTTCAGGTGTCATGTTTAAGGCTAGTGTGGCAAGTGCATCAGCGATAGTATTTCTGCTTCTAGGGACATGTTGTATATCCACTTCTACTAGTTGCCTCACTAGATGTTTAGTCAAATCATAATATGGTTACAAATGGGGAGCTTTGCATGCGTAGACTTCAGCGACTTGATTAATAACTATTGCAAATCACCTCGAACTACAAGGCATGAGATTCCTAAAGTTCAGGCTACTTGAAGTCCTCTAACAAGACCTTCGTATTCTGCTACGTTATTGGTGCAAGGAAAGTTTAAGCGGTAGGCAGAAGGTTGGATTTCTCCATAGGGGTATGTTAAAATAGCTGCGGCACTTCCTCCTCGAGAGGTTGAGACTCCATCAAAGTAGAGGATTGCCTCATAATCATTAGGTACGATCTCTATACTGTTAACATTTTCATCTAGGAATTCAGGGTTTATCGTTGCTTGATCGTGTGTCGGCAAGACAGTTAGTTACATGGCTATTGCTTGACCTTTCGTGAAAGATTGAGTGACATAGTGTAAATCAAACTCTGCAATCATTGCTTTCCACCTAGCTAACCTACTTGACTCATAGATGTTATTAGTGATGGCACGGAGAACATTATCCTTACAGATGATGTAAACTTGATTACGAAAGAGATAATGTCATCATTTCTTCAAAGAGAAGATGAGGGCGAGGCATGATTTTTCTACGTCGTTGTATCATTGTTCATGGGCTATTAAAGCATCGCTTAGATAGTATACAGGGATCTCGGCCCCATCTTGACGTTTTTGACAAAGCATGGATACAATGGAAGAACCGGAAGTTACAAGATAGATGTAGAAAGGTTTGTCACTTTGTGGAGGATAAATAGTTGGTAGCTAGGCCAACTCTTGTTTTATGTTCTCAAACGCTTCTTGGCATTGTTGAGTCCATTGGAAATGTACATTCTTTCGTAATAGATGCTGCACAGGACTCAACTTATCTATCAGTCTTTCGATAAAGCATCTAATGAATTATAGCCTACCTTGAAGGCTGCGTAGTTCGGTAAGATTTCTTGGTAGTTGCATATTGGTTATTGCTTTAATCTTATCGGGGTCTACCTGTATCCCTGTTTCAGAAACTAGGAAATCAAGCATTTTTCATGTTTTAACACCAAAGACATATTTTTTTGGGTTGAGCCTAAGGTCATATTTGAGACTACATTTAAGCACTAAGTCTGGATCTTTTGCATGTTGTTCAGTTGTTTTAGACTTCACTACTATATCATCAACATAATCATTGAGCAAATTGAGCATGTAGTCACTAAATATGTATGTCATTGCTCGCTGATATGTAGCACTTGCATTTTTAAGGCCAAATGACATCATCGTATAACAAAATGTTCCCCAAGGTGTCATAAAAGTTATTCTGAGTTGATGCTCTGGATTAATTCTTATCTGATTGTAGCCTAAAAATCCATCCATAAAGGATAACAGTGCATGTCCAGCTATCGTGTCAATAAGTTGATCAATTTTGGGCAGGGGAAAGTCATCTTTTATATTAGCTATGTTGAGGTCATGAAGGTCAATGCATATGCGTATACTACCGTTCTTCTTGGGGACTACAACAATGTTTGATACCCAATCGGAATAGTCGATAGCTCAGATGAAATCAGCTTGGTAGAGCTTTGTGATCTCAGCGTGGACTGCTAATGCCACTTCAGGTCTAACCTTTTGTGCTTTTTTTTACTGGTTTGATTTTTTCATCAAGAATAATGTTATGTTGGATGATCCAGGGGTCTAGTCCTGCCATGTCTGTATATGACCATGCGAATGTTTTTATGTTGTCTTTTAAGACCTGAGTGATGTCACCTACGAGTTCTGGATCTAGTAAGGCACTTAATTTCAAGGTTCTGGCTCTGTCATTGACTGTGGTAATGGGGATTTCAACCAGAGGATCTTCAGTGATATTGTTAGCTTTTAGATCTAGAGTGTTAGCTACGTTTTTAGGCCAGTCTAACATTTCTTGAGTGGAGGCTATCAAATCGATATAGGTGGATGGATTTAGATCCAAAGATTCTGGGCAGATCGCTCTTTCTACATCTCTATATGGTTCGTTGAGAGACAATATTAAGAGGATGTTGTTGGTGGCCATGATACTCACTCCTCCTAATTAAAACAGGAGCAAAATAAGAGACACTCCCTTAGTAGGAGAGTTACAAAGTGTAAACAAACATAGGATAACTAAGCTGGTGTAATGTATAAAGACTGATGTAATGGCCTGAATTTAATTGTGGTAAAATGGTTGCATTCTTTCGTCATCTTGATCTTTTATGAAAATATTTTTGTTGTTTTTCATGTTTTTAATTGTTTTTCTTGTTTTCTAGAGTATATGTGTGCAACTAAATGTAACATAAATTTCTAAAGTGTAAAGCAAAATGTAAGGTGAATACTTGGAAAAGAAAGCAACGACCGTGCAAGAATCTAAATTGTAACTTGTAACCTGTAAGCAAAAATTCAATGTAAGATGACAAGAATTTGTAAATCTGTAACTTGTTGGCTCTAGTTTAAAGTTGTTTCAGGCTTGGTACATCGGTTTAAAGTCTTGATGGATTGTTGCATCTGTTGTTAAAGAAAAGATTACCAGTTTTATATCATGGTGGGCCAAAGGTAGTAACATTTTCAAGAAGTTTTAAATGGAACCAGCCATTTTTGACCGTGGCTAGTTTAATGTCATTGCGAACGTTTGTTGGCAGTTTTAACGTCATACTGGACAGTTCGTAGTTTAACGTCATTTCAGACAGTTTGTAGTTTAACGTCATTTCGGACAGTTCGTAGTTTAACGTCATTTCGAATAGTTCATAGTTTAACATCATTTTACACAGTTCATAGTTTAACGTCATTTCGAACAGTTCGTAGTTTAACGTCATTTCAGATAGTTCATAGTTTAACGTCATTTTGAACAGTTTGTAGCATTCGTTCTAGTTGTTGAGTTGTCTCTTGATCTTTTGTAGCTTAACGTGTGGGGCTGGGTGTATGGGTATGATTTTATATTCACCTTCCCCTTCATCGGTGATGTCAAAGGATAGTTCTGACCAAGAGACATCAGTAGGAATGGCTCTTATGTCTGCGTCTTCTTGTGTTTCTTCAGTGCTAGTTGGATTGTGA
>MNCI01015735.1:269429-285593 GCA_015680685.1 Gnetum montanum | reverse complement strand
AATAAGGAGGACCTTCTCAAGGTGCAACTAAACACCTAGGGGAAGGCAGAGGCCAAGGACCTCATGAAGAACATGCAAAGTAGGAGGCAAAATCATTCAGCATCCATCAAGGAACTCCTATTACTACACAATATAGCCAAGAAAAAGGGGAAGAGGTGAGGGCCCAAGCCTATGAACAGGAACAATGACTATTCGTGGCATGGCATGTCAAGGCCAATCAAGTGTTCCCACAGTTGCTGTGATCATGGGAAGTGCTAACTCCATTAAACATGGGAACATTAGCATGGATGGCTCATAATTATTAGATAGAAGAGAAGCAATGTTAGGTGCTTCTTCAATGGTATTAATCTCAGAAGCCTAAAGTATAGGACAAAGGAAAGGCACCCATGGAGGAGCCACTACCATCAAGAACCACATGAGTTCCAACAAATTTTTGTGATTCTGTGTCTATGTTCCAATTTTATTTTTGTTCAATCCCATACTATGACATGAATAAATTTCTAGTCAATCAATAATCCCATACCTATCCACTCTGTAATCAATTGAGCTTGTTCCTCACTTTCTTTAACTTGAGGACAAGTTGTTATTTAGTCGTGGGGGTATGATGAATCATGGTTTGTCAGGTGCTGATATTGGATCCTTGATATCAGACCCTTATTAACTAGGTGATGATATCGAATCCTTGATATCTGATGAGTCCTAATATTAGACCCCTATTATCGGACACCTAATATCAGACTTGTGTTAACTAGGCTGCATCGATGAGGCCCCATTAACGTCACTACATTTACGTGGCCCTATCGACACATCTGTCTAGTCGGACCTCTTTGCTGTAATCAACACCTGACAAACCATGATTCATCATGACCCCATTATATAAGCATTTGTTGGAGCATTACAGGAATGGATCAATTAGGCAACAACACAATGTTTCCCTTCATGTCATGCCACCATAGCTATTCATCATGATGTAGGATGAAGGTGAAATTACATACATACTCATCAAGATGAGCATATACCACTCAATATTGCTAAGGCACTGGTTGATGAGCCCCATCAGACTTGGGTAGAGAAGTGCTCTTGTGAGAAGAAGACATTTTCAATTAGACAGCAAAAATGTAGTTTACCTTTAAATTTTGTTGTAGCAATTGTAAAGTATGGTACAACTTTAAGGTTCATTCTAATGATTTGAATAATTTTAGTAAATACTAGATAGCACACGAAACAACCAAAAGGTCCCAAATAATAGCACCAATGATGAGTGGTGAGGTACCCATATGTCCAACCATATGAATCACTAAGGCATTCACACGCAATCTGGTTGAATTTTGTGGACCTATAGTTCTCTAGTGCACTAGTTCTTCTAGTAAGTGAAATGGGCATTGATAATGTTTGTTGTCTTCCCAAATACACTTGTGAAGCTCAAGTATATGCTTTACGTGTAATTGAGGTACGTGATTTTTATCATTTTATATTTTATAAGTTTAATTGCTTACAAAAAAAATGAAAGGTAGATTAATTTAAGATCTAATTCATTCATTACCTAGCTAGCCTAACACAAGTACCCATTTCACTTTCTTAGACGCATCCTGAACACATATAACACTACTGCACTATCAAATGTTAAACGTTGCTAGGTTACCAAACACTATATGTAAGCTTGAAGTGTTCATGCTTGTGTTCATTAATAACTAGAAATTAATTGCTTAATTTAAATGCATTAAAGTAAAGTACATGAAAGTAAAGTGCATTAAAGAAAACATTAATCTATTCTTAGTGCTACAAGGATTATCAAAAGGGTTCATTTTTATTCTTGTCACACTGCTATGCTCAGGTACATCAATGTTTGAACAAAGATCTGTATACACTCAAACTCTTGCTACAGGCACTTAGAAAATATTCTAACTCTAGAGAAAATAAACTACAAGAGCTTCGCTACTCTATGCAAAAACTATGAAAGACTATTTGGAAATCGTGAGCCCAAGCACTATATTTATAGGTCAGTATATTCCCCATGATATCTGATATCCGATATTGCTTCTAGGGCTTCAACATCAAATACTTGATGTCAAGGCTCTGATATCAGGTACCCGATATCAAAGCATGCAAAAACATGATTCATCAATATGACTTGCCATGTCACTACAATTCTTTTCAAACAACATCTTTTTTTCTAAAATCACAATTAGAAATAGATACCTTCCCATTCTTAAATAATAGTTCATCTTGAATATGATAGTTTCTTAACTAGTCTATTCTACTCAATAATGGCTTCTTGAGGCTTTTCCATATCTACCCAAAATCACAATCATGCTCATACAAATTAGCAAAATCATCCATACCTTCCACATGATGTACACTAAAAATAACCATATGCACGTTAGACAATGCATTAGTTGCCACATTGGCTTTTCCAATTTTATGTTTCAACACAAATTAAACTCTTACAATTGGGAAACCCACTTCATGTGCTTTGCACTCAACTTCTTTTAAGAGTTTAGAAATTGTAGTGCTTTGTGGTTCATCATTAAGATGAATTCCTTCAACAATAAGTAATATCTCCATTATTTAATTTCTTGAAGAATAGTGTACAAATCCTTCTTATATATGCTATATTTTTAACTTAATTCATTCAACTTTTCAAAAAGAAAGCAATATGCATATCTTCTTGTGAAAGTATTGCACCAATGATAAGTCCACTTGCATTTACCTCTACTTGAAAAAGCATCTAAAAACTTGGAATTGTAAGCATCGATTCACTCTTAATCTTTAATTTCAACAAGTCAAAGCTCTCTTGGGTTTAATTATCCTACCTAAAATATTTATTTTTCTTTAACAAAGCAAACATAGCCCACAAAATATTACTAAATGTTTTTATAAATTGTTTATAAAAACCTACTAAATTGAGGAATGATCCTACTTTTCTAACATTCTTAGGGGTTAGCCAATCCATAATATCCTTCACCTTGGTAGCATCCATTTGAATTTGGTTTTTAGAAACCATATGTTCTAAATATGTGATTTCCCTCTTAAAGAAATGGCTTTCATTCACATTGATCACTAACTATGCCTCCTCCAACTTAAGACACACCATTCATAAGTGATTCAAGTGCTCTTTCTTATTAGAGCTATACACCAAAATATCATTAAAAAAGATAATACAAGACTTACCAATCAAGTCTTTTAATACATCATGCATCAACCTCATGATTGTATTAGGTGTATTTGTGAGCCCACATGGCATCACTAACCACTCAAAAAATCCAGCCAACATCTTGAAATTTATCTTTTAATTGTCACCAGTCTTAATTCTAATTTGATGGTAACTACTCTTCAAATCAATTTTACTAAAAATATCCATATTAGTAAGGACATTAAGAATATCATCCATCATTAGAATAGGAGATTTGTACCTCACTACCAATGTGTTCACTTCCCTAAAATAAATTCATATATTTCATTCATCATTATTATTCTTTGGTACTAGCACTGCTAGAACTACATAACATGAAATGAATTTCCTCACATTTGCAAGTAACTCCTCTACTTACCTTTGTAATCCTAACCACTGATTTAGTGTCATTTGTTAAGCTCTCTCATTTGGAATGGTAGCACTAGGGATGAAATCAATATGATGCTATACATTCCTCATTAGTCAAAATTCATCCAGTTTCCTCTTGAATACACTGGAAAATTTCTCCTTCAAGACTAGCACACTTGTAGGAAGTTTAACTTGCACATCATCACAATTAGAAGAAATTGTTAATATAGCATAGGGGCACCTCCTTCAATTCCCTTATTCTCTTCCCTACATGTATGCTTTTGTAGATTTCAAGTTCCATGGAGACATCTTGAAGGTCATGGAATCATCTTATCTAAGATCTAGCCTCTCATGAGAGATGTCTTGGAACATAGAAAATGACTAGATCAAGTGAAAACCTTATAGGAGACATACCTGAGTCAAGGAAGAAATCTTGGTAGAGTTCAGATGAAGTCTCAAACAAGACATCTTGGAAGCAACTATGACATCTCATGATTTTAAGATGTCTCAAAGAAAAAGGTAAGAAGTCTTAACCAAGACATCTCAACATGTCTCTAGCAAGGATGAGACATCTTCCCTACATTTCTAGTTTAATAGTAAGACATCTCAGAAAGGCAAAAGATAACCAAAAGAGGTAGGAAAACTTCAAAAATTACCGTTCCAAGTTTGAAAATAACAGAAACATGGAAATAATGGAGGATCTTCAAGTTGAGCTTGAGGAATGTTTCTTAGGATTTTTGTCTAACTTAATTAATAAATATGGATTATATTTTATGCTTGTACCATAGAGAGATGTAATTGAGATTACATGAGATCTCAAGATAGCACATGTAAAGAGTGGATTACAACTCTTGGTCAATTGACTAAGTATTAGTATAGTACATCTTGTGTCTTATGAAATGAGATCTCAACCCCATGTTATGGAAGAGACTCTTTACTGATTATGCTTTGCGTTAAGAATAACCATTATGTGGTTGTAGATCCTCGTTCTTTGCAACATTATTTGAGTATGAGAGAGGTTATGTTTAGATGTTTTGTGGATTTTGGGAATCCTTTGTAATCTTCTTAAAATAATTGAAGATAGCTAGTTTTCTTGAAATTAATTCTTGATGAGCAACAGGTACCCCTATGCCCAACCATACGAATCACAAGCATTTACACACAATTCGGTCAAATTTCATGGATGCTCATCATTGGAACCATTGTTAAGGACTAGTAAATGCATGTTGAGTAATTAATTTCACAAAGTTCATTGTATCAAATCTCAACATTCAAATTCATAACTCTAAAGTAAGTACACTTAAAAAAACATCTTAAACCATAACATAGCTTAAAACAAGAATACAACATCACCTACCAAGGAACCATAGGGAAGCAATGACAAAATTGATGAAGAAGAAGAATGGAGGATGCTAATGCAAACAACAATCACTTATGCTTATATTGATCCTTATCATCCAAATTTTACTTTTATTTTCCATCAAGACAGATAAATAAGGTGGAGAGACATGCAAGGCAACATAGTCTTGCCTCCAAAACATGCAGCACTTAGCATACTCCAAAATGCCTTAAGGGGAATGCAATTAGACCAAATTTAGAAGGGTACCATGTGACTTAGCACATGACAAGACCCTATGAATCTACAACGGAGCAAATGAGAAAAGATGCTATTATAGAAATCAAACATGCACACATCAAAGGGAAGTAGGTCAACACTTCTATTGTCTTGGAAGAACTAGATGCTTATGCATTTATCATAGAACAACTACACCAAAATCATGAAGAGTCTTCAAAAACACCTATCATCAGACTTGAGGAACTTGACAAAGTTCAAATTCATTCCACTCTAGCAGAGACACCTAGGAGGGAGTTTATTGACTCAAAGTGTAAGTAGGACTCAAGGCCAAGAGTTTCTATTAGGCCTTACAAAGGAGAACATAGGAATCATGAAAGGAGGACAAGCTAGCATATTCTCCTACTACCTCATCTGCCTCATCATGATCATCAGTAGACTTTGATAGAAGAAGATACAAGTACTGAGATTATGATAGAGAAGAAAGAAGAACTCATGATTATCATTATCTTTATTCAAGGCACTCTAATTTAGAAGATGAAGGATATGAGCAAAGAAGCTAAAGGGATCAAAAAGAGGCTCACAAAAGGGATGAGCACACAAGGGGGAACTACTACGACAAAGCACATGAACTCGATCATGATGATGAACCCTTGATGATAACCTATAGCAAGATAAACATCTAGGAAGCTATACGCATATCAACTAGCACATGATGGATAGTCATATCAAATGAATCAATATGAATAACATGACAAGATTTCAAGGTGGTTATAATGTTAATCCACAACACCACCTCCAAGCTTTCCATGATGCATGAACCCTACAAAACATTGAAAGTGACTAGTAGGAGTTGAAGTTGTTTCCAAGAATACTTGTGAAAAAGGTAGAGACCTAGTATATCTCACTCAAATCTAAAATAATCAGAAGATGAAGTACCATGCTAGAGATCTTCATTGATAAGTACCAAACCTACTCCTGAGTAACTTAAGGAAATAAATCCAAGGATGAAAGTAAGGAATTCATGAAACCCTTGATGCAACAATGGGAAGATACTTTTCACTATTGCATAGATGCCCAGGCCATGGATTCTCATAGTGGGAGCAACTAAGGCACATTGTAGATTGGTTACGAAATAAGACCAGAGAGACTCTTGGGATTTATGCCCAAGGTCGACTATCCAAAATGACTACCCATTGAATCTAGAGATTAATTGATTAAGTCACCAAGGAGAAAGGAAAATTACAAAATAGAGAATTAGCTAAAGAATACAATAGAGATCCATTTATTAGGAAAAGGAATGTATGAGTTTGTGACACATAGGAAAATGAGATCTTAAATCAGGAAATTCAGAAGAAAACTCTATTGATCCAAAAATCTATCATTGATGTAGCAGCACAGGTAGCAAAAATGTGGGACCTAGTAAATGAGAGATGTATAACAATCCTAAAGATTATGCAGGAGAGAGTAGAGAAAGCCTTTGGAAAGGGTAAATACAAGAACAAGAAGAAAGATATTGGACAAAAGGCCAAAGTGGCTTCAATGGTTAAGTGTTCAGACACCAACTCCATTGATGAGGAAGGATGTGCTATGTGTTAGTATGAATATCCCAAAGGATGTTGTCTAGTAATGGCACATTTACAAGAGACTAGAGCATATGTAGTTAATCCTAGATTTGGTAAAAACTAGATGCCCAAAAGGTTTCCTTATCCTTAAGGTAACTACAGGAAGAATTTCCAACCCACATACTATCCTAGAGAAGCTTTGCCACAACCATAAGAACAATACTATCAACAATGATAACAATCCCAATTGTGGGCCATGCTATCACCTCACCAACAATATCCATATAGGCAACCAAATCCATATGAGTATTTTGTACAACATCTAATCTCTCCTAGTAATGTTGTTATCCAAACTCCACAATACTACCCCACAAAGTATCACAAACCAACACTGCCAATAACAAATCTAAACCCATGCATGCATTCATCAACAGTTGGTTCAAATCAACACGTGAATCCTCTACCACCAGTGCCACCTCCTATCATGTAGGGGGAACTACCATTACAATTGTAGCAAAGAATGCAACTAGGATGGTTAGTTTGCAAGAGGAGGTGATTGCATGCAAATCACAACTCAAGAAACAACCATTCTTTCGAATGAGCCCTAAAAAGATTTGATAGATGGGGAATACATATACTTCCATTTCATCTACATCAAATCCTCCTCAACACAACAAGCTTCTATCTTCATCAAATCCAAATGTCACAATTATCATGCTTACTCAGATGATCACATGTTGGATAAAGGTAGGGTCTCTTCCATAGAAGTGAACTAATCCAAGAAGTCCTTTAGTTTACCTCTAGATAGCAATTCAAAAGCCATGCAAAGCTCTACTTGATTTTAGGTTCATATAAATCTAATCTCATAAGACATGTGCCAGGTTTGGAATCTACCACCACTAAAGAAAAGTAACATCCAGTTAGAGCTTGCAAACTAACCAATCATAGTTCCACTCTGACAAGTTGAAAATGTGATTACAACCATTAATGGTTGGTCTTACCCTATGGATTTTCTAGTCATTCATGTGGGGAGGTATAAAGGATAATTTCCAATTATTATGAGAAGAGCTTGTCTTAGCACTATTTATGCTAAGCTTGCAATTCATGAATTTTCCTTAGAGATCTCCAAGGAAGAGGAAGCCAGTATCATACAAAGATGAAGAATTCCTTGTATCACATACAGTGATAATGGATGCAATTGCATGCAAAGAATATGGGCTATCAGATGAGATGATACCAAAGCATGCAATAAATGTGTAGAAAAAGTATGTGTGCAAAATTTTTTGTATGTAGTAGCCACACATTTCTACAAGTACATGGATTTAGAGGAACAAATTGTTAATATCTACATTGAAAAACTAATAAGTTGGAGAAATTAAGGGAAAGGCACTTCCACCCATGAACAAATCAAGAAGAAGAGATAGACTGGGGACATTTGGAGATTTCAGAAACTATGGAACTAGAGCCGTTAAACCTGAAGCACCTACTGACAACATTGGAATATGCATTCTTAAATAATAAGAAATTGGTAATAACCAATTCTACTTTGAAAGAAGAACAAGAAAAAATTTGCTAAAAGTGATTAATAGATGACCTACTACATTTGCATAGTCTTATGATGAGATCATGGGAATTGATCCAAGAATCTATCAACACTGGATATACATTGATCCATCAATCAAACCACGACACCAAACCCAACAAAGGCTCAATCCTAAACTCAAAGAAATATTTAAGTAAGAGTTGGAGAAATTTCTAAAGGCAAGATTCATCTATCCTATTGCACATAGTGAATGGGTTAGTTTCTTAGTAATTTTTTCAAAGAATGAGGGACAAATGATGAGTCTGCATTGACTTCTAAATGTTGAACATCACTACATTCAAGTATGACTTCTCTTTGCCATTTTTTGATCAAGTCATGGATACCATTATAGGACATGAGTATTATAGTTTTCTGGATGGATACAGCGAATACAATCATATTTGCATTACACATGAGGACTAGGAGAAAATAAAGTTCACCAGTCCATGGGGAATGTTTTCATACAAGCAGATGTCATTTGGTCTTTGTAATGTGCCCATAACATTTTAGAGGCTTATGCTCAGAATTTTCTAGAAACAAATTGGAAATGTCATAGAAGTATTTATGGACAAATTTTCAATGTATGGGCTCGATTTCAAGTAAGCGTTGGACTGGTTGAAGTAGGTACTCAAAAGATGTGTTGAAACTAATCTTAAACTAAATTGGTAGAAAAGCCATCTCATGGTCTATGAAGACAAGTGTTAGGACATAAAATCTCCCAAAAAGGTATAGAGGTAGATCCTAAAAAGATTAGAGTCGTATAGAATATCACTTAAAGGCCACAAATAGTGACAGATTTGAGATCATTCTTAGGCCACATGGGATACTATAGAATATTTGTAGAAAATTTTTTAAAGATAGCTAAACTGCTTGTGGAACTCACAAAGAATGATGCATTCCTTGAATGGATAGAGTCATGTGAAAAGGCATTCGAAGTTTTGTAGTAGAAACTAGTAGAGACATGAATCCTCCAAGCTTTGGATTAGTTAAGACCTTTTCATATTATGACTAATTCTTCCAACTATGTACTTGATGTAGTACTAACATAATTAGATGATCAAAAGATACCTTACTATATACACTATGCCAACAAGAGCATAACTGGAGCACAATTAAACTACACCATAATAGAAAAGGAGTTGATGGACATGGTGCATACACTTGAGAAGTTCAAACATGATGTGCTCGAATATCAAATTTATGTCCATACTAATCACAGTGCCATCCAATTTCTTATGAACAAACCAATGATCAATCCTAGAGTGATATGATTGCTTGTAATTTTTCAAAAATTAGATGTCATAATGATCGACAAAAAGGGAATAGAAAATGTCATAGTTGATCATCTTTCAAGGTTGAAATGATATCTCAAAGATCAAGTAGAACCTTTATCAAACCAATTTCCCATTAATGATCTATTTATCAAAATAGCATAGGTTGTGAGTGCAACAGGGAAGCCATGGACTATAGAATACCCAACATATCTATCAACACAAAAGCTTCCTACTAAATGAAGTAGGAAATAACATGAACAATTCCCTCATAGAGAAAAATGAAATATGAAAATAAATGATAATCTATGCAATATTATGCAAATGAACTTGTCAAATGGTGTGTGCTAGACTATGATCAACAAAGAGTCTTACAAGATGTCCATGAAGGCCCATGTGGTGGCCAATACACAAGGTGTAGAATAACACTAAAGCTGATGATGGTAGGCTACTTCTAGCCTACCTTATTTAGAGATGTCCACACTTTTATGTAATCTTGTGAATGATGACAAAGAGATGGAGGAGTTATGACTAGATATGAAGTGCCACAACACTAGATATAGCCACTTGAACCCTTTTACATATGGGGAGCAACCATACATTATTCAAGCCATTTATCCATCTGGTGCCTTACATACCTACCATCCATTTCATCCACATCAGCTCATTCTTTTCAACATCCAACAAGTGAAATTCTATTATGAACACTCCAAGGAATCTTCCCAGTCCACCCAACATACCTATTATATCTTTCGACTAACTAATTCTAATAATAGTCATGGGGGTGTCAATATGGAACCGTAAGTACTTTACTAAATTTTTTCTTTTCATTTCATTTTTCACATTCTTTGACATTTTCTGATTCTTTTATACTTTTCTATTTCTTAAATTGTCAATATTCTTTAACGTTTTTTCAATTCTTTAATGATCTTTCGTTCTTTAACATTTTTCATTCTTTCATCTTTTTCCAATTCTTACTATTTATCTTATACTTTACTTTCATGACTTTTGTAAATAATTTATAGTGCTAATAAAACACATTAAGAATAAGGCAAGATGCAGTCCAATAAGATGAAGATTTCTCTATGTTATCAAGTCATAAGGGACTGATTATTTGAATAATAAGACCACAACATTCATCAATCCATTCCATTAATAAGAGGTTCTTACCATGGCCATAATGATATTCTTTCCATTATACAACTAAGAATAAACTTGTGAGCATTATGCTTAGACCAAAAAGTGAAGAACCAAGTGGAAATGTAAAGGGTGTGACATCAAGGGGATTCATGGACTCTCTTTGATTACTTCTGTTAGTTTTATCCTATTGCTTAGGTTGTATTATATCCTTGTAGATCTAATGAAAATGGGAAGTAAGAGTAACATAAGTGCTACCTTACCATGTCACTGGGAAGACATGTTACCTATTCTTGAAGGTAGTCCTTTGGTAAGGTTCATATAAATAAAAATAAAACTCATGCATACAATAAATTTCTGGGGATCCCACTAGCTAGGCATGGTACCCATGCCTAAAGGTAGGTCACTTCTCAAGAATTTTAGAAAATAATAAGTGTAATGAATAACTCCTCCCTTGGATAATACGCCAAGTGACAATACTAATAGCACCAATGGTAGTCGTACAATTGTAATTCCAAGAGATGAAACAATGTGATGTCACTACAATATGGTTTGGACTTGGTTTGAATCTTAGACAAAAAGGCTAATGAATACTTTAAACACTAATAAAACACAATAATTCATTACTCCTATGGTAAGATATCTCACATCCCAATTTCTAAAATTCCTTCTAAGTCTATTTCATATCACTATATGAATGATCACAACTTGTAGTTTATTGTAACATAGCGTAATTTTCCTAACTTGGGAATACAAACCTATGTGTTTTTCTTAACAGGTATGCATTATATTGAACTCCTTAAGTGCCTAAGGACACTTCTAGACATGGTTATACAAGGGAATTAAGGTTTGGAGCATACTTTAGGGAGGAGCCACTTGTATAATCGTTGTATCTTGTAACTACCAAATAATTCCACATCATCTTGAGCCTTCCAACACCAATAAACATCCATAAAACTTTCCAAATCATTCAACTATCTATTCCAACAACATGAACTCATTACCCTTCTCATCCATCTTATCCACACTTCATGAACTTTCATGGTACAATATTCCTTCTTTATAAGCTTTCTATGCTAAATTCTCAAAAGATATGCATCATCCATAGCTCAAGATCCTCTGATCATGCTTTCTACCTTCTAAACATTTGACATTATTCATTTTTCATCCTTAAAAGTTATTGAAAAATGTGAGTTTTTGGCCTCTACTATTAGATCTTGGATCTTCAATATTTAAGCCTATAAAATCTATATATAAGCAACGAACACATAGTTAGTTTTTTCACATTTCACAGTTCAAGCCTATCAAGATTTTCCATTTTTCTTTTGCAATTTGAGCTCTGACCTCCTAGCTTTCCCAAGCCATAACTTGCACACTATCGCTCTGATTTTCATGACTTTCAAATCTATTTGATCCCAAAGTGCTCATCTTATTCGTGGGGGGTGCTAGTAAGGAAAATCCAAGTAAATTTTTTGAAATCTCTAACACTAAGAAGTATTGTAAGGGTGAGTTTAAAGGAAAGTAACAAGAATTTTTAAAGAAAATTATTCATATTAAGGCCAAAAAACTTTAATAAGACTCCTAATAAACCATACCAATTATCTTAAGCCATAGAAAAGTGCTAATGGGGTTACTTTTTAAAAAATTTCCTATCTTTCCAAAAGAACTTAATGTAACTAAGGGTATGAGTAAGGTATATAACCATTTAGAATTTATGAGGATAATTTAGTAACTTCAAATCCTTGATTGATTACAGATGGTCCCAATGAGAATGGCACAAGGTGAACTTCCACAACCAATACACAAGAGACCAAGAGGCTATGGGAGAGGCCAAATGGGGGAACAAGAGCCCCAAGTAGAACATGTAAAGCAGGAGGCTCAATCCTTCAGTATCCATCAAGAAACCCCTATTACAAGATAATCAATCTAAGTAGAGGTAGAAGGACTTTTAGAACAAGGATAGCATCTCACATTGTCATAAGAATGCCTCCAAGTCATCTAGAAGAAATCACTCTTGACCATAGTAATTATGGAAATGAACTTTGGTCCATATGTGGAATTCATTCTAGAGGTAGTAAGGATGCAACTTCAAGTGTCACTGCTATGACCCATCCTATGAAACATTGGTGAATGGTATCTAGGGAAGACCTACCAATTCTAACATAATAAAGAAGAAGATGCTACAGTCAACATAGAGGAAGTCTCCATCTCATATTCAATGAAGGAAATAGCGGAAGCTCTAAATGTGCCCAATGAAGGGACAAGGTTAGCGCATTTGTCCACTAGATCAAACACAGAAACCAAAAAAATGTGGCTAAGAAGAGCATACGACAAAGAAGATAAGGAGTAAATTGAGCTAACTCTGGATGAAAGAATATATTCTAAAATTAGAACATATCACCTATTTACCATCAAAAGACTCAACAAGTTATCCACCTGTGCACCTGGAGGAAGTGTAATCCTGATGGGGAGATATAACACCAATCTCATACAACTCTATTTATGGAAATTTAGAGGTGGTTCAAGGAAAAAAAGGCAAGAAAGCTCATACTTCCATTCCCTTCCCTAATTAGGAAGCTATGCAAATGTGTTGGAATCCTAGGACACACTAATGACGTCCTCAAAAAAGCCCAGAATGCCATATATGCTAAAATTCTCAAGCTAGCACAACCAAAGAAAGATCAAGTGGAGGAAGAGATAGAAGCTAGGGAAACCACACCCACTAAATAACAAAAACAAGCTAGTTCTAATGGTCAATAATAGCTACAATAGTACGTTCCACTGCCACTACCACAGGAGTATAGGCCATCAATGAATCATCTGCAACAAATTGCAAAAACTATCAATTGAGGAACACAGGAGGAGGCCAACCTCTACAGAGTGATTGATAGTGCCATTAAACCCATAGTTTCCATAGATCCTAGGAGTGGATAGATATATTTATAATTAGGAGTAGAGGTCCATTGATCACAACCGATTTCTAGGAATGCTGCATTATTCTAAGTGGTGCTTAAAATAGGAGAAGGAGCCATGGTTGTGGTTATGCAGCACCAAGATGTAGCAACAGCCATAAAAGTGATCATAGATCAGATTAAGGAATCTTTTAATGTATCTATTGTGCCACCAATGGATCTAACTAGTGCCGAAGATGCTCAGATGCTATCTAGAACCTCAATGACTTCTACTATTCATGAGGACATACTAGATCAACTACTACAGACTAGACAATACTTTTTTGACATCACAAGTGATGTTACTTTAGTGCAATCAGCACTTATAATGACAAAGGATAAGCTAGTCATGGCAAAGACTAGGGCGGAGCATGCAAAAGCTGAAATCCTTAGATTGCAAGAAGAGCTTACAACCTTGAAGGCTAAATGTAAAGACCCAATTCAATTCATTACACCTGACTAGATTGAATAATTAAGAATGGAGCACATCAACCACCTGATAGAGAAGAATATGTAGATGGAAAATGAGAATGAGAAAGTGATGTAGAATGCCTCAATAGCAGAAGCACAAGCATATGCACATGCTAATGCACTCACTGTAGCACAAGAAGAAAACACACAACTTGCTATACATAACACCAAGTTAAGCAACATTGAGAAGCAGAAAAATATCCTAGAATAAAGCATCCATTAGTTGAAAGAATAATTTATAAGGATTAATCAAGACATGAGTTGCTTAGTAAGAAAGAACCAAATCCTCTCAATGAAGGAGGTATGCATGATTAGAAAGAAGTCAACCATTGAGATCAATGCGTGGCAAAATCAAGTTAAGAAGCATGAGAAGCTTAAGGAACACTTTCGTTACCATGTGGGAATGTATAAGAAAATCAATGAGAATGAGATACAAATGACTAAGGCTTGAATTAGTGCCATATCAACACAGAACCCAGATTGGTAGCCCATATTGGACAATTATGCTCACATCCACTAGGTAGAAGTGAAAAATAAATACCTACAAATAGAATATCTAAAAGAGTACATGGGGTTAGCTAACCTTCATTATGCTAACTTGGCCATGTTAATAGCAGGTAGGTCCTAAAATCAAGTTGAACATTAATTAGCAGCCACATATGCCTTATATGAAAAGAAGTTTGCAAATCAAAAAGATGCCTTATAGAAACATTAGGTGGCAAACTCTAAATTAGAAGTAGTAAAGGCTAGCTACCAAGGGCAAAAAGATGTTGCAGCTAACCTGGCTAGAAGACTGTCAGATTACCATGAACTATGAGTAAAGTCCAAAGCATTTGAAGAAGAGAGAAGATAGTTAGTGACATGCTATGTCAAAGCTAACTAAATATTTCTACAACTACCATGTCCATGGAATGTACTAGCTCCATCACACATTACACAATAAGCATGGACTGTACATGACCTAAGAACGGAGGAGGAGAAACTTCAAGAACTACTCAACAAATATAAATTTTAAAATGTTGATGACAAAGGAAAGAAACTGATGGAGAGGCTGCCACCACCAAGCACTACATAGGCTACATCGAGCTTCATCCAATTTTGTTTTGTGTCAAAGTTACCCTTTCATGTCTTATGTAATTTTTGTAAAACCACCAATGCGGCATAAAGTGTCATGTATATAGTTAAGTTATTCATGTAAATCTACCTTCCAATTTTGTAAGGAACTCTATCCTCATTTTCTTTTAACTTAAGGATGAGTTTTTAGTCAATTGTGGGGGCATGATAAAGTAGTTTTTCAAGGACTATCATATCATAGCACTAGCTACACTATCATATATGTGATATCATGGGATGCATGTCAACCTATAAATACAACACTTAGGTGCATGGATCTGCATAGGTTTTCATTCCATAGAAACTAGAATCTTTCAATTTATTTTCATGATTTTGCACTTAGAAATGTGAATGCCTATAGTGTAGTGTGACATAGTGTATGGATTCTTTATTCAAGCATCTTGTACTTGGACACAAGTGTGACTAGCAATAAAGATTGAGCTATTTCATACTATTGTAGCATTTGGCTAGTTTATAGTTTTACTTAGAATAATGTTTATTGTTTTCTTAGTTAATGTTTAAATTTCCATGAACTTTACCATTACTATTGTTAAGTGGAATAAGTATGACTGATCTTGAACACTTAAGTGTAATTGCTTGGTAACTGATGAGATGTGGTTCACATGAGCCGTGATATTGCGTCGTCCCCTATGATGTCGCGTACGCGATATCGCGGTCCACCGCCAAATCTATAAATAAGAGGCGACATTCCCCTTATTTTCCATCCTAGGCTAGAAGTAGGGAAACTCTGTCAGATTGATCACTCCAAAGATAGAATATTTTCCATATGCCCGCAGTAGGAGTCCCCAAGTGAACAGATCTTTATTCGAGCAGCTTTGTACCTGAACGCAAGTTGTGTACAGCAATAAAGATGAGCTTTGTGAATAAACCTTGAAGTGCATGGAATAGGATCTATTACTTGTTATTTTCTTACATGTTATTTCTTACCTATTATTTATT
>MNCI01015735.1:223451-254605 GCA_015680685.1 Gnetum montanum | reverse complement strand
ATTAACCCCAAGTGTTTCTTGTGGCGTTAAGGCATTTAGTCTGCGGAGTTCGACCGGATCGCGTGTGCACGCTCATATTCATATGGTTGAGTGTAGGGGTACCTCGCCACTCATCAAACACTATGCTTGGTCTATTCCAAAATAACCTAGAAAAGATGTGTTGTAGGAAAAGAAAGTTTGGAGGCAAAAATATAAGAGTTCTGAAAGGGGCATAATTGCACAAGTTGCACTCTCTGCTATATAAAGTAGCACTTGGTACATTGACAAAAAATGTTCAAAACATATGACAGGAAACAAATCTCAATTTGTATACCTTTCAAAATAAAACTATGGAACTATCACCTTTAGAGACGGCATAGAAGCTCAAATTAAATGTATTGGTACCATTGAAGTTAAGGATTAACCTACTATTAATCAAGTATTTTTTGATGAAGATCTTAAACATAATCTTCTTAGTGTTAGTCAACTTTGTAATTTAAAGTTTAATGTTACCTTCTCTAAAAATACTTGTAAAGTGAAAGATTCTCTATCCAAAACAATTATTATAGAAGAAAACAAAAAAGCAAATGTTTATACTATTGTTTTTGGACATATCCTAACCTTGAATTCAAGTGCCTAATTAGCAATATAGGTGATGTTCATATATGACATAGGAAACTAGGTCACATCAACAAAGAATTCTTTAAACCCTTGTCTCAAAAGATATGGTTTGAGAGCTTCCCAAACTCAAGGATTTCTCCTTGAATACTTGTAAAGCATGTTAAAAAGAAAAGCAAACAAGGGTAAGGTTTGGTAAGAAAAATTGCATCTCTACCTCTCATCATTTAGAATTACTTCACATGGACTTGGTTGGTCCCTCTCAAACTCTTAGTTTGGGAAAGAAATGGTATTTTTTAACTATTATTCATGATTTCTCTTATTTTACTTCAATTTCTTTCTTATATCATAAGGATAGAATTTTGATCATTTCATGAGAATTTGTAATAAGATACATAATGAAAAGAAATACGCTATCAAAGTCATCAAAAGTAATAATGGGGGATAGTTTAAAAATGCTAGATTTGACCAATATAATCAGATGAATGACATTCTACATTAATTTTTTGCTTCCAAAACTCCTTAATAAAATGGTATTTTAGAAAGGAAAAATAGGATTTTGAATAAAATGGGGAGAAAAATCTTGAATGACAAAAACATTCCTTATTGCTTTTGGGCTAAAGTAATCAACAAAACATTCTATGTCTCCAATAGAGTTATAATATGAATATTCACTACTAAAACTCCTTAAGAATTATGGACTGGTAGAAATCCATCAATTGGTTATTTTCATGTTTTTTATTCAAAATGCTATATTCTAAATGAAAAAGATGCTCCAAGAAAATTTTATTCCAAAATTGATGAGGGAATCTTTCTAGGATATTCAACTATTAGTAGGGATTACATAGTATTCAACAAACGAACCAACATTGTGGAGGAAACTATGAATGTTAAAATAGATTATACTAATGGTTCAACTCTACATTATGATGATGAAGAAGTTTCTATCCAAAAGATATCTAGCACTTCCCCTATAGCAACTGATAAAGATTCTAAAATAGAAAGTGAGCATGAAAATACTTATTCAACATAGTTCAAAATGCCTAGAGCCTATAGATCACACTCTCTCAATGATGTCATTGGACAAGTAAAAGATGGAATCAAAAGTAGGAGCCAAAAAAAAGAAATATGTGCATATGTTATGTATATTTCATAATTTAAGCCCAAAAATCTTAAAGAATATAAAATAGAGGAAGGATGGATTTAAGCCATGCAAGAAGAGCTAAATCAATTCATTAGAAATGATGTATGAAAATTAACTCCTAAACCAAATCATAAGCATATTATTGGAACAAACTGAGTGTTTAGAAACAAGACAGATGAAAATGACATCATTAAGAACAAAGCTATATTGGTTGCTAAAGGATACAATAAGCAAGAGGGAATTGATTTGGATGAAACCTTTGCTCCTATGGCCAAACTTGAGTGAACTAGACTTCTTTTAACCTATGCAAATATCAAAGGTATCAAGTTGTATTAAATGGATGTAAAGAGTGCCTTTTTCAATGGGACTGTTCAACAGGAACTATATGTTGAGCAACTGAAGGATTTATAAATCCTATTCATCCAAACTATGTTTTCAAATTGAAAAAGGCTTTCTATGGACTCAAATAAGCCCCTAGAGGCTAGTATGATAGACTCTCACAACATCTCATGTATAATGATTTCGAAAGAGGTAAGGCTAATGCTGCTTTGTTTCTTAAAAGAGAGGGTAAAAATTTACTCATTGTGCAAACTTATGTTGATGATATTATATTTGAATTTACTAATGAGATTTTATGCAAGACATTTTTAGATCTTATGTAAACAGAATTTGAAATGAGCATGATGGGATAACTAAAAAACTTCCTTGGATTTTAAATCAAACAAACTAAAGGTCAGATCTTCATTTATCAAATCAAATACATCAAAGATCTATTGCAAAAAATTTAACTTGGCTAATGTGCAAGTAAAGACAACACTAATGGCTACACATTTCAAACTTAACAAATATGAATAAGAAAAATTTCTTGATCTCAAGCTCTATACAGGTATGATTGGTAGCGTATTGTATTTAACTACTAGTATGCACTTAGCATTAGAATATGTGCTAGGTATCAAGCTAATCCCAAATATTCTTATTTAAAAGATATTAAATGAATTTTTCATTATCTAAAAGGCATTACTAACTAGGGACTTTAGTATCCAAAGGACTCCACACTTGATCTTGTTGTGTATTATGATGCAGATTGGGTAGGCTATATAAATGATTGTCAAAGCACAAGTGGAAACTACTTCTTTCTAGGAAAAAGTCTTGTCTCTTGGATGACTAAGAAGAAAACCTCTACAATTTCTATGGCTAAAGTAGGATATATGTCGAATGAGAGCTATTGTACATAAATATTGTGGATAAAAGAAACTCTCAAGAATCTAGGAATCCAATCAGATCACACATCCATTTTTTATGGCAATAATAGTGCCTAAAATATGACCAAAAATCTTATTCAACACTCTTGTACTAAGAATATTGAAATTTGGCATCATTTTATACAAGGAAATACTCAACTTGGACATATAAAACTAGAATACATTAGGACAAATGGTCAACTTGTTGATGCCTTCACCAAGCTTCTCAATGAACAACAATTTACTGCTCTACGTAAAGATATAAGCATAGGACCATGTCCTATCAAGGAAGAAGCTTATCTTTTCTCAATATTACCAATAATAAACATATAAATAAAATAAAAAAAAAGAGCTCATATTTATAGGAAGTTTCACAAGAATTCTTTTTGATGATGCCCAAAAAGAAGGAGTATGATATTGCATTTCTATTTTGTATGATATTGTTTATGTTTCTATTTGCCCATCATATGATATTATTACACTAACCCATTTTCTAAAGTTTTGAAAATTAACAAAAAAAATGGAGAGAATTAGAAAATGTACTTGTGAGTTGTTGTAGGACTAAGGAAAACGTATGATGATACAAAGCTTCAGATGAACAATTGGAGTGTTAAAAGATCAAAAATGTATGCAAAGAGATAGAAGGAATTACAAAAATGAAAGACATCTAAAAGTCTAAAGGAAGTGTTTTAGTATCTGCCAAGACATGCCAAAAGAATAGTATAAATCCCCATGGCATAAGCTCAGTCTCATGCAAGACATCCCGAAAAAACAACACACATCTCAATTGCAACTAAGATGTCTTAGTTGAGATGTTCCAAATTTAAGTAAGATGCTCCACCTGCATGTAGCTAAAAACTAGTAAGACATCCCAAGCTTAAATAAGATTTCCTAGCCATTGTATGAATTTTAATGGTCATTTAACTATGACAAAGGCTATAAAAGTAGACTATATCTTAATGAAAAATACAAGTAGTGTTCATATGAATTAATTGTCATTGTATACATCTTGAAGATTGTTTTATACTTCAATTCCTTATCTTTTGTTGTATTTTTTATGAGCTTCAAAGTAAGGAGTCTATAATTGTAGTTACATTCTCTCTTTGATCTTTCTTTTCTTCTTTTGTAAGCCCGATGGGGTTGATCTACTTCTTATGAGAAAACATCTTTCGAGCTTGTTAGGCCCTTGTGGGGCTGGGTGTGTTTCTCTGTGAAAACAACCCTTGTAGAGCTCAAACTTTATAAAGGTTGTAGTATCCTTGAAACCATATTTTTTTAAGGAACACAGTCTAGAGATGTGCAAGGATTCTACCCTTCGAGTGTAGAGATTGTAACATGCGTTTATGTGTTGAAGTGGCCTTCATATCCATTGACGCTTATACGTGTTGGCATAACATGTTTTTGCTTTGGCATTGGGGTGGCGTCCACATCCGAATGGGGTTTTGGGTCTCTTATTTTTCAAATTTTCACTCATGGTAACCAATTCTATGACCTATAAATTTATTCTTGATGGGAGAACAAAGGTACCATGAATCACAGCAAGATTGTAGTTCAGGTCCCTTTCATAGACACTTGGAGGTTGCATACACCATCATTGCAAAGCATTGGTGTGAAAGAAGAATTTGAATAAGATTAATCAAAGGTATCAATGGCTAGAGGTTAGTTCTATTTCCTTCCACATTCTATACTTTGATTACTTGTGCAATCCAATTTTTCTGCACAATAATTTTCTTACATTTGGTATCGAAGTGTTAGATCTTTATCTTGACACATTTTGACAATGGTGCAATTTTTTATATTGACTTTGGACTGGAATCTGATTGTTGAGTTTGAATTAAATTGAATTCTAGATTTATCGTCGACTTCAATAGCACGTGGGATGTTTAAGTATGTTGTGTTGCCCATGAGCATTTAATATTGAATGGCCTATGTTGTTGTGTCCATTGCCTATATTACTGTACCCATTGCCTACGTTGCTATGCCTATTGCCTGGTTTATTGTGTTATTAGAACCATCAAGATTATTGTGTTTACTCGATAGGATACAACAAGTTTATTTTTCCCTGTAATTTTAAGAATTCGATCATGACCATCATGTTTCATAGCAATTTTTTTCCCCATAATTTTAAGAATTCAGTCATGACCATCATGTTTCAATGAGTCAATAATGGATATTTTACTGCTAGTTTAGTTACTTAAAAGCATGTGGCTTATGTTTTATGACTTAACCATAAAAATATACATAATGGTCATGGAAAATCATTATGTAACTATGTAACATGTATCAACCTATGACCATCGGTGTTTAAAAAAAAAGGACATGGTTTTAACCCAATGTTTCCTTTTCCCACCTGTCACAATCCAAAGGTATCATAGCTATAAAGTATTAGAAGTCAAAGGATAACTTTGCTAATGTCCCAAGCAAGTTGGCTATATGCATTTTTGATAAAATTATGTTTATACCATGTTAAATTTGGTAATTTATCAATTTTATGCATATTTTGTATATGTATGCATCATTATAACTAGTGATCTATATAATTTTGTTTAATTAGAGAGTAGCCACAGCATCTTTAATTATGCAAAATTATGTACTAAGAGCTTTTGGATCACGTATGGTAGACAACATTAAAAATTGTGATTAATCATATGTAATTTGATAAATTTTATCCCACAGGAATTTTTATTGTATTTAATATGATTAATTAGGATGATGTATTAAATTATTTTTCTTAATTTGCCCATAAGGATTGAGAAAAGGAATATAATTTAATAGTTTCATCATAAGGATATACGAATCTATTTAAATTAAAATTTATCCCATAAGTAATTTTATGTCATTTGATTCATATTTTTCATGTTTTACATTGGTAAACATGTCTTATGGTATTTTAACCTCAAATTTAGTGACATAAGCATGTTTGATTATGCAATTGTACAACCTGTAAGCTACTCTGATTTTAAATGCAACATTCCTGAATTCAAAGGGTGATAATTATAAGATGTGGAAGGAGAGAATTCTTCTTCATTTGGGCTGGATGGACATTAATAATGTCATTCATAAGGATGAACCACTTTCCATTATAACAATCAACCATCTGGATGATATTGGTAATTATGAAAAATGGGAGCAATCTAATTGCCTCTATGTCATGTTCATAAAAACCAAGATCTCGGCTTCTATGTGTGGTTCATTGGAACAGTATGATAATGTGCATGCATTGATGAACAATTTGAGTCACTAGACAAGGCATTGGCCAGCACCTTGATAATGGAGTTCTCATTCATGAAGCTCACTAAAACTCATGGTGTGCATGAGAACATCATGCAAATGAGGGATATAGCGGCTCAACTAAAAACACTTGAGGTTGAGATGTCATAATCTTTCCTTGTGTACTACATCTTAAACATGCTCTCACTATAGTACAAACCCTTTAAGATTTCTTATAACACACATAAGGACAAATGGTCAATCAATGAACTAATGACCATGTGTGTGCAAGAAGAGGGAAGACTTGCTATGGAAGCGAAAGAGAGTGTGCATCTAGCTACACAATGAAAGAATAAAGAACAAGCCAAAGGAAAGAGGAAGGTCAACCTACCTGCACAAGCTAATATTAAGAAGGAATATTAATGTTTTCTTTTTTTTCTTTTTTTGCAAAAGAAAGGGCACATAAAGAAAGGTACTCAACTCTCACTTATTTGTTTTGAATCTAATATGGTTGATGTTGGTCATGACACATGGTGGATTAATTCTTGTTCTACATTCCATGTTACCAATTCCTTGTAGAGGGTGAAAAACCTAAGGAAGCCAGTGGGAAGTGAGTTATGCATCTATTCAGGCAACAAGATGCACTCACATGTGGAGGCAGTTGGAACATGCAAATTAATTTTAAGTAGTGTTTTTGTTTTAGAGTTGGAAAAGACATTTTATATTCCTATTTTTTCAAGGAATTTAATTTGTATTTCAAGGCTTGTATCATTCGAATTTACCTTTAATTTTTTAGACACTATATTCAGTTTATATTATAGATCTGAACTTATTGGAAATGATACATTGACAAATGGTCTTTTCAAAATTAAAGTACTAAATGAGACTTCGTATACTTCTATGCATGTTCATGCTAGAATTAAGAGATGTGTTATGAATGATGAATCCTCTATGTTTTGGCATCATAGATTAGGACATATCTCTATTAAGAGAATAAAGAGAATAGTAAATGATAGAGTAATTAGCACTCTATATTTTATTAACTTTGACACTTATGTGGACTGCATAAAGTGAAAGCAAACCAATATGTCAAAGAAAGGTGCCAAGAGGAGTTCAGACATATTAGAGATCATACATATAAATATTTCAGATATGGATGCGTATGGACAAAAGTATTTCATTACCTTTATTGATGATTATTCACAATATGTGTATCTCTACCTGCTTCATAACAAGAGTGAAGCTTTAGATGCCTTTAAGGTGTTTATGGCTGAAGTAGAGAAACAATGTGGTAAGAAAATAAAGATAGTGAGATCTAATAGAGGTGGTGAATACTATGGTAGATATAATGATGATGGATAAGCACCTGGTCCATTTTCCAAGTTTCTTCAAGAGCATGGGATTGTTGCCTAGTACACTATGTCTAGTTCTCTAGATCAAAATGGTGTGCTAGAAAGAAGAAACCAAACATTATTGGACATGGTGAGGAGTATGCTTAGCAACTCCAAGCTTCCTAAGTCCTTGTGGACTAAAGCTCTTAAGATGGCCATGTATATATTAAACCAAGTTCCAACCAAGGCTGTCTCAAAGACACCATTTGAATTATGGAAAGGTTGGAAATCAAGTTTGTGACATATACACATTTGGGGATACCCATCTAAAGTAAGAGTCTATAATCCACAAGAAAAGAATCTAGACCCAAGGACCATAAGTGGGTATTTCATCGAATATGTTGAATGGTCTAAGGGATATAGATTTTATTGCCCATCATATACTACTAGGTTTGTGGAATTAAGAAATGCTAAATTTCTTGAGAATGACTTGATTAGTGAAATAGTAGATCTTAGAACACTGTTCGTGAGATACATCATATAGATGCTCAACCCACTATTTCAAATGATAGACTGATTGTTGTGCACAATACACCTAGAGCACAAATGCATAATGAACAACAACTAGTCATTAAATTTCCACAAATTGCTAATCAAGAAGTAGTAGATCCAACTAATCAACAGATACCAGAACCTATTGAACAACTAGTTGAACATCATGATCCTCAAGAGAATGATGAACCAACATTAAGAAGATCTACTAGAGTAAGATGATCAGTGATTTCTAGTGATTATATGGTGTATCTACAAGAGTTGACTACAACATAGTAGCCAAAAATAATCCCAAAATGTTTTCACAGCCATGAGTTGTAAGGAACCTAACTTGTGGTATGATGTCATGAAAGATGAGATGAAATCTATGTCATCTAATGAAGTCTGGGATCTTGTCAAGTTGTCTGATGGTGTAAAAGCCATTGGATGCAAATGGGTCTTCAAGACTAATAAATACTCATTGGGCAACATTAAAAGATATAAGGCCAAACTTGTCGCTAAAGGATTCACTCAGAAAGAGGGAATAGATTACAAGGAGACCTTTTCTCTTGTATCTAATAAGGACTCCCGTTGTGTTATCATTGGTTGCCCATTTTGATCTTGAATTACATCAAATGGATGTGAAAATAGGATTCCTTAATGGTGATCTAGAGGAAGAGGTTTATATGAAACAACCTAAAGGATTTTCCTCTAGTGATGGTGAGCAATTGGGTATGCAAGCTCAAGAAATCCATATATGGATTTAAAAAGGCCTCTTGTCAATGGTACTTAAAATTCCATGATTTCATCATTTCATTTGGTTTTGAAGAAAACACCATGGATTAATGTATATACCATAAGGTTAGTGGGATAAAAATTTATTTCCTTTTTATATGTGGATGATATCCTTCTTGCAACTAATAATAGTGGATATCTATACAAGGTAAAACATTTTCTCTCTAAGAATTTCAAGATGAAGGATCTGGGTTAGGCATCTTATGTCATTGGCATTTAGATCCATAATGTATTCTGGGACTATTGCAGGAAACCTATATCAATAAAGTTTTAGAGAGGTTTCGGATGAAAGATTGTTTACCAAGTATAGCACCCATTGTGAAGGGTGATAGGTTCAATTTGAACTAGTGCCTGAGGAATGATTTGGAGAAGAGTCAAATGAGCAACATTCTGTATGCTTTAGCTATTACAAGCCTTATGTATTCTTAGGTCTGCACAAGACCTAGCATTGCATTTGTTGTGGGATATCAGAGTAATCTAGGTATTGACCATTGGAGGGCTACAAAGAAAGTGATGAGGTACCTTCAAGGTACAAAAGACTACATGCTTATGTATAAACAAACTGACTCCTTGGAGGTGATTGGCTACTCTGATTCAGACTTTGTTGGCTATGTTGATTCATAGAAATCCACATTTGGTTATGTTTTTATGCTAGCTAGAGGGGCTATATCCTAGAGAAGTGGAAAGTAAACTTTGATTACTACTTCCACAATGGAGGCAAAGTTCATTTCTTGTTTTGAGGCTACTTCACATGGTGTATGATTAAAGAGTTTCATAACAGGGTTTAGAATTCTGGATTCTATATCTAGGCCATTAAGAATGTTTTGTGACAATTCAGCTATTATCTTTATGGATAAGAATAATACGAGTGGCAATCAAAGTAAACACATCAACATAAAGTACTTAGCCATAAGGGAATGCATTAAGGAAAATAAAGTGATCATTGCACATATAAGCACTAAATTAATGATAGTTGATCCTTTGACAAAAGGAATGCCACTGAAGTCATTTAAGGATCATGTAGTTTAGATGGCACTTGGTTCCATAATGTAATTTGTTGTACATACAACTTATAGTCTTAATGAAACTCTTATTCAGTTGTGCTATTTTCTCATATGGTTTTCACATATAGTTATTAGAGAAAATACACATATGGTAGGGCCTTGAATGAACATTGGGTTTATTCATAAAGTTACATTACCATATAAAGAATTACGTTTGAGAGATAATGCATTATAATACATGGAAGATAATACTCACATTAAGAGGAACTATCCCCATGATTCATGCATTTATTTCTTAAACTCTGGACTTGATTAAATATGGAGACCAAGTGGGAGATTGTAACATGCATTTATGCGTTGAAGTGGCCTCCATATCTGTTGACACTTATACATGTTGGCATAATGCATTTTTGTGTTGGCATCGAGGTGGCATCCACATATGAATCGGGTTTTGGGTCTCTTATTTTTCAAATTTTCTCTCATGATAACCGATTCCATGGCCTATAAATTTTTTTTTAATGGGAGAACAAAGGTACCATGAATCATAGTAGGATTGCAGTTCAAGTCCCTTCCGTAGATGCTTGGAGGTTGCATACACCATCGTTGCAGAGTGTCGGTGTGAAAGAAGAATTTAAATAAGATTAATCAAAGGCATAAATGGCTGGAGGTTTGATCCTTCTACTTCCACATTCTATACATTGATTACTTGTGCAATCTAATTTTTTTACATAATAATTTTCTTACAAAGATACCTAAATTAGGAAACCATGTATGTTTATGTGCAATGTTTGTGTTAAATTTAGTAGAACTTATAGAATTATCAAGAAAATGCAAATTCATCTAAACCAAAATTCCTTTAATTTTAAAAAAGACAAAGCCTTAACTAAAGCTCATTATGCTAAATAATGTTAAGATACTTTTGAATCTAAGAGTGCTCTCACTAAAAGTCTCATATCCTAACTAAAAATTAAAGATGAACTTTACAAGGATTTTTTAAAATTTCTTAAAGGAAAGGATCAAGTATCTAAACTAAAATCACTTTATAGAAATGATTATATCACTATAGATCTTAAGATTATTAATAGTTTCTTAACTAATTATTCTTTTCTAAAGAATTTATTAAGGAAACTTTTGAGGCCTCTAGTACACATATTTCTCATCTTATAAGAAAAGCACATCCTAGTATTCTTAAAGAAAAAATTATAGTGGAAGAAATCAAAGTAGCAACTTTCATCTTAGAAGATGGTAAAGCTCTAAGATTTGATGGTTTCCCAATTAAATTTTTTTAGTATCTAAGCAATTTAAAATTTTGTCTTAGTAAAAATATTAATAAATTTATGATTTAGCTTCTTCCTAAGAATAGAGATCTTCAATATATCATTAATTAAAAGTGTATTACTCTTCTTAACAATACTTATAAAATTTTTGCAAAATGTATAACATGCTAGATTCAAAAAGTTATAGAGAATATCATCAAACTTGAACAAACAAGTTTTGTTAAAAGTAGATGTATCTTATATAATGCTTTTACAATTTGGAAGGGAATGCAATGGGCTTCTAATACTAGCCAAGACATTACTTTTATTAAGTTAGATTATGCTAAAGCTTATGACAAGATTGAATATAATTTCATTATTGCTTGTCTCTATAAACTAGAATTTGATGATTATTTTATTTATCTTGTTCATACCTTGCTCAATGATGTTAAAGTTTAAGTTGCTATAAATTTTCAATTCAATTCCTCCTTTTTCGTTAGGGGTCAATTCATCAAGGTTGTCCTCTAACTCCCTATCTTTTTATTATTGTTGTAAATTTTCTTTTGCATAATTTGCTTTATGATCTACAAAGGAATATCATCAAGGTAATTTCAATTGATGATCAAGGTACATAACTACTTAACATACACTTTGCAAATGATTCTTTTGATTAAGAATTCTCTACAACATGTCAATGCTTTATTAACTAGAGTGGAGAAATACTACATGTTATTTGGTTGTCATATTAATTGGCAAAAAATTTATTGTTTATTGTAATAGAAATATTGATGAATGGGTTATTTGCAAGTCTTGAAAAATATTAAAAATTTATTTTATCTTCAAAATTTTAGGAATATTTTTTTAGCTTAATATGAATCTTTTATGAAATTATTTGGTTGATAAAATTGAAAAGAAGCTTGATAAATAAAAAAATGCTCACCCTTGCTAGCAAAGTTTTAGTTACTAAGTAGATGCTTCAATCTACTTATATTTATTATTCCAATTTTTAGGGTTTTTCAAAAACATCTTATGATATAATTGTACTAGCTATTAATTTCTTTGGTCTACTAAGGGACTATCATTTGGAGTGATAGTAAGGTGCTTGTTTCTGAAGTTGAAAACCTAGATTTAAACATAGGCATAACCACTCAAAGAGGTTCACCTTTTGCTTATCTACCATCCCTCTTGAGATCCTATGTAGCAAGATGAGCACTATGGCTCTAGGTGATGATCCTTTTTTAGGATATTTGCACTAGTAAGAATGATGAAGAACTTAGACTCATTAATTGTTATAACCAAGGTATTTCTCTCTCAATGAAATAGATTGCAAAGTGCATTAATGTAAATGTTGTTTGGTTTTCTAATAATTTTTTTCAATATCTTCTTTTTTCCTCATGTTATTTTTATTCCTAGTTCTTTGATACTTAAATAAATTTCAAAGACATTGTATAAACTCAATAAGTATTGGAATTACAACTATATATCAATTTTAGAAAATATGCTTAAGTAAATTAATCCATTATGGCTTCCTTTTAATGAAGGAGCTTGGGCTACTAATTCATCTAGATTATAACCACTTTAAGTAATTTTGGCATAATTGAAATTTCATGTCTTTTTATGCATGATAGATGGATGATATGAAAGGAGGTTTATAGCCTCTATGGTTTGAATAGAGAGAGAAAAGTTGTTGAAAAATTAATTTTTAATTTTAAGAATTTTTTAAAAGTTAATAATAGTTTGCATCAAGCTTTTCTAAATAATTTTTTTAGAAGGATAAAAAAAATTTCCTTTTTAACTCCAAAGTTGCATATGAAATTATTACTAAGAATGATTTTATTCATAAAAAAGTTTAATAAAGCCTAGAAAATGTAATTATTACCACAATTTTGGATGACTAAATTAGAAGATATTTGAAGAATTCCTACCTTTCCAAAATTTTGTATTTTTCTATGGTATCTTATTCATCAAGGTCTTCCTATCACCATTCATCTTTAGCATATGGAAATTATTTTTCTTTAATATCCTCTTTGTGGAAGTAAAGACTCATTTTCTTTATTTATTTGTTTATTTGTTTCTTTTTGGTTAATATGTTGTTGCATTGTATGCTTGGAAATGAACATTCAAAAATTGTAATAACTTTCAACCAAGCATCAATGATACCATTCTTAATGATCAATATTCTTTATCCACTTCTTTTCTTTACATCTAGAATTTTCTTTGGTCACTAGTTCTCTATTTTATTTAGAAGCTTTAGTGTGCAGTTAGGTTCCAACAAGAAGAACATAACTATGATCCTTCTTCATCGATTAAATATCATATTCTCAAAGATATCTCTATTTACTTATAGCTTCAAGTAAAAAAGCTTCTAGAAAAAGTTCAACAATTAATTTGTTTCTTAGAGTATTAATTTCTTTTTATTTTTGAGGCTCAAGAATGCAAAACTTTCAACTTCTATTACTATTTGTTCTTTTCTTAGTGAAGCTTTATTTTGTCTTTAGAGAGAGATTTCCTTTTCTTTTTCTTATAAGAAATTTTTTAGTAATAATTAAAAACTTGTGAGGGTACTTCTAAATGAGGGCAAGGGCTAATTATTTTCCTACATATAAGAGAGGTTTTTAAATATTGGTCGTAAAAATGAAAACTTAAAAAGGCATCTCTAAAACTATTAGGCTTTTAATCATACTTCTTCTTCAATGATCTCTTGTATTCTAAATTATTTTAATATTATTATTTATTTTTTGGGGATCAACCCCCTTCCTCCACCTCCCATCCCACAAAGCCATTACATTGCAATTATCTCCAAAAGCTTAACATCATGGTTGGTAAGTGTAATTGCTTTATAGTTTGTATGATTTTACACATAAAAAGTTCACTTACTTAGGCTACATACTTATGCCAACCCCTCTACCTCCAATATATTACTTAACTCTACAAAGTTTGTAACATGAAATGCATGATTGTGTTCCACATAATTGGTTGGTTAATGCTAATGCAATTATAAGCCATAACATTTTTGCAATGCCTGCATAATCATTCGATTTAAATTTCCTAATACCAATGATGAATTGTAAATTTCATAGGCCCCAATATTGGATCCTCGATATCAAAGTGCAAATCACGTTATTGAATACTTGATATCGTGAGGTCTATTTTTGCCTCTAAATATGCGTGCGCCAGTTGTGTATGGTTTTATTCTATAGTCTTAGAGAACAATTAGCAAGTGCTCGTAGTGTGGATTTGAGTCAATTGTATGTCATCTTATTTGAGTGGCCATGTACCTAGACACATTTCATGAATAGTAATAAGATCAAGATTGATTCTTATTCATTGCAATACTTTGACTTAGATTAAATTTACTTTTAAAGCAATTTATATTCCATGTACTTAGTTAATATCTTCATTTCATGCAAGTTAATCAATTGGTGGTATAAGTACACCTAATTTTGAGTGTAAACACATATTCACTTGGTAATCCTAGCACCTTTATTACTTGGTTCACCTAGTAGCATAACGCTTGGTAATTCCAATAGTGGATACATGGGTTCAGGACATGTATGGCAAGCTACAAATGGACACTCATTACCTGTAGGCTAGTTTAGACTATATATTTCCATTGTTAATTATATCAAATAATTAATTTCTCTATAATCATTACAAGTATCATAAAGCCAAAACAACATCAATAATCATTTACCTCACTTTGGACTAAATCATAAGTGACAAAGATACCACTAGTCTAATCAAAGCATAACACAACTAGTCTCATCCATAAAATTCAATTAGATCATGCATGAACACTTGTGATTTGTATAGTTGAGCATAGGGGGTACCCATCGCTCATCATTGGAGTCGTTGCTAGGGATGGTGCTAGTTATCTAGATTAGTTATATTATAAACAATCATTGTAAAAGTATTAATGATTTATCTTTTATAAAATATTAATAATTTAAGTCACACACATTAAAAATATGTCTTCTTCACATAGGACCAATAATGCATCATATGATGAAAACACTAGTAGAAAAAATGATAGGATCTATACTAAGAAAAACTAGAGTAAATAACTACAACCAGGGATTTCCTATGCTCATTTAAACCCTTACTACACTCAAAGAATATGTTCAACTAATGTAAACAATCCTAGAGGATATGAAGTAAGTCCTAGAATAAGAAGGATCTTAAGGCCTAGGACCTCCTCCAAACCTACAAGAGATACATCCAAGGACCAAAGGGGAAAATATAGAAGCCATGGTGATTCTCCTAGTTCATCATCTTTCTCTTCTTCTTTCATGCCTAGTTCTGACAAGGATGAATGTAGGTATAGTGATGAGCAAAGAGGTACCCCTACGCCCAACCATATGAATCACAAGTGTTCACATGCAATTCAGTCAAATTCCGTAGACTTTAATTACCAAGTACGCTAGAGCGAAACAATGCATTCATGTTGCCCATTCATTGTCTTCATAGTCTCACTTGTGAAATGAAAATGTATGATTAAGTGCAACTGAGGCATAAGATTTTTATTATTTTGTGTTTTATTAATTGATCACCTAAAATAAGAATAAAAGTGAGAGTAACTAAGTGCTTAATAAACTATTTTCTAATCTAACCTAACACAAGTAACCGTCCCCAACTCCCAAACACATCCTAAACTCCGTGTAAACACTACTAGGTTGTCAAACGCTAACTGTTTCTGAGCTACCAAGTGTAACATGTATGTTTGAAGGAGTCGTGCTTGTGTATTTTAATGAGTTGCTTAATTAATCAAAATTAATCACTGCATGAATAAAATTAATGTAAACTACATGAAATCACAATATATAAATGCATAAGAAAGAAAGTCTCAAGTGCTGCAAGGTGAATCAAAGAGCTCATCTTTATTGCCAACACAATGATGTGTTCAGGTACATAAATGCTTGAATAAAGATTCAATTACACTTAGACCTCCTGCTGCGCGCACTTGGAAAATATTCTAATTCTCAAATGAATAAACTACAAGAGTTTTGCTACTTGACTGCTAAAAACTACTCTCAATTGTGCACCCAGGGCTATATTTATAGACCTAAGAATAATCCTGCGATATCGAATGCATGATATCACATCTTGGGCCATGATATCATATACTCAATATTGTGTACTCGATATCGCAACCACTCCAATATCAGAGCGTATGAAAAGCATGATTCATCATACCCCCATGACTAAATGAAAGCTCATCCTTGAGTATAGAAGAAGAGGAACAAATCCTTTACAAAATATATTGGGGGGTGTGGACTATTTGACTGACATGCAGAGTGACAACGAAAACAAATAAATACAGAAGTGCCTGAGCATACAATATTACAGTTGTGTACAAAATTTAGTGTTCATGACAACAGGAAAGAACACCCTCGGATCCAATAGACATCTAACCCCTCTTGACAACAAAAGAATGAGGGAGAGGCAAAAAAGATCCAGCAATCATGGACAATCTCTCATGAGTGATATTGTTGCATCCTCCTTGGTGAAGATAGTCCCACTTACAGTCCATGCTCCTAACTACAATCACAACAAAATCAAGGATTAGTATGTAAAGTGTAACATAGAGCAATTGAATACCGTGTCTCATTAGTGATTTTATCTAGCCAAGTTATGATTGTGATAGATTGGTTGCCTGATAATGTTAGTGGAAAGATCGACGAATGGGTTAAGTAAGAGAACCGGTCCATAAAATTCAAAAAAAGCTTAACACAATGAATACTAGAAAGAAGGTATAGAAATTCACAATAAAAAGAAGGGATTCACTAAAAAATAGTTGTGAAGATGCATACACTTAGATTCCATGGATGGGGTAAATAAAAATAATTTGATTGTAACAATATATAAGGGTAAATAACTTAACTTAACCAAACCAACATATATGCAAGTGGGTCCTCCCCAAAGCAGGCATAAGCCTTTTATGCCCTTGCATAAATTCAAACCAAGGAGTCTATGGGCTCCATGGATAACTAATGGTTACAGAAAGTTAAGCACAAAAACCTAGAAATAACTAACTAAGTAACCCGACACATCAAACCAGAACATTGAATCAAAATCTGAAACCTACAGTGAGATGAGGCATGAAAAGTATAAATGGATGAGAGCAAGAATGGAATGGAGTTTCTAATTATGGTCACATGAAGTCCCTTATGGAGTTTGTGATTAAATGACTTAGTAGGATCCATCCTCAGTCTAGACCAAAACCAACCACTTTCAGTGACTTCGCATTGACATTCTAAGACTAGTCCATCCCCTAAGACACAAGAATGCTCCCATGAAATAACCATCGTTCCAAATTGGAGAGAAAGTAGGAAGTAAGGAAGGGCCTTAGTTAGAGGAGACAAGACAAGTCCCATAACTAGTGCTTGTAGCCCTTTAATTTGGTCAAGGGGGTGTGCCTTGAATTCCCTTTTTTTCCATTTTTTTTGAATGGGAACCACACCATGCAAAGACCCATGCATTTTTGCATTTATTTTATCCAAGGGATGTTCTTTGAATCCTCATCTTCTTTTTTTATCAATGAGAACCACACCATGCAAAGACTTATTTGACTTTCTATTATGGAATAACACAAAATGGTGAGAAGCTCATGAAAACACTCCCGCACATAGGAAAATAAAAAAGTGCAAAGAATATCACATCTCTTTAGAGACACATCCTATCCAAACCTTTGATTCCTTCCCAATTTTAGAAACTACACAAGTCACCAATTTATTAAGGTTACATTAATGAAAAAGGGACTGCACGTTTCTAAAACAAGGAAAACCATAGAGTATGTGGATGGGTGGATGATGTGGACTCACTACCTATTACATGAAAAGAAACCATGTCCCAATCATCAATAACACCATTCAAAGTCAGAAATCAGACATCAACAATCAAATTACAAATGAAACATGCCACCATCGAGTAGCACATTACCATTGTACCTGAGACCTTATTAATAAAAAGAGTAGATACACACACCAAACACAAGAAAATATAAAAGAAGGTAAAAGAGTATGCAATAAATATCAAATATACTAATGATGGTATAAAACAAAAATTTAGAAAGGACCATAAACCTGAAAAACCAAAAGATGTAAAACAAAGTTCTAATACAAAGAATATGAAAGAAAAAGTTGTAAAGCCAAAAATGTGTAAAACAAAAAAGTTAAAATACTAAGGATTTGCATAAAGTATTAGTATGGATGGCCATCTTCCCCATGACTAAGTTGGAAGGGGAAGATCCAAAATATTCAGCATGGTTGTCCATATAGTGAGGTGCCTATTGAGTTGGTTGGCTTGGGCTCATGGAAAGGCTTCAATTGTTGGGTGTTGACTAATTATTTCTTGTTTGGGCTCAGGTTTATAGATAATCATGGCCCTAGATGGAAAAGCCTTATCAATAATATAAGGTCTTTTTTACAACATTTGAAACTTGGTTCATTGGGGTACATGTGCAACATTCCAATAGAGAACCTTGTCTCCTAGTTGAAACTTGACTTTTCTTATTTTGAGGTTATGGTGTTTCTTGTTGAATTCCTTATGTGTTTCATTGGATAATAGGGCCATTAACTAATTTTCATCTAGCAAGTTGAGGTTCATTAATCATTCTTTTTGTGCTAGACTTAGGTCTAGGTCAAGGTCATAGGTTGTAGAGAGTGTACGGAGCTCGAATTGCATCGGCAGTGTTGGTAGTTTTCCATACACGAGCTCATAGGAAGAATAACCTATGGGAAGCTTCCATGTGGAGCAATAGGCCCAAAGGACATCGTTTAATTTGGTGCTCCAGTTCCTTCGGTATTTGCTAATAGTGCATGTTAGAATTTTTGTAATCTCCCGATTAGTGATCTTAGCTTGACCATTCGCTTGGGGGTGATATGGTGCTATGAGTTTGTGCTTAACCCCTAAGAAATACATAAGTTTTTAGAAAGTGGCACCTATAAAATGAGTTCCATTGTCAAAAATTAATGCACAAGGCACACCAAACCTATTTATGATATTTTGTTGTACAAACTGAGCAACAATAGTAGATGTACAATCAGTGACGGCTACTACTTCTACCCACTTGGTACAATAGTCCACTATGACTATGATATATGTCTTTCCATTTGACAAAGGTGCAATGGGACCCATAAAGTCAATGCCCCAAATATCAAATGGCTCAAGAGGCTGAATCCATTACTGTGGCCTCTCCATTCGAGTTGTCATTCCACCATCCCTCTAACAATGATCACAAGCATGGATGAATTGGTATGCATCCCTAAAGATTGTTGGCCAGTAATATCTTGCCATGAGGATTTTCATGACAGTGCATCTCCCAGTATAATGGCCCCCATAAGGGCCTTCATGAACATCCTAGAGAATGCACAATTGATTCGTGTCAGGGACACACTAGCATACCAAGCCATCGGAACATACTTTGTAAAGATTCCCATTGATTTCCATGAAATGCTTAAGCTAGTGAAGAAACTGTTATCTCTTTCTAGTGTCCAGCACTTGCAATATTTCCTTCTTGAGCAAATAAGTGAGGATAGTGTCATACCATTTTGGTTCATTAGGCATTTTTGCATTAATAGCCCTTGCAATGAGAGATTCATCAGGGAACTGATCAGTTAAGGGGCTCTCTTTCTCCTTGTCATCCCATCTTAGTCATGATATGTGGTTAGTGATCACATTCTCCATACCTTTTATATCTACCATTGTGAGATCGAACTCTTGCAAAATCATAAGCCACTGTATGACATGGGGGCTCACTGTTGGTTTATCCATTAGAAACCAGATGGCACTATGGTTTGTATGCATGAGCACTTTATAGCCAAGCACATAGCACCTGAACTTCTCTAATGCAAACACCACTGCCATCATTTCCTTTTCCATGGTGGTGTAGTTCAACTATGTACCTACAATACTTTCACTTGTGTAGTGAATGTAATATGGATGTTTTTTATCATCCAACTGCATAAGCACTGCCCCCAAAGCATAATTTGATGCATCAATTATCACATGAAACAGCCTAGACCAATCAGGTGCTTGTAGAATTTGGATTTCAACAAGTTTTTTCTTCAATTGTTGGAACGCTATTTTACATGTAGGGGTCTAGATAAATGATGCATCCTTTTTTGTTAATTCAACCAATGGCTTGGCAATTTTGGAGAAATTCTTGATGAAAGGCCAATAGTAGCCAGTATGACCAAGGAATGACCGCACTTCTTTAACTATTTCTAGTTGATAGGTTATTCCTTGGCTTGCCCTTATTTTTTTAGGGTCCACCTTGATTCTTGCTTTTGAAATATGATGCCCCAAGATTGTGTCCTCCTAGAGCATCAGATGGCTTTTTTGCCAATTGAGCCGAAGGTTTGTTTCAACACATCTCCTCAATACCTGCTCAAGATGGTCCAGGGCTTGCTCGAACATAGCTCCATTGGTAGAAAAGTCATCCATGAATACTTCTACCCCACTACCAATTTGTTGCTAGAAACTGCTAATGACTAATCATTGAAATGTGGCTAGGGCATTACATAGACTAAATGGCATCCAACAGTAAGCAAAAGTCCTCTAAGGACTTGTGAAAGTTGTCTTCACTTGGTTCTCTGGTGTAATCCAAATTTTGTTATAGCCATTATAACCATCCAAAAAGCTATAATAGCTATGCCTAGAAATGGTGTCTAGCACTTAGTCAAAAAAAGGTAATGGAAAATGATCTTTGAAAGTTACCATATTGAGTAGCCGGAAGTCGATGCACACCTATCATTTGCCTCCTTTCTTGGGCATGATCACAAGTGGACTGACCCACTCACTATCTATGATAGGGTAGATGAATCTTGCCTTGAAGAGTTGTTCAATCTCCTCTTTGAAAATCTTCTTTAATTGGGGGTTCAAACATCACTGCAGCTGTCATTTTGACTTAACAGTGAGGTCAATGTATATCTAGTGCTAGCATATTCTTGGATCTATACCAGTGAGCTTGGAATATGACTAGGCAAAGGCTACTAACCATTCTTCCACAACCTTCATCAAAATTTTCTTTTGTTATGTAGCAAGCTTCACATTAATAATGACCAACCTTCCATTTTTCAAGAACACATACTCCACTCTAGTTAGTAGTGTCTTTAATTCAAGGGGTTCTTATTTAAAATTATCAAGAATCTCCAACTCTCCCCAATGACATCATCATTTATTTCTTTAAAGAGTTGGTGATGAACTTGCTTGAGTTGATCCATACTTGCAACATATTCATACGTTAGGCCCTTAGTAGGTTCCATGCACAATGTACTACTACTAAAATTAGTTGCCAACCACTAGGTGCCTTCTTGTTTTGTTGCTGCCACATATAGACATCTTTGGATTTCTACTTTTGGTGGACATTGCTTGCATGCAAAGATAGATGTTCACTTCACTGACCATAACTTCTGCACACAATGGCACCCTAAATCATTATACGTGATACATGGAACCCTCTTCTTCTTGATCTTTCCAAATTCATTTTCTTTGAATATATCCAAGGAAAGATTTCTAATATCCATTTTGGCATCAAAAATGCTTAACCATGCCTTTCCCATAATAATGAGGAAGTCCCCTTTGTAATTCTCCACCTTTATTAATAGGAAGTCAATAGGATATGACCATCCACAAATGGTGGTTACGATGTCATCTACTAGTTCCAATGGAATAGTGATGAACTGGTCTGCTAGATCCAACTGAATGTAGCTCTTCTTCAAGGAATGAAGGTTCCACATCATGTACATCTCATGCGAGATCAAATTAAAATTGGAACTAGAATCAAGAAGACCTTTACAAGGCTCATTCCTAGCAATTTGCAAATATACTATGGGACTCCCGGGATCAGCTAACTTCCCGGGTAGGTTACCAGCTCGAATCCAATTAGATACAGCATGGGTCAATACTACAGTATGGATTTGAGAGAGATTTTGGTTTGAAGAGGGCTCGAATAAAGGTGAGACTAAGGAAGGTGGAGGACCAGGGTTACCAACCATTGATGTGTCTGAGGGCTTTGGTGAACTACGAGGTCGAAAGAAGGGTATTTTCTTTGTTCATGGTTCCAACCACTTTGTGGGTTAACCAGTTGTAGATTAACCATCCTCGTAGTGTTTCTTTGTTGTGGTTGGGTAGGCAATTCACCCTGCATGGATGAATAAGGTGATAGTTTTGTAGGAGATGAAGGAGTAGGTGTAGGGACAGGAGGAGCATGAGGATAGTAGGTGGCATCCCTCCTTGGATAAGGCAATTGGTATACTTCAAGAGGGTAGTGGTGAGGTTGGTAAGCGACAACATGATCAAAGAAGTCTCGTGAAGATGAAGGTTGCTGAACAAAGTAACCATAGGAATCTAGTTACCAATAAGGGTACTGATGTCTTGGAGGTGCCAACATCCACAATTGTGGTTGCTACCACTACTGGTACAATTCGTAGGATTGTGGTGGGGTCACACTTGGATAGTACTACAGTGGTTTGTGGAACTGTTAAGAATTGCCTTATGGATAAGGCAATCTTTTGGGTGTTTTCCTTTGTGCAAGTTGTGGATGTAAGGCGTACATCCTAGATTCCTACAAGTGTGACACAATCGGGCAACATCCCTTAGGGTGTTCATACTAGTAGACGTTACACCCACCATCATCATTTAAGTTGCTATCCATAATTGTCTCTATCACAACCATCTTACCCTTGCCCTTGGATATAACACATTCAACTTCCTCATGTCTCCAACACTCATGCTCACCACTTTACTCCTTAGACTCTTCAGAAATTTTTAAGACAGCCTGAAACCTATTGTCCATGGAGTCTCATAATTGGTCAACCTTAGCAGTAATTTCAAATTACAATTTCTGGAGTGACAAGGTTTTCTAATTAGCCACCTCTTCTCTTGTTAATTCATCCTCACTGTCACAAAATCGAACCCCCATTTTCTAGATAGAAGGATCCCTATTGTATTCCTCTGTACTTTCTTACTTTCTCAATTCTCCCTCCTTCTTGGCTACCTGCTTAATTAACTTTTGGATCTAACGAGTGCTTAACTCTGTCAATCTCCCTTGGGCATAGGTGCCAAGGGTTTTCCTTATTTCAAACCATAACCCCTCTATGATATGGCAAAGTTGATCAAGTTGAGAGCATCCATGGTTGGGACACCTATGTAGCAGAGAATAATATCAGCCAATAGCGGCATCTAAGGGCCCATGGTTTTCTTATTTTCACCTTTAAATGTACCTCGTCAAATTGGACACTTGGGAGTATGTTTGATATTTGTCATTAAATAATTTTAACATTGTACTCCACCATTGGATTGATTCTAGCTCCAAGGACCGGTACCAATTTTTTGATTCCTTAATCAGTGTCCTTGAAAATAATTTCAACTTCTACCAGTCATTTTCAATATTCTACAAGGCACATGCATCTTGAAAGGCTTGGAAATGATTTTGCAAATCAGCATTGTAACCTCCCTCAAATCGAGGATGTTTTTCATGTCTAGCCTCTTTATTCTGTTATCCTTTACATGCCTTGTTGAAATCTTCATGGCCTCTACAATGTTTGACATGCTCCAAGTGGTAAGTAGAGGTTCATCAAGGCCATGATGGTGGTGCCTATGATATTCTCTACTAACCCTTCTTTCATGGTGGTGGGCCTCTCCGGATTGTCCACACCTTTGATCACGACTATCCCAATGGTTCCTTTTGTTGTTCTGGTCTCGTCAATCACCTCCATCACAATCATGCCCTTTACAACCATGATCTGAGCTAGATGATGAAGAAGAAGGAGACAATGAAGGGGAAGAGGAAGGAGAACTTGCTCCACACTAATGCCTATCATCCTTCCTTCAATGATTGTGACCATGATCGTGATCGTGACCTCCTTTTTTCCCCTTATCATGACTTTCCCCTCCAGATCCATTTTTTTCATTAGATCCCTTCTGACTAGAACCAAATTATGGATTACACGTTCTAGTTAAGGGCCCCCTGAACAAAGTCAAAGAGGGAAGAATCACCAAAGAAGTGGTCGCCTCCATCTAATGGACCAAGCAACGGTGGAAAATTTTTTGATCCCTTGCCCTTCATAAGCTCATGTTGGTGTCCCAGCTAACAATCCCTTAACCTTTTTGCTTTAGTGGGATGATAATCCCTTGAATCAAGATCTCGCATCTCAAATTCTCCATGAAGATGTTGAAGCCTATGTCATGCGAGCATTAGTTTGAGCATTGCTAGAACAAATCGATTAGGTGCAACATAATTTTACCTTTTATATTGCACCATCACAGCATTTCATCCTAATGTAAGATGAAGGTGAAGTCTGGTACATACTCATCAAGATGAGCATATACCACCCAATATTGCTAAGGCACCTGGTCTACCCTGGGCAAAGATAGGCTCCTATGAGAAGAAGATATTTTATGTTACTAAACTTATAAGCAGTGTGTAGTTAAGGTTTAATTTAATTATAATTCTAATTTTTGTTTTTGTAAGATTTGACTCTTAGGGTTTGAACAATGAGGTTACTAAGTTTTACTCGGTTTAGATAGCACACATAGAACTACAATCCCTGGCAATGGCACCAATGATGAGCGATGAGGTAACCCTATGCCCAAGCATACGAATCATTGGCATTCATGTGCAATCCAGTCACACACTTTAATTACCAAGTACACTAGACCTAAACAATGCATTCATGTTGTCCATTCATCATCTTTCTAGTCTCACTTTTGAAATGCAAATGTATGGTTAAATGTGACTAAGGCATAAGATTTTTATTATTTTGTGTTTTATCAATTGATCACCTAAAATAAGAATAAAAGTGAGAGTAACTAAGTGCTAAGTAAACTATTGTCTAATCTATCCTAACACAAGTAACTGTCCCCACTTCTTGGACACATCCTAAACTTTGTGTAAACACTACTAAGTCATCAAATGCTAACTATTTCTGAGCTACCAAGTGTAACACATATGTTTGAAGGGGTCATGCTTGTGTATTTTAGNATGCTCCGATATTGGAGTGGTTGCGATATTAGGTACATGATATCAAGTACGCGATATCATGGTCCAAAATGTGATATCATGCATTCAATATCACAAGATTATGCTTGGCTCTATAAATACAGCCTCAGGCGCACGATTGAGAGTAGTTTTTGGTAGTTAAGTAGCGAAACTCTTGTAGTTTGTTTATTTGAGAGAGAATATTTTTNCAAAAACTACTCTCAATCGTGCGCCTGAGGCTGTATTTATAGAGCCAAGCATAATCTTGTGATATTGAATGCATGATATCACATTTTGGACCATGATATCGCGTACTTGATATCATGTACCTAATATCGCAACCACTCCAATATCGGAGCATATGAAAAACATGATTCATCATATAGAAATAGAGATATACTAAGAGGTTAATAAAAAGATAAAAATAAAAATAGACAAGATCATCAAAGTGAGCATAGATGAGATCATCATAATCAGAAAAATAGAAATAGAAATCATCACTACAACATGTTTGATGATGATGAACCCTTGTTGGCTACAATGAGCATGGTGCAGATAATGGAGGTAGTTAGAATATCCCACAAGCATCAAAGGGAAAGTCACATCAAAAGGCTTGATATGAATAACATTCTAAATTTGTGGGAGGCTATAAATCTGATCCACAACATCACTTATAAGCCTTACATGTTGCTTGCACCTTGCAGAACATTGAGAGTAAGTGGCAAAAGCTTAAGATCTTTCCTAGGACACTAGTTGATGAAGCTAAAAGTTGGTATAGATTGTTGCAACTAGATTCAATCCATCAACGGTCCACAATGTTGGAACTCTTCAATGAGAAATACCAAACCTATGCAAGAGTGTCCAACTTGAGAAATCAAATCCAAGGATGGAAGCAAGAATAACATTAATCCTTCGATGTAGCCTTGGATAAATACTATTCTCTATCACATAGATGTCCAGGCCATGATTTCTCTCAAATAGAGTAGCTTTCCATATCATATATGGGCTTCATAATCAAACAAGGGAAACCCTTGAGATTTATGTCCAAGGTCAGCTATACAAACTAAAATCCCATCAGATACAAAGGCTAGTCGAGTGGATGGTAAAAGGAGAGCTATGTAAATGAGCAAATGTAAAGGAATATCACTAGGATCCAACTCTTCAAAAGAAGGGGATCCATATCTATGATGAGGAAAAAGAGGTAGCTCTTGATGAGGTGATTTCACAATAAACCTTGTCAATACAAAAGTCTATCAATGAGCTTGAAGCAAGGATAGATAAGATGTGGGAGTTGATGAACAACAAAGTTACAACTTATGTGAAAACCATAGAGGAGAGAGTAACGCAACAATAATCAAGTGATCAAAACAAGAAAAAGAAAAAGAACTAAGAAATGTTTATGAAAGATTATCGACAAAAAAGAAAAATAGCTATGGAAGAAAAGGCTATAAACTCAACCACAAAAAAGGATGATGAATGTGACATCTACCTATATGACCATCTAAAGGGCAATTGCCCAGTCATGTTACATCTACATGAGTATTGGGCTTTTTTAAAAAAATCCCAAGTTTGTACAAAAAAAAATGCCTAGGAAATTATCTTTTTTGCAAGGCAATTATACATAGTCCTACAACCAATTGTACTATCCTAGTGGGACTTCTTATCAACCTCAAAACTACTATGAAACATAGTGGTAAAACCCATAGTCATGGGGCAGGCCATCATCAAATTAGCACTACCCTTATTGCAAGCTGAATCTATATGGATATTACATTCAACAACCTATTTTTCCAACTAGTTCCACTTCCTCTACCTCAAATCACTACTACCACTCTCTTGAATATCATCAACCCACAACATCTTTTGAAGGATCATCATCTCATGCCTCTCACCCTCCATCATATCCTCAATATTCTCATATTTCCCTCTACCATATGTCACTGCCAATAACACAAGAAGGTTTGGCACCAAAAAATTAATGGAAAAATACCACTTATGCTATAAGCATTCACAAAAATCAAAATGTTAGTAGATCTCAACGACAACCTTGGAAACATCCTTTCTTTAGGGAAATTTAATCAAACAAGCACAAAATTCATAGACCTACTAGCACATCGAAACCGATGCAATGTCAATCTAGTATTACATCCTTCCTCAAAATAATAATATCTCCTAATCATATGCAAAAACCAACAACCATCACCACTCAACACAAGACATAAATAATAAACGTATCACTGTGGAGAAACAGAAAAATCCATGCATCACTAATAGCAAGGGGTGTAGTTGTGGACTAGAAATTCAAAATAGTAACACAACTTACAACAAAGCCAAGGAATAGGTATGTAAGCAAAAACCAATCTATGTAGTATCCACTAAACTCGAAGACCCCCAATGGCTTGAAAATGAAAGTATAAAACTATTTCAAAGATGCATGGAACCCTATGATACTCTTATTATTTCTAGACATAAGAAAATAGACTACATAGAGGACCTAGACATAGATATCTTACACTCTAATTATACACTAGAAGAGGATATTAAATATGGAGACCCGAAAATTAAAATGGAAAACTAAGAAGAAGAAGAAAACACATCTAGAGCTCCCAAAACAAAAATACCTTCCACTCCAGATGAAGATACATCTTTGAATGATCCAAACAAGACTATCACTAATGTTAGATGTCCTACCATGTAATTAATTAAATTAATAATAGTAATAGATGGGAAACTAATGGTGTATAACCAAGGGATTGTGCAGTCCATCTCCTAAATGTGTGACCATAAGATTAGTCATGGGGAAGATGCTCTATCTTGTTTTAAGAACTAATAAGTGTTTTTCACCTTTTTTGTTTTACATTTTTTATCAATTTCCTATTTCTTTCCCTATTTTCTAATTGCTAATATGTTTTTCATTTCTTGATATTTTTTTTCTTTTCTTTATAATTTTATTCTTTTCTTGATTCACTTTGTTCATGTTTCCATTAATAATATTGCCAAGTCATGATGCAAAAGTCAACGCTCTGTGTTGGGTTTTTGTGCTATGCTATCAAGATGATTGGGTAAGTAATTGTATAAAGTAGTGAGACCACCTCATCCATCTCTCTAGTTCTTTGAATAAAAGGTCTTTATCATGAAAGAAATTTGGTTCTTCTTTCATGAAACTAAAATTCATCAATGATCATTATACCTCAAAGAAAGGGGAAACGACCAAGTGGGAATGGCAAGGGTGTGACCTTAAGGGGATTTGTTGGATTCTATTCTTAACTTTCTTCATGTCGTTTATGACTCCTCATAGAACATATCATCACTCCATTGTCAACCAATAATAGGAAAGTCTTTGCATGGTGTGGTTCCCATCCAAAATCATAAAAATATAGAATTAAAAAAAAACAATAATGGAAATTCAAACCACACCCCTTAGATGAAATAATGGGCTACAAACTCTAGTTATGGGGCTAGAAAGACTTTTTCCCATGCTTGAAGATGCCCCTATAACTAAGGTCCTTTCTTCCTTCTTCTTTTTCTTTTCTCTTTTTCGAGTGATCATTGTTCTTTGAGTTGGTTGTGGACTCATGGTGGTAGGAAAGAAGGAACACGTCAATGCGAGGTTACTATTAGAGGTATGGACTTGGTTTGAACTTGGATGAATAGGTATGACAATCATTTTAATCACATTTGATAAAAGAGCCTATTGTGGACAGGGTAAAGCACTTTACATCCTGATCTTTGCAATCCCTCCTCATCCCATTCGTTCACCTTACTGCTGCATGTGATTATGAGCCCAATGGTTTCATGTAGTATGGTAGAACATTCCAATTAAGAAAATTGTGTGTTGTTTAGAACAAAGATATGATCTACATTTAACTTCTAGGATGCCCACGAACATCTATAGAAGTGGTTATGTAAGGACATTATGGTAGGAGCCGGCTTCGAAGAGGACCCACTTGCATACCTTTTGTTAATCATGGCTTTGAACTAACCTTCACATCTTCCAAAACATCAATGATGGTTTCTCTGAATTTATGCATGCTTTTGGGACTACTTCTCATCAATTTTAATTAATTTTTCCTACTTTTCTATCTCAATATCCTTCAACTTCCAATAAATTTCTTAGCCATCTTCTAAATTGGATCTTTGGATTTAACTATTTGAAAACTTGTGCACTTCTAGAGTTACGCTTATTAGTCATGGGGGCTAGGGATGTTGGCTTTGAAATTTTTGAAAATTTTCCAACATCCTATTTTCAAACATTGTGGTAACTAATAGTAATTAACCAAAATAAGGTGAATAGCTTGATGATTTTACTTACCTCATACCCTTGGACATCGTATGATGTCCTCACCTCGTACTTAAACGTAAACTAAGGGATCTAAAAGGGTTAATTATTAAGGAAAATTTTCCAAAACTAATGTTGATCCTTTGGTGATTGCAACTAATGCTAAATGAAATGCCTAAGGAAGAAATTCTTTTGTCATGCATGAAAACAAAGCCAAGAGAGGGATAACAGAGGATATGCCCATGGACAAATTGTAGCACATATAAGATAACAACTCAAACATTGCATGATTGCTAGATCCATGGGACAATGAAAAGAAATTTTAGTCCATCCTTTAAGAACTTTCTACATAACCAAAGAAGCATCAACATTACAATCAAGGTTGGAAGTCTACCAGTGCTAGCGGCAACAAGAAAAATGATCTTCAGCAACTTTTTAAAGACCTCTACAAATTTTGTAATCTTTAATATCTTTCTAGTCTTTTTGTCACATTGTCATTTTATTTGCATCCACTTAAATAAAATTTTGTAATGTGGCACTCAAAGTCAATTAATAGTTAGATTCAGTCAACAATACCATACCTTCCCAATATTTTGTAAAGAACTTTTTCCTCCTTTTGTTCAATCAAGGTCGAGTTTTCATTCAATTATGGGGATATGATGAATCATAAATTACATAGGCCCCAATATCAAAGCACAATTTGTGTTATTGGATACCCAATATTGCATGGTTTGTTTTCACCTATAAATATGTGTGCACCCACCATGTATCTGGGATCTTTGGTCCATAGAGTAGCCGAACTCTTACACTTTTACTCCATATTCTAGAGAATAGTCAGCAAGTTCTCATAGTGTGGATTTGAGTCAGTTGTACAGCATTTCATGAATGATAGTAAGATCAAGACTAATTCTTCTTCATTATAGCACTTTGACTTAGATTAAATTAACTTTTAATGCAATTTATATTCCATGAAAATAGTTAATGTCTACATTTAATGCAAGTTAATCATATGGTAGACATAAACACATATTCGCTTGGTAATCCTAACAGTGTTATTACTTGGTTCACCTAGTAACATAGTGCTTGGTAATTTTAGTAGTGGATACGTGGGTTCGGGATGTGTATGGCAAGCTGGGAATGGACACTCATCGCTAGTAGGCTTGTTTAGACTTTATCTTCCCATTGTTAATTAGATTAAATGATTAATTTCCCTATTATCGTTAGGAGTATCATAAAGATGAACAACATCAACAATCATATGCCTTACTTTAGACTAAAACATACATGACAAAGCTACCACTAGTCCAAGTGGGAAGACAACAAACTGCGATCAAGGCATAATGATCTAGATGCCACAACTAGTCCCATCCATAAAATTTAACCAAATTGTGCATGAACACTTATGATTCATATGGTTGGGTGTAGGGGATACTCGCTGCTCATCAACCAAATATGAAAGTGACATAAGTGATAGACATTTTTCATTGATGACCATAGGTAGGGATGTTGTATTTGGTATGTTTCTTTGTTCTTGATTCTAGTTTTTAGGCATTTCTCCATCATTTAAAACTTTATTAAATAATTATATTCCATGGGACTCTTATATCTTCCAGTGCTTTCCAAGTTTATATAGAAATGGTGAATGGTTTACTAGCTTTTTTATTTTTTATCTTCAATAAGATTCTACTTACATTAAAGAAAGAAAATTCAATAGCCATGCCCAATTTTGTTCTTTTACTTATATGTTATTTCTTGAAAATTTTTTGTTTAATATTTTTTAAAAAT